>JALIGW010000021.1:12264697-12336233 GCA_023053685.1 Diadophis punctatus similis
GAGGATTATGACAAGAGCCAGGGGCTCATCGGAGATGATCACTGCTGAATGTCTTTAGCCTCCCGACAACAGGATGGGGAGTTGATAACCCTCTGCATCTTGGAAATGCATCGAAATTTCATTCTTTCTCAATTGCATTCCCTCCTAGGAGCTTCATCCTGACATTTCATGCCTTGTGTATTTTTATAAAGCAGAGAACATCAATCGGGTCGTTACTGTCTATTTTCTGCCTGTTTTTTTTCAGTGGGTCCAAAAGGAGCATCGCAGAAACAAAGAAACAGCGCCAGTGAAGTAAAACGAGGGGTAAGGTCTGCCTTGCAGGCGTTGTTATAAAGGGGGAAGGCTTGGAGAAAGAATTGAGCGCCTGCCCTCCGATGTTTCATGGTGCCGTCTGATTTTAAGGTAGTAAACTACCTCGCCGCAGGGAAGAAATGGGAAATTTTGAGGATGATTGCCCACTGTGTTTCTCCAAGGGGAGCAGAGAAAGTGACTTTAGGGCATGGGTTTCCATAAACTGCGATGCATCAAAATAGTGAAGAGCCTGTGATCTGGCCTGAAACTCCCCAGATTCTCAAATTAAGCAACTTTTAAATAAAGCACATATGTAAACAGCTTCACTTAAGTCATGACAGAGATTTTTAAAGAGATGTTTTGGTGAGTGCCTTTTTTTGCTTATTTTGAAAAATTCATAGAGCAGGGGTGTCCAACTCAAGGCTCAGGAGCCGGAGCCGGTCCACAGGGTGCTTAAATCTGGCCAGTGGGGCCACCCTGGAAACAGAGAAGGACCGGCCGGCAGTGCCTCTGTCAGTGAAAACAGAGCTCGGGAGGACCATGTGCGGCCCTCCCAAGCTCCGTCTTCGCTGGCAGAGGGTTGCAGGAAGCCGTCGCAGCTCAAAACGAAGCTCAGGAGCCCGTTTTCGCTGCAACAGCACTCAGGCCACCACAGACACCCCCAACACAAGTAACATTTAGCTGGCCATGCCTACCCTGGCCACACCCACCCTGGCCCCGCCAAGGTCAAACACAATCCTGATGCGGCCCTCAACGAAATCGAGTTCGACACCTCTGTCATAGAGGGTCTCCGTGAGTTACGATTCTGAAGGAAACCAAGTCGTGATACATAGAGAAAAGAAAATTAATGTCAGAATAATCACCATGATACAATTTGTGCAGATGCACGTCAGGTACATGCCCACAATCAATTAGAGCAGCGGTTCCCAACCTGGGGTTCGCGACCCCTTTGGGGGTCGAACGACCATTTCCCAGGGGTTGCCCCGGCATCCTCAGCTCCCCTCCCCACTGCCACAAGCCTGGCCATATCGCGCCCCACAACCCACGACCCACTGCAACCCACCCCGCCCCCGCCATTTGGGTTCTTTTACCCTATGCGCAAAGCGTTCTGCGCATGCGCAGAGGGTAAAAGAACCCAAATGGCGGGGGCAGGGTGGGGCGGGGGGGCGGGGGGGTCGCGGCATTAGGAAGGTTGGGAACCACTGAATTAGAGTTTTGCAAAGGTGCAGTGGAATGACATAGTTTTAACAAGGGGAAGGGGTTATAACATGTTCCAGGTGAGGTGTGTTCCTGTCGATTCAAGGAACCAAGACTGACCCAAGGAGTTACTTCAGAGTAATTTTTTTATTGCTGCTTCCCTTTGGCAGGAATCTTGCCAGAGTAAAGCACGAATCTTGCTATCTATTGCATATACAGTATGTGCCTATGGAGATTCTCAATCATCCGGGTCATGGTTTCTAAAAGGTAACTGGACTTTATTGGGGTTTTTTGCCTTGAAAATATTTTGCTTCTCATCAGGGGTGAAATGCTCCCGGTTCGGGCGTGCCTGCCAATGGTCGGAGAGCCGGTAGCGACGGCAGCACGAGGCTTCACCCACCCGCCCAGATGCCGCCATTTCAGTTCTTTTACCCTCTGCGCATGTGCAGAATGCAGAACTGGGAGCATTTCACCCCTGCTTCTCATTCAAGAAACTTCTTCAGTTTTTGAACAGGCTGCAGCCCAGTAATGGGACACGGATGCAGCCCGAGCCTTATGGACCCCTGACATAGATTGTTTACCTAAATTTCTCCCATTGTGATAAATAGGATCTTCCCACCTCCCTTCCGCATGTTTCCATACTGAAACATACGGATATTTTTTTATGGCGTGGACTTAAATGTTGCTACACAGAATGGCTCCCTGTCTTCATTCTTTGCAGACATAATTAGCCTTCCTTCTAAAAAGTTAACAAACGGGGTTATGCGTTTCCGCAAATCAAGCTTTGATTCCTATAAAACTGTCATTCATTTCGTCTGAGGGTAATCTTTGGAAGACGATGGCCACCTTGGGAAGGCAAATGTTTGGAAATAAAGCAAGTTGAGAAATAGAAATAAATCTTCTTAAGAATATTGCTTTGCTGCTCTAAATTCCCAAGAATCTTGGTATTAATGTTACTCAGTAGAAACTCAACCCTTTCACATTCAAATTGGAGCGCTAATGCTTATTTCTGAATTGTAAACATGCTACCAAACTTCCGACCCATTCTTTCTCTAGGGGGATAGACAATATTCCTTCTCTTGGGAATAGAGATTGTAGAAAAATGTATTCAGGTCACCTGAACTAACTCACTCACTTTTTTCCTATTCCAATTCCTTCTTTCCTTCCTCCTTCCATTCCTTTTTTCCTTCCTTCTTCCATTCCTTTCTTCCTTTTTCCTTCCTTCCTTCCTATTTCATTTCCTCTCTAATACATTTCGTTTCCTTCCTTCCTTCCTTTTTCCTTCCTTCTTCCATTCCGTCCTTCCTTCCATTTTTCCTTCCTTCCTTTCTATATCATTTCCTTCCTTCTTCCATTTTGTTCCTCCCTATTCTGTTTTCTTTTTCTTTCTTTCTTTCTTTCTTTCTTTCTTTCTTTCTTTCTTTCTTTCTTTCTTTCTTTCTTTCTTTCTTTCTTTCTTCCTTCCTTCCTTCCTTCCTTTCTTCCTCCCGTTCTTCCTTCCATCCTCCCTCTTTCCCTCCCTCCCTCCCTTCCTATTTCATTTTCTTTCTTGTTATTCTATTTCCTTCTTTCCCTTTCTTTCTCTCTTTCCTTCTTTCCTTTCCCCTCTCCTCCTCTCAGTTATACGACAGCTCTAAATACAGACTTCTGTTCTCTTTATTTTAAAATGAGAACTGCAGCCAATCACCATATGCCCTTAGGTCACTACTTATATTCCAGTCCATGAATAAGGGACCAGTATGACTCCACTCTAAAAATATACCCCTCCAGTTAAGCAAATCACTGCTTCATTTTTCTCCCTATTTTTTTACTATTCAACTCAAAGTTTAATTTTGAAAATCAATTTTGAAAGGTCTGGCTCATTCATTTGAGCTCCTCGTGCAACCTTTGCCTTTGCTTGAGATTTCCTTTTCAATATTAATGTTCAGGTGAGCATAAAGGTCTTTGTTCATATCCCAACCACTCCTCCATTCTTTCTGCCATTGTTCTCAGATTGTGATATATTTTGAGCAATAGCAGGCTTACATCACCCCAGAAAGTATCCTTACTTTCAGCCTCCTCAAAACAAAACAACCCTGCAATTGTATTCTATCTGGAGATCAGTTATAAACAATTTGTCTGCACAGGAAGCCAAATGAATTTCTGCCACCGAGCTGCATCTAGCAATATTCTGATATGCAGTCTGGGTCATGGTAGCGATGGATGAACCATTATGCTACGCTACAGGATATGCCCAGAATGCTGAGTGTTCTGAGATAAAACACCCAGACACAAACTAAGCAATGTGATATACGCCATACGTTGCAGTGAGACATGTGCAGAGCTGAACAATGGAGAAACAAAACAGCCACTTTCTTGCATTTTCTTTGAATGTTGAGACTCTGGAAAGAATGCAAAGAAGAGCAACAAGATGATTAGGGGGCCGAAGGCTAAAACATATGAAGAACAGAGGTGGGTTCCTCCCTGTTCGGACCGGTTCTATAGAACCGGTAGTAACTTGGCGGCCTGGGTCGCTGGAACTGGCAGTGACCCAGGCCTGCCATGCCCCCGAGCCGGTTCTCTCGGCGGCGCCATAGGTGCCGCCATCTTGTTTTTTATAGTACCGCACCAGTGGTGGGTTCCTACCAGTGCGGTCCACTCTATAGCACCGGTAGCGGCCCGCTGGTGATGTCACAGTACAGGTGCGGTCAGTTGCCAGTGCCTGGGCACCGCCATTTTTTTGGGGGGGGGGAAATTAAATTTTTTTAAAAAAATTTCTTCTGCGCATGCCCAGAAGCCGAGTTTCCAGCACTACTCATGTGCTGCCTTCCTACCCCACAGTGAGTCCAAGCAGGGGAGGATGGCTGAGGGAGCGCTGAAAGAACGGACGACAGGAGCTATCTCCATTCCCCTCCCTTCAGCAGTCCGAGAAGTCATGAACGTGCAGTGATGATCCTAGGCATTTTCGCACGTTCAAGGCTTCTCAAGCTGCTGAGGGAACGGGCGGCAAGACCTATCTCAGTTCCCTTCCCTTCAGCAGTCCGAGAAGCCATGCTCACCCGGTCACATGGCTGGTAAGCCACACCCACAAAATAAGCCACACCCACAGAGTGGTAGTAAAAAAATTAGGAACCCGCCCCTGTACCGCACATGTGCAGAGGGTCATTTCCAGGAAGTGACACACACGCGCAAAACGTGCACTTCCATTGCGATGCGAACTGGTGGGGAAGGTAAGTAGAACCCACCCCAATGAAGAAGGTTTGCAGGAATTGGGTATGTCTAGTTTAATGAAAAGAGCGATTAAGGATGACATGAGAGCAGTCTTCCAGTATCTGAGGGGCTGCCACAAAGAAGAGGGGGTCAACCTATTTTTCAAAGCACCAGAAGGCAAGACAAGAAGCAATGGGTGGAAACTAATCAAGGAGAGAAGCAACCTAGAACTAAGGAGAAATTTCCTAATAGTGACCACAATTAACCAGTGGAATAGCTTGCCTCCAGAAGTTGTGGGTGCTTCACTACTGGAGGTTTTTAAGAAGAGACTGGACAGCCATTTGTCTGAAATGGTATAGGGTTTCCTGCCTGAGCAGGGGGCTGGACTAGAAGACCTCCAAGGTCCCTTCCAACTTTGTTATTCTGTTATTCCGAATCGACTCCAGATTTTCTGTCCCTTTTAAAGTGAGACGTCCGGAGTTGGAGACAGTACCCCAAATGCATTTTAAATAGTGCAAAGTACAATGAACTGGATGCAAACCTTCCGTTAATGCAGCTCAATATCAGATTGACCTTCTGTACCCCAGTGCTTACTTATTAAATTAAATGCATTACTTCTTTGGAAGTCTTTATTCCATTCTTTATCCAGAGTCGGAGGGGGGGGGAATACAGGAAAGCAATCTAACAAACAACAGCAAATTAAAAAAAAACATTCATTGCAGCAGAAATATCTGGAAGGTCAACGATGTAATTAAAAAGTGTACATAATATACGCCAACCTCTTTTAAACGCAAGCGTGAAGTAACCACAAAGAGATGATTTTAGGGATGGAGTTTCAGAACCTGGGTCTGCCACAAAAAAGGGTCTCTCGTATATTATCACCTTTGGCACATCTTGGAGGCATAACAAAAGCCCTGGTGAAGATCAGCTTTTGTGAAAGGGTTTAATTCTCAAAAATAAAAATACAGAGGAAGAAAGAGATATGGTTATGGAGATGGGTGAAAGGATTCCAAATTGGTTGAAGTTTCTGTGTAAAGGCAGCTCCATCTTGCTATAATCGTCAAGACAGGAATTGGTTAAAACCAATCAATAGCCAATCAAAACTTTCCAAAGTAGAAAAAAGGTTTAGCAGGGTCAATCCTGCATAGTAATAAAAAATTCCTTTGTCCAGTCATGTCTGACTCTAGACTCTAGTGGTACACATCTCTCAGGAGTGGGTTCCTCCCGGTTCGGACCAGATCGCCCGAACCATTAGCGACCCGCTGGTGATGTAATTTTGGTGTCACAGATCCGGTTCTGTCTGCGCCAGTCTGTGCTCACCGCCATCTTTTTTTCTGAATTTTCGGCCGATTTTCCTGTGTTTGGATGGCTTCACAGCGTTCTGTGCTTTGAAAAAAGCCCTCCCACCCACCTCCGGGTTAATACTGACCTTTATTTCTTCGCCCGAAGCACAGCTGATGAGCTCCTCAGCTGTGTTTCGGGCTGAATCCACCTTCTGACCAAACACGGAAGTGAAATTGTGCACACAATGTCGCGACGCGAACTAGTGGCGAAGGTAAGTGAAACCCACCCCTGACATCTTTGCTTTCTAGCCAAGGGAACCTGTATTGTCCAAAGCCGCTTCCATGGTCATGCAGCCAGCATGACTCTACGCCAAGCATTTATACGCTGTTACCTTCCCACCAAAGTGGTACCTATTTATCTCCTCGCATTTGCATGCTTTCGAATTGCTAGGTGGGCAGGAGCTGGAGCGAGGGACAGGAGCTCACCCTGTCGCATAGTGCTCAGATCTAGAAACGTGGGCTATTTGGCTTTCCAGTGGACAAGCTCAATTTCTTTAACTGCTGAGACATCATGCCCCTCCTGCAAAGTTCTAGAAAGATGGATCAAGGGCTACTGGCTAGTTATCCAACCTCTACTTAAAAACTTCCAGTGTTGGAGCATTCACAACTTCTGGAGGCAAGCTGTTCCACTGGTTAATTATTCTAATTGTCAGGAAATTTCTCCTTAGTTCTAAGTTGCTTCTCTCCTTGATTAGTTTCCACCCATTGCTTCTTGTTCTACCCTCAGGTGCTTTGGAGAATAGTTTGACTCCCTCTTCTTTGTGGCAGCCCCTGAGATATTGGAAGAGTGCTATCATGTCTCCCCTGGTCCTTCTTTCATCAAACTACTAGACATATCCAGTTCCTGCAACTGTTCTTCATATGATTTAGCCTCCAGTCCCCTAATCATCTTTATTGCTCTTTTCCGCACTCTTTCTAGAGTCTCAACATCCTTTTTGCATTGTGGCAACCAAAACTTGTGGAGTAGTGTAGAAGATTTTTTTTAAAAAAATCCCAGAAGAAAACTAGAGTGATTTCCATAAAGCTTCCAAAACAAAATTGCATGGAGTGGAATTCAACATGAGAGTCTCTTTATACAGAATACAGAATAACAACATCGGAAGGGACCTTGGAGGTCTTGTAGTCCAACCCCCTGCTCAAGCAGGAGACCTTACATCACTCCAAACAAATGGTTATCCAACATCTTCTTAAAAACGTCCAGTGTTGGAGCATTCACAACTTCTGGAGGCAAGTCGTTCCAATGGTTCATTGTTCTAACTGTCAGGAAAATCCTCTTTAGTTCCGGGTGGCTTCTCCCCTTGATTAGTTTCCATCCGCTGCTTCTTGTCCTGCTTTCAGGTGCTTTGGACTCCTTCTTTGTAGCAGCCCCTTAGATATTGGAACACTGCTATCATGTCACCTTTAATCCTTCTTCTGGCCCTCAGCATTTAGAGCTCAGCATTATCTTCTAGCCTTCAGCATCTATCTGATTTCATCCAGACTTGGAAACTACAGAGGGTCTGTATCAGTGGTGAAATCCATTTTTAACTACTGGTTCTGTGGGCGTGGCTTGGTGGGCGTGGTGCGGCATGGTGGGCGTGGCAGGGGAAGGATACTGCAAAATCTCCATTCCCTCCCCACTCCAGGGGAAGGATACTGCAAAATCCCCATTCCTATCCCACTCCAGGGGAAGGATACTGCAAAATCTCCATTCCCACCCCACTCCTGGGGGAAGGATACTGCAAAATCCCCATTCCCTCCCCATTCCTGGGGGAAGGATACTGCAAAATCTCCATTCCCACCCCACTCCTGGGGAAGGATACTGCAAAATCCCCATTCCCTCCCCACTCCTGGGGAAGGATACTGCAAAATCCCCATTCCTATCCCACTCCAGGGGAAGGATACTGCAAAATCTCCATTCCCACCCCACTCCTGGGGGAAGGATACTGCAAAATCCCCATTCCCTCCCCATTCCTGGGGGAAGGATACTGCAAAATCTCCATTCCCACCCCACTCCTGGGGAAGGATACTGCAAAATCCCCATTCCCTCCCCACTCCTGGGGGAAGGATACTGCAAAATCCCCATTCCCACCCCACTCCTGGGGGAAGGATGCTGCAAATTCCCATTCCCTCCCCACTCCAGGGGAAGGATACTGCAAAATCCCCATTCCCTCTCCACTCCTGGGGGGAAGGATATTGCAAAATCTCCATTCCCTCTCCACTCCAGGGGAAGGATACTGCAAAATCCCCATTCCCTTCCCACTCTGGGGCCAGCCAGAGGTGGTATTTGCCGGTTCTCCGAAATACTCAAAATTTCTGCAACCAGTTCTCCAGAACCTGTTAGAACCTGCTGGATTTCACCCCTGCTGACTGTATATAGGTGGGAAACCATCAGGAAATATTGCAGCTCTAGGATAGATTGCAAAAGCATTGGAAGTTGTAAAAAGCAAACCACAGGGCTGCATTATGCTTCACTGGAGGGCATCTTTGATCATGGGTCATGAGTTGATCGGATCTTCTGTCCATCAAAGGGCAACTTGAAACAGGAAAACAATGTCTTGACACATTCGGATGCTCTTCAAAAAATGTAGTGAACATGTTTTACAGGAAGGGCACTCTAAAGCTCAGTCTTGCAGTCTCTAATACAGAGGCCTTTCTAATATTTGATCCAGTCATAAGTACTCATAAATATTAGTACTCATACAAGTTTTGAAGAACTAGAATATCAGTGTTGGAAGGGACCTTGGAGGTCTTCTAGTCCAACCCCCTGCTTAGGCAGGAAAACCTACACCACTTCAGACAAATGGTTGTCCAGTCTCTTCTTAAAAACTTCCAGTGTTGGAGCATTTACGACTTCTGGAGGCAAGTTGTTCCACAGATTAATTGTTCTGTCAGGAAATTTCTCCTTAGTTCTAAGTTGCTTCACTTCTTGATTAGTTTCCACCCATTGCTTCTTGTCCTGCCCTCAGGTGCTTTGGAGAATAGTTTGACTCCCTCTTCTTTGTTGCAGCCCCTGAGATATTGGAACATTGCTATCATGTCACCCCTAGTCCTTCTTTTCATCAAACTAGACATACCCAGTTCCAGCAACCATTTCTTTATATGTTTTAGCCTCCAGTCCTCTAATCATCTTTGTTGCTCTTCTCTGCACTTTCTAGAGTCTCAAAATCTTTTTTACATCGTGGCAACCAATACTGGATGCAGTATTTAAAGTGTGGCCTTACCAAAGCATTATAAAGTGGTATTAACACTTCACGTGATCTTGATTCTATCCCTCTGTTTATGCAGCCTAGAACTGGATTGGATTTTTTGGCAGTTGCAGCACACTGCTGGCTCATTTAGACTTTGTATGTCCAAATTAAAAATTAATTTGGATTAAAAAATATATTAAAAAATAGTTGCATGTGAATTGTGTCACTTTAATGCATGCATTATGGCATTTGACAACTCCGAGAGTTCAGAGGTGGAAGAAGTTGATTTCATGGTAACAACATAAGCTTAGAGTTGAGTAATTCTTTCCAAAGTTGTACTGTCACACATGCTCAAGACCGGTGAAAGGAACAATTGAACTCTCAGCTGTACAACTGAATAGTTCCATTTGCAGGCTGAATGTTCCCTTTTGTCTGGTTTAGGATCTAAACAGAACAAGCAAATTTGCAGAGAAATCCAATCCCCGATTTTCACAAAAAAAAGCCACACAAAGACACGGTAGGAAGCCCCCCACTCCCCAGAATAAAATATTCTTAAAATTAAAAGAAAAGAGAAGAAGAGAGACATCTTCTTAAAAGCAGAAAGTAGCCCCAGTCTTCCAGCTATAAGAAAACAGCCTCAAGCGGAAGCTTGGAGAGGCTAGTCCAGGGGTCTGCAACCTGCAGCTCTGGAGCCGCATGTGGCTCTTTCATCCCTCTGCTGCGGCTCCCTGTAGCTCAAAATATGCGTCACAACCACCAATGTGCAACACCCGCTGGCACGTGATTTATTGAGCTTTTCGACCCATCTTTTTTTTCAGAGTTCAAAATGTTTTTGTTGCATGCAGAAATAAAAATGTGCTTTCTCTGTAGCAGGTCATTGATTTCATAAATGCGACACAATGTAGTTTTTTTATAAAGGTAAAAAATAATATATGCAGTGTTATCTTCATTTTAGATGTCAAAAGGGTTTTGTGGCTCCCGGTGTTTTCTTTTCTGTGGGAAATGGGTCCAAATGGCTCTTTGAGTGTTTAAGGTTGCCGACCCCTGGGCTAGTCTTTAGGAATGGAGATTTTGCATCCATTCAGAAAACCGGGCCATTCTATTCATTAGCAGAGAGCAACCAGAAACTCCAAATAAGCAACACAAGATTAACTCAGGCAAACAAAACACCTAGGATCTGCATTTCCCCTCTTGCCTGTAGAGCCAGCTATGACCCCTAGATGATCCTATATACAGGGGTGGGTTTCACTTACCTTACCTACTGGTTCACAAATGTGCACCTTCGCACATGCGCACAGCGTCTCGCGCATGCACTTTACTCTGACGTGCACCATCTGCGCATGCGCCCAGGCCTCAAGAATGTGTCTAAATAGGATGGCATTATGTCCGGGCAGGTGGGCAGGCCAACCCGCAGTTGCTGCTACCAGTTCAGGCGAACCGGTCCGAACTGGCAGAATACCACCTCTGATCCCATAGGAATCTGTCAACAGCCATTAAAATATTGAAGGACATATTCTTACACAGGAAGAGGCATCTCAATCACAAGGCAAACTTGGAATTTGTCTTACCAATGGTTAGATAATAAAGGTAGAAATTAGAAATTGGAAGAATATTATTATATATAAGTAAATAATGCTATTATTAATATTACTATATATTTGTAGGGGTATATGGGGTGCTCAGGGAGGGGTAGCACCTCTGGTGTAGGGGCATATTGTGTCCTTTTACGGCAGCTCATTTTAGGGCAGCTTTTAGGGCAGCTCGTTCACCTTTGGTCCCTACCTGTCACTCAGCTCTCACCTGTGGCTCCTAGCAGCTGTAGCATGCGCACCGGCCATCCCAACAGGCTGGCCAAACCAGGTTGAGAGTAGCCGTTGGGTCATCGACCTTCGGTGAGATAGGGACTTGTCTATCCCGAGCATGTGAAGACAGATTCTGGCGGACTGAGCGGATGAAATCTAGTAGAATAGGACAACAGTCATGAAGGCGGTCTCTGCAAGCGATGTGGTATGCTAAGAGCATGGCAAGACACGAAAGACGCCCTGGTCAACCACTGCGCCCAGCCCATCTCCAACTGTCTCAACTCTTGTCCTGCTATTTGGACCAAATGGAATCTGGGAAGAGAGAGTGAGGCTGACTATGCGCACCTCTCCCTCACTTTAATCCAATTCACGCACAAGTCTTAACATCCCCCCAGATGTCAAGGTCCTCTTCGAACACGATGGATGAACATCATATATTTGTAAATTAACTCAAACAATACACTGGTGATAAAGCACTCATTTATGTTAAAGAAAAATGTATAAATAAAAAACTAAAAAAATATTAAAAAAAATATTGAAGGGCATATACCATATTTTTCGGAGTATAGGACGCACCGGAGTATAGGACGCACCTAGATTTTAGAGGAGGAAAACAAGGAAAAAAGTATTCTGAACCAAATGGTGTAGTAATATATTATTTAATAAAATAACAGTATAGCAGAATACTTTCTACAACTATGTATACTTTTTACAACCATGTACACTTTTTACAAACTTCAAACTTGACAGCTTTGTGGACTTCAACTCCCAGAATTCCTCCTCCAGTCATGCTAGCTCAGGAATGGGAGTTGAAGTCCACAAGTCTTAAAGCTGTCAAGTTTGAAGTTTGTAAAAAGTGTACATGGTTGTAAAAAGTCTTGCCAAGTTTGAAGACCCTTGCACCCCTAACCCCTAACCCAGGGGTCTTCAAACTTGACAGCTTTAAGACTTGTGGACTTCAACTCCAATTCCTGAGCTAGCATGACTGGAGGAGGAATTCTGGCAGTTGAAGTCCACAAGTTTGAAGACCCTTGCACCCCCTTGGCAAGTTTAAGACTTGTGGACTTCAACTCCCAGAATTCCTCCTCCAGTCATCCTAGCTCAGGAATGGGAGTTAAAGTCCACAAGTCTTAAAGTTGCCAAGTTTGAAGAGCCCTGGGTTAGAGGTGGCAAGGGTCTTCAAACTTGGCAAGTTTAAGACTTGTGGACTTCAACTCCCAGAATTCCTCCTCCAGTCATGCTAGCTAGAGTTGAAGTCCACAAGTCCTCCCGGTCTCGCAGCCAGTTCCCTCCTGAAGTTCAAGGGCTGACTTGAGCTGAGCAGATCTGCGGCGAAAGCGGCGGCTCCTGGTTTTCCCGGCCAAAGAGCGCTCGCTAGAGAAGAGCAGCTGAGGAAGCAGGCGAGGCGTGGTGGCAGGCAGGTGTTTTGGAAGCACCGAGGGCAGCATGCGCGTCCGGGATGCCCCCCTCTGTGCTTTCCGCTTAGGCAGCGGCAGCGGGCGCAGCGAGTCCCGTCCCCACGCGCGTCCCCGGCGCTTGCTGTGGCGACGCTGTTTTCTCCGAGACCTTTGTCTCGGAGAAGGAGCAGTAGACAAAGGTCTCGGAGAAAACAGCGTCGCCACAGCAAGCGCCGGGGACGCGCGTGAGGACGGGACTCGCTGCGCCCGCTGCCGCCGCCTAAGCGGAAAGCACAGAGAGGGGCATCCCGGACGCGCGTGCTGCCCTCGGCGCTTCCAAGACACCTGCCTGCCGCGGCGCCTTGCCTGCTCGCACGCCCGCTAGCTCGCAAGCGGGCAGCGGTGGGGATCAAAGCGGAGCGGTGGCACCTCGAAAGGACTGGGGTGCTAGATTTCTTGCTAGATCAGGAATGGGTGGCGGGGGCAAGCAGCGGTGGTGGCGGCGGCAAGCAACAGCGGGGACGGCGGGGGCAAGCAGCGGGGGGGCAAGCGGCAGTGGCGGCGGCGGCGGCGGGGAAAACCTCCGAAGGGTGGGGGCTGGGGGGGGTGGGGGCTGCATTCGGTGTATAAGACGCACCCACTTTTTGACCCCCTTTTTGGGAGTAAAAAGGTGCGTCCTATACTCCGAAAAATACGGTACTTACACAGGAACAGGCGTCTCAATCAAAAAACCCCAAAGAATGTATAAAAGCCCACCTATTCTCAACCCCATTTGGCCAGCCACCCCAGACAGATGCTGCTGTCACTGACATTTCTGCTACCAAATGAACGGAGATCTTCTTTCCTGCAGCCTGCCTCCATTTTATTTCAGCGTCTTTCTGATTTTTCTTCCAACAACACAAAGAAAATCCAGGCGATTCTTTTTTCTTTTTTTTAGAAGATCACCTGCAAATGCTAAAATAAACATTTCCTCTTGGGCATAGGTTTCCTGCTTAGCAAACCATAACTTAGTAGATTGGAACAAATGCTAGGACTTTACTCTGTCCCGGTGCTTCCATTCTTTCTTTCCTTGGCATGCTGATCCTACCTAGCTTGAAATTATACTTCTTAAGTTAAAGGGGAAACTGAGGTTTAATGTTACTTTACTAATCTTTTTTTCAATGGCCTTGAATTGAGCTTGTCTCCTTCTTGAGCTCAAAAAGCTGCACATGCTTATGTGTTAAGGTGAGAATAAATCTCATAGAGGCGATGTGGATCTTTTCTTGGAATTCAGACATTTAGAAATAAAACCGAGATTAAAAGTCTAATAGAAAATATTTATTTCCGTACAAAAACAATAAATCATGAATAGTTACATCTTTGCTAATAAATTGTGACCGTCAGAGTCAAAGGCAGAAGAGAATAATGGAGAATCAGGAATGCACACATGCGCGGAAGATCACATCACGTGTCCTGCTTGTATTGGAATGTACCATAATATTAGGATAGGGATGCATCATCCTGCATATGCATACAACTGGCAATATTCACACTGTGACATTATGTTTAGATGACTCTTCAATTGAAGGCCACCATTTAACCTGCTTTCGAATTGTCTATGGAGATTCTCAGTCTTCCAGGTCATGGTTGTCCCAAAGGTGCCTTTTCAAGAGGCAACTGGACTTTCTGGTTTTTCTTTGAAGACATTTTGCTTCTCATCCAAGAAGCTTCTTCAGCTCTGACTGGATGGTGAGGAATGGGAAGGATTTGTACTCCTTGCAGACAGCTGGTCATTTGCATCCTTTTAGAGAGTCATTGAGGCCACTTGGAGGTTTATCTGTGTCCTCAGGATCACTTGAGAAGTGCAAATGGGTGTGGACCCTTCTTGAAACTGTTGAAATGCTTGTGTTGTAGACTGGAGATAGATGATGTTGTATCCCCCCCTCCCTTGAGAGAGGTCTGTTCAATCTTTGACCCCTCTTTCAAACCAGCGGTCCTCTCTGTCCAAAATGTGGACTTTGTTTTACAGATTAACAGAGTTGGAAGGGACCTTACAGGTCATCTAGTCCAACCCCCTGCCCAAGCAGGAAACCCTACATCTGCCTCTACCTAGGATTGAACTCACAGCCTCCTGATTGTGAGGCAAGAGCTCTACCTCTAGGCCACAGCAGCTGGCTTAAAAGTTGTCTTCAAAAGAGTGGCCTTTGTCTTTCAAATGCAGGTGGATTGCTGAATCTAGTCCTGATGGGTTTGTTCTCCTGTGTTGTGCCATGCGTTGGTGAAGTGGTTGCTTTGTTTCCCCAATGTACAGATCTGCACAGGGCTCACTGCATTGTACTGCCTATACCGTGTTGCTCAGTTTCTGTCTGGGTGTCTTATCCTTGGGGTGGACAAGCTTCTGCCTTAGTGTATTCTGCTTTCGAATTATGGTATTGGAGAAGACTCTTGAGAGTCTCCAAGGAGATCCGATCAGTTAATTCTAAAGAAAACCAACCCTGACTGTTCTTTGGAAGGACAGATACGGAAGCTGAAGCTCAAGTAGTTTGGCCAACTCATGAGAAGAGAGGACTCCTTGCAAAAGGCCCTGATTTTAGGAAAGATTGAAGGCAAAAAGGAAAAGGGGATGACAGAGGGTGAGACATTCAGATAGTATTATCAACACAATGAATAGGATTTGGGCAAACTCTGGGAGAACATGGAGGATGGAGGGTCCTGGCTTGCTATGGTCCATAAGTTCATGAAGAGTCGGACACAACTTAACAATTGAACAACTGGAAACCTCCAAACCCCAATGTCACGATGTGGATATTGCCAGTTGAGCACCTCTGCAATATTTCTAGGTTTATTGTATTTTCTAATCAAGCAGACATGTGACATGTTTTACTGCGCATGTGTGCATTCCAGGAGTCTCCTCCTTTCCTTCTTCTCCTGTGAGCCTCGCCCGAGGCAGACGTGATTTCTTAGCTGAGACAATGTAGCTTAATAACGTTTATATTCTTTTGTTACTTTTGTACTGAAATAAATATTTTGTTAATTAGAATTGAATCTCGGTTTTATTTTCTAAGTAAGAATGACTTCAAGGAAGCAAGATCCTATATCACCTCTTGATGGGAATAATTTCCTATCCATCACCCAAAATTGTAAACTATATTGCTAAATTGAAAAAAAAAAAGTATCTCAGAGAAAGACAAGAGCAAACCATCCTATACTGTTACTAAGGAGTGAGATTCAATCCAATAGAACTTTAACATACTCTTATGTATTTAAAAACAAGTCCTATTTCCATGTTTATTTAGAAGTTGGTTACTCTTCTGATTCAATAAAGTATATCTGGCAAGCTTGAGTTGCTTTTGCCGATGGGCATATGTTTTCTTTAATAAAAAAATAGCCATGGTATCTCTGCTCATTTACGATCATTCCAGAGCTTCAATGTTGTATCTACATGATCGTTTCCAAACATCATACAGAGCCACCTGACATCTTCACCACACTGTTGAGTGATCTTCTCCTACCCTGTGATTCTACACTTTTGGGAGGGGGGAAATACCCTAGTGCTTCAAAGTATCAGAAACAAAGATGATTAGGGGACTAGAGGTTAAAACATACGAAGAACTGACACATAGTGAATATTGTCAGTTGTATGTCTATGCAGGGTGATGCACCTCTATCAAATATTATGGTACATTCCAATATAAGCAGAACACGTGATATGATGTTCTTTGCACAGGTGTGCATTCCTAAACCACCATTAATTATCTTCTTACTTAGCTGTTGACCTGAACGGTCATGTTTTCTTAGCAAAGATGTAATTATTCAGGATTTATTGTTTTTGTACTGAAATGAATATTTTCTATTAGACTTTAATCTCGGTTTTGTTTCTAACTGTCTGAATTCCAAGAAAAGATCCAAATCGCCTCTATTAGATATTATTCTCACCCAACAAGAATGGTTGCAGGAATTGAGTATGTCTAGTTTAATGAAAAGAAGGATGAGGGGTGACATGATAGAAGTATTCCAATAGTTGAGGGGTTGCCACAAAGAAGATGGGTCAGGAGAAGAAGCAATGGTTGGAAACTAATCAAGGAGAAGACCAACCTAGAACTAAGGAAATTTTTTCTAATGCAGAGAACAATTAACCAATGAAATACCTCACCTTCAAAAATTGTGGGTGCCTTACAGTGAGAACAATTAACCAGTAAAACATCTTGCCTTCAGAAATCATAGGTGCTCCATCACTGGAGGTTTTCAAGAAGAGATTGGACAATCACTTGTCTGAAATCATATAGGGTCTCCTTATTGAGCAGGGGGCTGGTCTAGAAGACCTCCAAAGTCCCTTCCAACTCTGTTATTCTCTTCTGTTATTCTGTTAAAAAGGTATGGCGAAGTCTACTCATCTCCAGTGTACAAAACACATTCTTGTTATGTTCTTATTTCCAACATCATTGTGAAGCATGTGTTTGTGTGATTGAAGAATGTTAAGGATCCTTAGGGGTCCTTAAGCTCCATGTGGAGCACATGTAGCCTTACATCTACAATGTCATGAAATAACAACGGTGAAGAACCAATGACGGCACCGTGTGGTTTTTCTGCGCATAGAGTAACACATGTCATCGCTTAGGTGAATTTTATTGCATGGGCCTTCCTTTTGAAAATGTACAGTAAGCTTTAAAAAAATGATAGAAGTAGACTTGTTTATTCACCACGAGACAGAAGGAGGTCTAATGATAGAGGAACAAGCTGCTATGTCTATCAAAATATTGGCTTTCCAGCCAACCATCTGGTATTGGTAGAAACGTCCTGAGTAAGTTTCTCAGCTGGAACATTTCAAAAATGAATGGCCATCATTGAAAGATAGCATCTTCGCCATCATGTTAGCAATAATGTAGCTGATTTACCAGATGCCGCACAAATCTCTGGCACAGCGGCTAATTCCTATTTTTACAAAGAGTTCTGTGTTATGTTGTAATGATAGTCTGATTAATATCGCTGTAACGTAACTATTAAGCACCAAAGTCATTTTTTTTTTTTGTTGGCCTTCCAAGGGAACTGATGAACACATATCGGATGCCATTAACATTGCTTGATCCATTCCTACCCATTTTTCAAGCTGAAGTAAATTAAAACATATTAATGCTGTGCTGCTTCTTCCACTTCGGTCGCTCGTTACTTTTCCAAATAATTTAGTATTCTAGAGAGTCATAAACATTTTTTTAAAAAAGTGTGCTATTTGTTTAAATGACAGTAGGTACTCTGATAGTAGATACAACTTTAAACCTGGATGGAGAGGGGTCAGTTCACTTCATAGAACCATAGAATCCAAGTGCTAAAAGGGGCCCTTTAGGACCAATGCAAAGATCCAAATTACTTATTTATTTATTTTATTTTGTGACATTTATATACCGCCTCACAGTGCAAGCCCTCTCTAAGCGGTTTACACCAGTAAGCAATGTATATTTATATTGCCCCCAACATTCTGGGTCCTCATTTTACCTACCTCGGAAGGATGGAAGGCTGAGTCAACCTTGAGCCGGTGAGATTTGAACCGCTGACCTGTGGATCAGTGTCAGCTAAAGTGGCCTGCAGTACCTGCCTCTAACCGCTGCGCCACCTCGGCTCTTAAATTAAATTAAAGCAAACCTACCAGATGGATCTCTAGATTTTGTGTGAAGATACTCAATAAAAGAGACTCACTAACGTTTTTGATAATTAATGTCATATTCCAACTGGGCTTAGCTTAGAACTTTCTCTTCCCTGACATTGAAGTATAATCTACTTTTCTGTAACTCAAATCCATTGTTCCATGCTCTTTTGTTCAAAAACAAAATTTAATCTTGACCTTTTGGGAGACACTTCTAGTATTTGAAAACAGTTCTTATAGCTCCTCCAACCTTGTCTTCTCACAGATA
This sequence comes from Diadophis punctatus similis, assembly GCA_023053685.1. NCBI lineage: Eukaryota > Metazoa > Chordata > Lepidosauria > Squamata > Dipsadidae > Diadophis > Diadophis punctatus. The sequence goes on from JALIGW010000021.1 coordinate 12,282,972, forward strand.
AATACCCCAATTTTCTCTTCTCGTAGATAAATATCCCAAACTCCTTCAATATTTCTTTAGATACTCTCATGGAACTGTCTTTCCTCAGGGAAATCCATTACTCTGTTCCAATGTGGTGAGGTGCTTCACAGAGGAACAATCTTTGGTCAATGGGTATTCAAATGTTGCAACCACAAATGTACATTACACCAGTGTTGATATGGTGGTGATGAAAGCTCAGACATGGCAGGCCATGTTGCAAGGATGCCAGACCATCGCATCCCTAAACAGCTCCTCCATGGTGAGCTGTCTCAAGGAAAGCGATCACACGGGGGACAAAGGAAGTGATACAAAGACACGTTGAAAGCCTCCTTCAAGTCCCTGGATATCGACACCACCTCCTGGGAAACCCTGGCACAAGATCGATCAACATGGCGCACGCTGATCCACCAAGGCTGCCAGACATCTGAGAACAGAAGAACAATTGTAGCAGAAGAGAAGCGAGCACTCTGCAAAGCCAGAGCTGCAAATGCTGCAACAATGGTGCCCACACGTCTGCCCAACATGTGGCAGAACATTTCGTGCCCGTATAGGCCTTACCAGCCACCTGCGGACACATCGTGGAGAGCCCACAACCTGTTAGATGTCAAGGTCCTCTTCGAACAAATGGATGAACATCATCACATTACACCAGTGGTGATATGATGGTGGTAAGCCTTACAGAAGCACCTATTCCTACCTACACACTAAACACAGAGGAAAACCCCAGGTACCACTGCTTCTTGAGAGCAATGGAAGTGGATTCTCTGATTGCATGACCCATGTGCAAAAGCTATGCTGATGGGACCTCAAAAGCCAGACCATCCCAACACTTGGTGGAAGTTCTTTGAAGCAACATTTCATGGCAATCTTTGTCAAAGTGAAATGACCTTCAAAGGTTCTGATGATGATGATGATGTTCACATCAAAAGGCATTTTTTTCTTCTTCTTTTACAGAATAACAGAGTTGGAAGGGACCTTGGAGGTCTTCTGGTCCAACCCCCTGCTCAAGCAGGAGACCCTATATAATTTCAGACAAATGGGTGTCCAGTCTCTTCTTAAAAGCCTCTAGTGATGGAGCATCCACAACTTCCAAAGGCAAGCCATTTCACTAGTTAATTGTTCTCACTGTTAGGAAATTTCTCCTCAGTTCTAGGTTGCTTCTGTCCTTGATTAGCTTCCATCTGTTGTTTCTTGTTTTGCCTTCTGGTGCTTTGGAGAATATGTTGATCCCCCTCTTCTTTGTGGCAGCCCCTCAAATATTGGAACAATTCTATCATGTCACCCCTGATCCTTCTTTCCACTAGACTAAGATAAACCCAATTCCTGCAACCGTTCTTCATATGTTTTAACCTCCAGTCCCCTAATCATCTTTGTTGCTCTTCTCTGCACTCTTTCCAGAGTCTCTGCATCTTTTTTGTAATATGGTGACAAAAACTTCTTAATCTCATAACTGATTGAAGTAAGCAGACTGTGCTCACACAGAGGGTAACCAACACCTTTGATTGACTGCAAATAGTCACTTCAGAAACTCAATCATTTCACTCTTACACTCAACTACACCATGAGTCACCAGTTCAAGCCAAACATTAATATAGCTCTTGCCAGATTCCTCCAGGCACTTCTGAAAGACTTGTTGTTTCTGGTGGATAATAGCAAGTAAAAATGTTCCACTTTAAAGTAACCTTAAAGGTAACTCTTTCTCATCATGACTTGCCGATTTCTGCATCCTTTGTTGAGTTCAACCCGTGCATTTTCTATAGACTCAAAGGGAGCATTTTTCCCCTTTGTTCTCTGTCCTCCATAAATGTTTTGGAAGAAATGTCCATCTGGCTTCAGTTCCAAGTGGGGAGAAAGACACTGGAAACATGGAGATTGCTTGGAAAGATGGTTTATTGACGAACAGAATCACATGGCTCCTGGGCAAAAAAAAGGGCCAAGATGCTGGGAGTGCCTGGGTTTTATGCCCTCTGTTGGGTTTTGAATCTGAGCTTGTGTTCTGATTGGTTGTCAGACTCCCATGGGACCATGCAGGGGAAACCCTGTAGGCTGTCCTGAGTCCCAGGCTTGGTTGAGCTTTGATGGGTGATGATGTAATGAAAGGGCTTTGGGCAATTTCTACTATGGTTCTGTCTGAAGGAGGTAGATCTTTGTTATGTAGAATAGACTGGCCCAGGTCTTAATGGCCCATTGACAAAGGTGGGGTGGGGCTGAGTTTCTGCCTCCCTTTTAGGAGAAATATTCTGCCCTTTCAATATTTCCTAAAATACCTCATTTCCCTAGGAGAGGGGTGAGTGCTAACTTCCTACAGGGCTTACTATTTGCCTTTGTCCTAACTCTTCTTCCAGATTAGTCCTCGCTTTATTTTACTTACCTTTTGATCCTCCTGTGTGTAATAATCATGAATTGGTGGGCTTATTTCCCACAGGAAACCTTTTCCTCCCTTGAAGCGGTGTGTACCACAAATGGACCATCATACATTTATGGATGATATCCTTACTAGTACTTGAGCTGCTAAAATATGACCAAGCTTTCACTGTAATCATTCTGCATAATTGCGGGTTGTACGTCGCCCTTTGGGTTTAGGCATAAATCGTTCTCATCCATTCTTTCTCAATCTCTCCCCTGGTGCAGTCGGTTGCTTCTCCTATCTCATGGATGCTAAGTGATAGGGGCTGGTTGAGATCAGCTGACGCACTTTGTAAATGGAGAATTTTCTCACACCTTTTCTGCATGGCTACTGAAGTGGGCTGTGTTGTGACAGGAAGCCTGTTCTCTCCTGTTCAGATTAATGAATACAGCTCTAACTGTTAATCCAAAAGCAGTCAAGCTTACATCCAACAATTAGAGTCCAATTTCTATATTCAGATAGCATGCCTGTTATTTGGCAGGCTTTCCCAGATATCGCTTTGGGGATATAGCGGTGACTCTGCCCTGGAAAATAGCTTTGTAATAATTGCTACTCAACTCAGACAGCGAAGAGTTGGTTGCCGAGGCTCCAAGCCAGGATTAACAATCTGGGTTTCAAAGATCTGGATAAGCAATAGGGGACAACCAAAGTGTTTTTTTCCCTTTGCTGTTAAATTGAATATTTAAAAAAAAGCTGCATGTGGAAAAACCCTACTTGAATAAGGTACCTTCTTGGAGAAGATATAATTATATAATTTTTATATAAATATAAAAAACTGCAGAAAAAAACAATTACTGCCAACCTGCCTTCCATTGAGGACCTGTATACTGCACGAGTCAAAAAGAGGGCCGTGAAAATATTTACTGACCTCTCGCATCCTGGACATAAATTGTTTCAACTCCTACCCTCAAAACGACGCTATAGAGCACTGCACACCAAGACAACTAGACACAAGAACAGTTTTTTCCCCGAACGCCATCACTCTGCTAAACAAATAATTCCCTCACCACTGTCAAACTATTTACTAAGGCTGCATTACTATTACTATTAGTCTTCTCATCGTTCCTATCACCCATCTCCTCCCACTTATGACTGTATGACTGTAACTTGTTGCTTGTGTCCTTACGATTTATATTAATATTGATTGTTTCCTGATTGCTTATTTGTACCCTATGACAATCATTAAGTGTACCTCATGATTCTTGACAATTGTATCTTTTCTTTTATGTACACTGAGAGCATATGCACCAAAGATAAATTCCTTGTGTGTCCAATCACACTTGGCCAATAAAGAATTATATTCTATTCTAAAAAAAAAAATTATCTGAGATCTATATCTAAGCAACGTAACTCATAACTTTGTCTCTAATGATTTAATCTTCCCTTCAAGAAGCTCATCAAAAGCGTCTCTCCCCTACCTGAAGATCAGGCCAGATCTATCTCTGTCTGATCTAAACACGGTTTAATTTGGTAATCACCACTTTAATTTGAATCATTTTCAAGAACAGAGGGGGAGATGTAGACAATAGCAATAGCAATAGCACTTAGACTTATATACCGCTTCATAGTGCTTTATAGCCCTCTCTAAGTGGTTTACAGAGTCAGAATCTTGTCCCCAACAATCTAGGTCCTCATTTTACCGACCTCAGAAGGATGGAAGGCTGAGTCAACCTTGAGCCTGGTGAGATTTGAACAGCTGAACTGCTGAACTGCAGTGCTGCACTTTAACCACTGCGCCACCTCGGCTCTTAAACAACGTGGAACAACTACCGTTCTACTACTGTTGGAACTCAACAGTAATCAGGCCAGCCAGAAGTAATTAATTGAGTTCTGATTCAAGTTATATGCTTGTGGTGGCACAGTGGTTAGAGTGCAGTACTGCAGGCTATTTCTGTTGACTGCCAGCTGCCAGCAGTTCGGCAGTTCGAATCTCACTGGCTCCAGGTTGACTCAGCCTTCCATCCTTCCGAGGTGGGTAAAATGAGGACCCAGATTGTTGGGGGCAAGAGGCTGACTCAGTAAAACCGCTTAGAGAGGGCTGTAAAGCTCTCTGAAGCGGTATATAAATCTAAGTGCTAATGCCATTATCCATTCTGAGAATTATCAGAGATACCAGAAATGCATTTAGAGGGAAGTTTGGAGACAGGCAAAGATGCGATTGAAAGCAACAATAACAACAGCAACAAGAAAAACGACAACAGAATCACCAACTCTTGGAGTTCAACTTTTTCTATTCACTCTCCAGTGTATTTGTTATTTGTTTCTGCATGCTGCTTCTATTGATTTTGCCTTTTAAATGTTTCCCGCGTTTTAAAAAATTCATTTTAATCCGTTCTCAGATTCTGCAAACTGCCCGAGAAGGGCGGTACATAAATCCTTTATAACTAACCAACATCTCCTTGATGTCTGACTGCACTGTCCCCATTTGGCTTATTAGATTCATCGGATTAAAAATTAAATTAAACGTGGGGTTTATCAACTAAAACCAGAGACCTCCTCGCAAAGATTCTGCCCTGAAAGCATCTACGTACGAAAGAGAATTTGTTCTTTATGTGGCTGAAATATACCATCGCTCAGTTCTCTTCCATCACTAGAGAGTTCTTATTCCCGCAGAAATGGTTTGCCTCTTTCATTACGTTTTATTTTCTCCTGGCAGTAAGATACCCACAAAATCTTTCTCTCCAGCAACATCAGAGGTTCTCCATTGGAAGCTTGCTTCTCATACAGCCCGAGAAAGCAAGAACTACAAATGTCCTCATTATAATGTCCATGCAACGGGGGGGCAGAAGGAGTCAGCACTGAGCAGTAGAAAGACAGATAGTTAAGAGATAGAAAGACAAATAAAAGACAAATAAAAGAAACATTTTATTCATTACAACAATAATACACTATAATATGATATATTGTATGCATAATAAAAACATTTGTAACATTTTATATTGTAATTATGCTTACATGCCTGTTAATTATTATTTAAATGAGTACTTTTCCATTGAATTAATATTTTTTGTCAATGTATCATCTTCGAACAATATATTGGAAATATCTGAACAAGAAATATCCTTCATATTGAATTTTACGGCAAGTGCTGCAGCTAGAGTATCAATATAACGTAAGAAGTAAACAAAGCCACTTGCGCGCGGCGCTCTCTCTCAAGGTCTCCCATGCGGAGCGCATGCATTTCATAATCGCGTCTTATACCGAGCTGTACCGAGCCTTGACGAATCGTCATGTCAAATACAAATACGTCACATTACGTGCAACATATTAGTCTTCAAATATCGAAAAGGAGGACATGTAGGAGGACACTTTTCGAGGGAGGACAGAACTTACAAAAGAAGGACTGTCCTCCCTAAAGGAGGACGATTGGTCACCTTAGGTAAAAGACCTTCTCAAGTCAAGAGGGCGTCAACTTATTTTCCAAAGCACCGGAGGGCAGGACAAGAAATAACGGATGGAAACTAATCAAGGAGAGAAGCAACCTAGAACGAAGGAGAAATTTCCTGACAGTGAGAGCAATTAATCATGTGGCCCCCTCCCCAGCTCCGTTTTCGCTGGCAGAGGGCTAGCACAGTGATGGTGAACCTTTTTTGGCTCGGGTACCAAAAGGGTGCATGTGTGTGCTAGCATGTGTGCCCACACCCATAATGCAATGCCCTCCCCCCATGCATGCGCACAACCCCCCATGCTTCCCCCCCCCGAGCATGCGCACAGGCCTCACTGAAGCCTCCAGACTTGTGGTAGGCCCGTTGGCCCATTTTTTGCCATCCCCAAGGTTCAGGAAGCCACCTGAACCCTGGGGATGGCGAAAAACGGACCAACTGGCCAACCGGAAGTTCGTTTCCAAACTTCCAGTTGGGCCGTTGGACCATTTTTCTCCATCCCCAGGGTTCAGGATGCTTCCCTGAAGCCTGGGGAGAGCGAAAATGGCTGAAAAGAAGGCCAAAAATCAGCTGGCCAGTGCGCACATGTGCACTGGAGCTACCATAGGGCAACACCTCGCATGCCCTCAGATATGGCTCCGCATGCCATAGGTTCGCCATCACTGGGCTAGCAAAGCAAACTAAAAACAAAAAAAAGGAGAAATGTTTCCTCTTTTGCATTTGAGCATGCAAGAAGGGGCAGGAAAGGAGATGGGGGAAAAGGAAAGAAAAAGAAAAAGATGGGAAGATGGGAAGAGAGTAAGGAAGGAAAAATAAGGGAAAAGGGGAAGAGGAAAGGAGAATGAAGAGGGAAGACAAGGAAGGAAGGAAGGAAGGAAGGAAGGAAGGAAGGAAGGAAGGAAGGAAGGAAGGAAGGAGAGGGAGGGAGGGAGGGAGGGAAGGAAGGAAGGAAGGAAGGAAGGAAGGAAGGAAGGAAGGAAGGAAGGAAGGAAGGAAGGAAGGAAGGAAGGAAGGAAGGAAGGAAACTATAATGAAAGTGAGAGAGTGTCTCAGGGAAGTCCTGAACTTGGCTACCACAGGTGCCCCTGACACGAGTCTGGTGTCACACCCACCATGGCCATGCCCACCCCTGGCCACGCCCATCCCTGGCCACGCCCATCCCTGGCCATGCCTGCTTTCCCGGCCCTCCAAGTTCAAACACAACCCTGATGTGGCCCTCAATGAAATCGAGTTTGACACCCCTGGTATAGAGTCTCCTGCTTGAGCAAGGAGTTAGACCTCCAAGGTCTCTTTCAGCTTTATTCTGACACACATTAATTCATTCTGTTGCTCTGCATACACATGAATGCATAGAGCACACACACACACACACACACACACACACACACACACACACACACACACACAGAAATTAAACCTACAGAACAGGCTGGCAGCATAGCGCAGATAAAGCCAAAAGAAAAAATTAGGATGCTGCCATTGTCCCGAGGGATACAAATCCTCCATAAACTGATTGATGGAAGAAGACCAACGGATGGGCCAATTTACTTCCCTTGGCTTGATGTATGAAACGCAAAGGTTCTGAATCTGTCACTTAAGGTGTGTTGGAATTGAATGAACTGCAACATTCATCCCCTTTCTCTCAGACAGGCCTTCTGTGCTGAAGATTACAAAGACATGACAGATAAAGAAAACCAGAAGTGACCTTATCATTCTGAGACGGAAATTGTCTGGTGGGGGGGGGGGATAGTTCCATTCTAAAAGGCCAACAGATGGGCTTAAGTAGGAGGAGGGGAGCAGTAAATATGCTTATGCGAAGAAGCAATAAATTAAAGACGTTTATCATGCTAGGAAAGAGAAATCACCAAGACCATTATTGTAAGATGTCCGGCAAATAAAAAATTATGCAGAAATCCATCTGGTTTGACATCGCGTTTTTCACCGAGCGGCTTCCAAATGCATTGAGATTTGGACGGGCTTCCAGGGTTTGGTGGGGGTGAAGAGGAGGAACACCCCAAAGCCACCCAAATATGCCTACCCAAAATTCAGCCATTTTTTTTTCAGGGGGCGAGATCTTCTGAGCAAAATTACGAGAAACGGATGGTTTGCTGATATTTCCTATTTACAGTTTAGATTTTTCTTTTTTTTTTCTTTTTTAGCCACTCAGCTCAACGAGAACTCTACACATTTCGGGGGAAAGGTAATTGAGAAGAGGATTGGTCTGTTGCTGATGGTGGAAGCAGATTATCTCTTACTTCTCAGTAAGGTAAAGGTTTCCCCTGTCCAGTCATGTCTGACTCGGGGGGGGGGGGTGCGCTTAACTTCATTTCTTAGCCAATGGATCCAGCATTGTCTGTGGCCATGTGGCCAGCATGACCATATGTTGAAGTGCATAGAACAGTGTTTCCCAACCTTGGCAACTTGAAGATGTTTGGACTTCAACTCCCAGAATTCCCCAGCCAGCGAATGCTGGCTGGGGAATTCTGGGAATTGAAGTCCAGACATCTTCAAGTTGCCAAGGTTGGGAAACACTGGCATAGAACACTGTTACCTTCCCACCGAAGTGGTACTTATTAATCTACTCACATTTGCATGCTTTTGAACTGCTGGGTGAGCAGGAACTGAGGCAGCAACAGGAGCTCAACCCATCTTATTTATTTATTTGTTTGTTTGTTTGTTTGTTTGTTTGTTTGTTTGTTTATGTCACGATCTGAATATTGCCAGTTGAGCTGCTCTACTATATTTCTAGATTTACTGGATTTTCTAATCAAGCAGACATGTGACATGTATTACTGCGCATGTGTGCATTCCAGGAGTCTTGCCTCTTTCTTTCTTCTTCTCCTGCAAGCCTCGCCCGAGGCAGACGTGAATTCTTAGCTGAGAAAATGTAGCTTATTAAGGTTTATATTTGTTACTTTTATACTGAAATAAATATTTTGTTAATTAGAATTAAATCTCGGTTTTATTTTCTAAGTAAGAATGACTTCAAGGGAACAAGATCCACACATCGCCTCTGATAGGAATAAATTCCTATCCTGTCAGTTTATTTATTTATTTATTTATTTATTTATTTATTTATTTATTTATTTATTTATTTATTCATTCATTCATTCATTCATTCATTCATTCATTCATTCATTTATTTATTTATTTATTTATTTATTTATTAGTGAAGCTTATATGCCACCTCAAAGTGCAAGCACTCTCTAAGCGGTTTACACCAGTAAGCAATGTATATTTACTGTATATTTATACTGCCCCCAACAATCTGTGTCCTCATTTTACCTACCTCGGAAGGATGGAAGGCTGAGTCAACCTTAAGCCGGTGAGATTTGAACCGCTGAACTGCTGATCACAGTCAGCTAAAGTAGCCTGCAGTACTGCACTCTAACTGCTGCGCCACCTCGGCTCTTCTTGTGTGGATCTTGTGTGGATCTTGTGTGGTGTTTGAGTCTCAGACTTTCCAGCTGAAAAAACTCATTGTCTTTAACAGCTGATGGCCTTTTGGCTAGTCCCAAGTTATCCAGCACTCAAGATAAGTCACTTCTTCCATTCATTCAAATCACTGGTGTTAGATTGTGGGCAAGGATCACAGGAGACAGACTTCATAACAGCTCTTTTACTCAGCTCACTCAAGTAACCAGCAAAACATGGTCTGACAGCTAGCTCTTTTATAGAGGGCTGTCAGACCCAACAACCAATTGCGTATGAGCATTCAAACACATGACCTGGGTGGCAACAACAGTTCAGGTAGAGTTCAACTAAAAACATAACAACTTACAGTTCAGTCAGAGGTCGTCTAGTCAAAACAAGCTTAGGGTTCAGTTAGAGGTCATTCAGAACACAACAACTGGCTTCCCTCCATTCCTACGGATGCCAATTCTCCCCTGGTAGATTTCTCTTTCTGGCAACGAAGCTTCCTTTCTCGTAATCCAACAGCCCCAGGACCAACAACAATACAAGTTCTTATCACTCTCTTTTTGCATCAGTGAAAAAAGCCTGTTGGCCTGAATTGTGAACTTTTTGTCTCCAGAATTGGATCATAAGAACTCTCTATACATATTTATGTACATGCTTTGTACATACAAGAGTGAAAGTTGTCTTAGAATTAAGCCCCGATATTTTTTAGCCACTGTATATGCTACAATTCTTGCTTGCCAATTGTGGAGCAATTGTGTGGCTAGTTTAATCCCCGTATGTGAACAGGAGCAGACCCCCCTGGTTGTCCAAGACCCAGAAAATCAAACGACCAACTCATTTTGAAGACACAGTTTGAGCCTTTCAAAATCTAAACTTCCACAAAGTTTAGTTAAAAAAATTTCTCTATTACATCCTCCACGCTATCCATTTTGTGCGTCTCCTGTGATGAAGAATGTTTCAGAATTGCCTGTGCGTTTTAGAATTTATTATGAACTCCTGTAAAGTATGTGTTGTGTTGCTCCCTCAATTTATTCAGCTTTAGTTCTTGGGAATAAATTCGTCTCTCCCAACTTCACAAGTAAAGACAAAATGAAAAGGCATAATCAAGCCACCCACTGGCTCACGAGGGAGCCCAAAATACATCTATAAAAGAGGAACAAGCGTGACAGATAGAAATGAAGCTTGTCATAGTCTGGTCACACTTTTAGCTGATACATGTGTACCTGTTGCAAATTGTACCTCTCTCGGAATCACTTTGGTGTGGCTGGCGGTCACTGGTGTTGCAAGTTGATTTTTCAGGTCATAGCATCTGATCTTCTTCTTTAGAAAGTCCAGACTGGTTGGAATAACATAATGTTATACATGTTGTACGCTGCCCTGAGTCCCCTGGGAGTAGGGTGGCATATAAGAATTGCTAAATAAATAAATAAACAGAGTCGGAAGGGTCCTTGGCGGTCTACTAGTCCAAGCAGGAGACTCTATACCAGGGGTGGGTTCCTACCGGTGCGGTCTTGCCTGTTCGTCGCCGCAGAGCCGAAGAAGCTGTTGGTGTTCGCGGTGTGGGGCTTCCCTCGCCCGCTTTCCCCGGCCGCCGGGATGCCGCCATTTGTGTTCTTTTGCCCTCTGCACATGCACAAAGCGTTCTGCTTGCACAGAGGGCAAAAGAACGCAAATGGCGGCGTCCCGGAAGCCGGGGAAAGTGGGCGGGGGAAGCCCCGCGCCGCGAATGCCAACAGCTTCTTCGGCTCTGCGGCGATGAACAGGCAAGACCGCACCAGTAGGAATCCACTCCTGCTCTATACCATTTCAGACAAATGGCTGTCCAGTCTCTTCTTATAAGCCTTGTAAGGTGTTGGAGCACCCCAGGGGTAGGTTCCACTTACCTTTCGCTACCGGTGCACATCGCAACGTTTCAGTTGACGTTTCTGAGGGTGATGCAATGAAAGGGCTTGTGTTCTGAAAGGGTGTTGGGAAATCCCCACCAGTGGGCTGCTCCCGGTTTGGCCCGGTTCAGTGAACCGGTAGCGACGACAGCGGGAGACTCCGCCTACCCGCCAAGGACGCTTCTGTGCATGCGCAGAAGCATGCGCGCAAACCGGTAGCGATGGGATTTAGAACCCACTACTGGTAATCCCTATTGTGGCTTTAATAGCATTCGTCCTGTTTTGGCTCTTGGGTGAGGGTATTTGCTTATGAATAGAGCCACCTAGATACTTGGCTTCTTTCAATAAGCTCTTTATTTCTTAAATGCTGACATCTGCTTAGAGCTATTAAGAAAGGTGGGGACTGCTTTCTGTCTCCAAAAGCATGTTTCTCCATTCCTCCTTTAGGGAAATATAATATTCCACCTTTTTAATATTTCCCAAACTATTTCTTTCTTCTAGGAAAGAGGTGGGTGCTAACTTTCTACAAGTATATCAGTGTGACAGGAGAATAATCTACCTCAGAATCACATCTTTGCTCTCTTCCAAACAGGAAAACACCCCAACTTTGTCTCCCATGCATACACAGATTTATTTAATGTTTCTAAATTTGATGATATTCACTATTGTTGACTTACAGATCCTGGATATACTAAGTCAGAACTAACCAAGCTGGTAGGCTGTATGTAATTAAAGGGGCACTAAATTATAAAACAGGGGTAAATATTTTAGTCCAAAATCTTGAACAGCTTATCACTTTGAATTTCTTTTAAATTATATTTGGTAAACTTAAAAATCTGATCTTTTTTTTGGCACTGAGATTTTCTGCTGCCTTTAAATTTGCAATCCTTCTAGTTTCCTTTCCCTCTCTCCCTCAGCTCCCTAGAATTAGTAATGAACATTGCATTTCTCTGAATGCTATTAATCACAACCACTGTGGTACAAAGTGAATTATCTACTCTTCACGGGGATCTTTAAGGATGCCATAAAAACATGTCCGTACCAACACTTCATAAACAAGCCTGTGAGTTCGGCAACATCAGCATTCAAAGTATCCTTTTTGCAGCTTTTATAAATTCAGGGTGTCTACAGCCCAGGAAGCAATCCTTCTTCTAAAGTTAATATTATAACTCCTCCAAATTCTACTTTAGAGAGTGCATTAAAATAAATGATCAAAGCATATCTCTCTCTGTCTCTCTCGCTCTCTCTGTATCCCTCCCTCCCTCTCTCTCCGCTTCTCTCTCTCTGTCTGTCTCTGTCTCTGTCTCTGTCTCTGTCTCTGTCTCTGTCTCTGTCTCTCTCTCTCTCTCTCTCTCTCTCTCTCTCTGTCTCTCTCTCTGTCTCTGTCTCTCTGTCTCTCTCTCTGTCTCCCTCCCTCCCTCTCTCTCCGCCTCTCTCTCTCTGTCTCTGTCTCTGTCTCTGTCTCTGTCTCTGTCTCTGTCTCTCTCTCTCTCTCTCTCTCTCTCTCTCTCTCTCTCTCTGTCTCTCTCTCTGTGTATCTCTGTCTCTCTCTCTCCCTCTCTCTCTCCCTCTCTCTCTGTCTCTCTCCCCCCACTCACTCTCTCCACCTCTCTCTCTCTCCCTCTCTCTCCCCCTTCTCTCTCTGTCTCTGTCTCTCTCTGTCTCTCTCTGTCTATCTCTCTCTCTCCCTCTCTCTCTCCCTCTCTCTCTCTGTCTCTCTCCCCCACTTGCTCTCTCCACCTCTCCCTCTCTCTCCCTCTCTCTCCCCCCTTCTCTCTCTCTCTCTCTGTCTGTCTCTCTCTGTTTCTCTCTGCCCCCACTCTCTCTCTCTCTCTCTGTCTGTCTGTCTGTCTCTCTCTCTCTCTCTCTCTCTCTCTCTCTCTCTGTCTCTCTCTCTTATTATTATTATCTCTCTCTTATTAATAATAATGAGCCCAAAATTTCTGTTGCTAAGCCAGACAGTTGTTAAACGGGTTTTGTCCCCATTTTACGGTTTTTCTTTCTGCCCTTGTTCAGTGAATCACTGCAGTTGTGAAATTAGTAAGACAGTTGTTAAGTCCGCCTGGCTTCCCTATTGACTTTGCTTGTCAATAGGGAATTTGCAAAAGGGGATCACGTGACCCCAGACACTGCAACCTTCATAAGTACATGCCAGTTGCCCAAGCATCTGAATTTTGATCACATGATCATGGAGATGCTGCAATGGTCATTAAGTGTGAAAAATGGTCATAAGTCACTTTTTGGTAATAAGAACTGTGGTGGCGCAGTGGTTCAAAGGCAGTACTGCAGGCTACTTCTGCTGACTGCCAGGCTGCCTGCAATTTGGCAGTTCGAATCTCACCGGCTCAAGATAGACTCAGCCTTCCATCCTTCCAAAGTGGGTAAAATGAGGACCCAGATTGTTGGGGGCAAGAGGCTGACTCTGTAAACTGCTTAGAGAGGGCTGTAAAGCACTACGAAGTGGTATATAAGTCTAAGTGCTCTTGCTCTTCCCCTTCCTTCCTTCCTTCCTTCCTTCCTTCCTTCCTTCCTTCCTTCCTTCCTTCCTTCCTCAGTCACTCAGTCACTCACTCCCTTCCATGGTCCACAGTGGTTAGTATGCAGTATTGCAGGCTAATTATGCCCAATGCCTGACCATCTCAAGGTTGATTTAGACTTCCATCCTTCTGAGTGGATAAAACGAGGACCCAGATTGTTGTGGGCAAGTTGCTGACTCTGTAAACTGCTTAGAGATGGCTGTAAAGCACTGTGAAGTGGTATGTAAGTCTAAGTGCTATTGCTATTGTTCTTCCTTTTTCCTTCCTTCCTTCCTTCCTTCCTTCCTTCCTTCCTTCCTTCCTTCCTTCCTTCTTTCCTTCCTTCCTTTCTTCGAATGCAGTACTGCATGCTGAGTCAGCCCACAGTCAGGAGTTCGATGCTGACTAGCTGAAGATTGACTCAGCCTTCCATCCTTCCGAGGTTGGTAAAATGAGGACCCAGATTGTTGGGGGCAATATGCTGACTCTGTAAACCACTTAGAGAGGGCTGTAAAGCACTGTGAAGCAGTATATAAGTCTAAGTGCTGTTGCTATAAGTCACTTTTTTCAGTGCCGTTGTAACTTTCTACAGTCACTAAATGAATTGTTGTTAAGTTGAGGGCTACCTGTATTTTGAGCAGTCTTTTGAAACCCCTCAAGAAAGTTAAGGATCTAAATGTATGACTTGAGCATTATGAACGTGAAATATTTTGATTCTGGAGCAATGAATGCTATGAGAATACCCCTTGTAGTGTAACAGACAAAAGGCTACAACTGGTGAGAAAAACACTGAATTTGACTTTCTGTTTAGTCACTGGTGAACAAGGTGTCAGGGTTCCAACGGATGCCCTCATTAAATCATGAGCCTTGAGCCAAGCTTCAAAAGATATCCAGTTATTTATTAGGAACTTCATGTCGGCACATAACCAAATGAAGCCAACTCTGACCCCACATAATTTACAGCCCTAATCATGACCCTGTTTCCCTCATCCCCCCAGGGTGTCTCATCAATCACACTCACCAACGGAGAAATTTCACGGGTTGTAGAGATCACTGTGGGTAACTACCAGAGGTGGATTCCTCCAGGTTCAGACTGGTTCACCCAAAGCAGCAGCAACCCACTGCTGACATCACAATGATGTCATGGAACCAGTTTGGTCGGTGCTGGTCCGTGGGTGCCACCATCTTTTTTTATTTTATTTTTTTCGATTTTTTTCTGGGGTTTTTTCTTCTACACATGCTCAGAAGCTGTGTTTCCATTTTTTGCCACTGCGCATGCGTGCACACAAATTGCGTATGCACCCACGAGGTGCAGCCACACGGTGTGGGAGGAAGCAAACCAGCAATGAGGTAAGTTAGAACCCACCCCTGGTAACCACTGTGGGTAACCCTGGGAGACAGCCTTGAGAAAGATATGTTTGGAATGTGCTCCTGTCTTTGGCTGCCATGTTGCTTCGTCGGTTTTCCATCCCCAGGCCAGGAATGCTTTGTGAGTTGACACAAGGTCCATCGCACCCTCCAAGTCACCACAGAGCAACAGTCAAGAAAACCAATCATAAACATTGTTGTGCTTATCCCAGACTGCGCGTCATAGAATCATGAATCCCAATGAAAGAAAGACAGATGCCAATTAAATGATAGGGAGGGGAAGGAAAAAGACTTGATAACAGCCAGAGTAATTCAATTCAACAGTAGAAACCCAGAAAGTAGAAAACAGTAGATTCCCTTTTAGTGTTGAAACAGAGGCCAGGAAACCATCTGTTTGCGGCCTTCCCCTTCCAGCAGATGTGGTAGTTACAGGAAAAAGAAATTTTGTATTAAATCCTTGGAATTTTAAATAGGAAATATGTATACACATATACATATTCCCCATCTAGTCGAACAGTTGTTCTTTGCTGAAATCCTGCATGCCGCCTCTCTAAATATTTGATAAGTAAACATTTAGCCAACTGTTGAAAAACGAGAGGAAAAAGCATTAGTCAGAGCTTGAGGTTTGCAACAATGAGAAAAATACAGGTTTCAGTATTACTATTTTAAGTCGCTGCTCATTCACAATCTCACCCTTTAGACAATCGTACATTAATGGTAGATACAACTGCTCCAGATTGTCAAAATATTGATTGCTTACTTGAACCCTATGACAACCATTCTTGACAAATGTATCTTTTCTTTTATGTACATTGAGAGCATATGCACCAAAGACAAATTCCTTGTGTGTCCAATCACATTTGGCCAATAAAAAAATTCTATTCTATTCTATTCTATTCTATTCTATTCTATTCTATTCAAGAGTCTGCAACCATAAGATTAGGACACAGGCTTAAGATTTTTTTCAAAGAAAGGAAGAACGAAAACACCATCAACCTCCATGCCATGTAGAAGTACGTGAATGAAATCACAAGTCACTCTTTTGATCTATGGAATGTCACGAACGCGGTATTAGCAAGATGAAATAGTCATGCCTTGATTAATGGTGGGCCAGATGTTTAAAGATAGTTGAGTAATTTGATCTTTGCAATTCCTGGTATGAAGCGAACTGATCTGCATTTTCTGGTCTCCATCGTCTACCAAATTTTGCTGGGCTTTTTTTCCCCCTCACGGTAAGATAGCCACTCTCCTGGATGTCAAAGTATCAACTTACACATTAAGTGTGCCTGGAAATCGCACCTGATCGAAATGGTAATACAAAGTTTTCCAACAGGTTTTGAATTGAAAAAAAAAATAAGTCAAGAGATGGAGACCAGTTTGGCAGTGTTATTCTTCTAATTACAGTATTTAATGAACAGTACACTATGTATGAAAGCCTCTGTTACTGTAAACTATTTCACATATTGCTGTGCTTCTCAGCAGTGGTATGTTCCATATATTTAGGAGAAATGTGTAAAGATAGAAGATAGAATAACGGAGTTGGAAGGGACCTTGTAGGTCATCTAGTCCAACCTCCCTGCCCAAGCAGGAGACCCTACACCATTTCTGACAAATGGCAGTCCAATCTCTTCTTGAAAGCCTCGAGTGATGAAGCTCCCACAACTTCTGAAGGCAACTTCTGTTCCATGGGTTGATTGTTCTCACTGTCAGAAAATTTCTCCTTATTTCTAGGTTGAATCTCTCCTTGGTCAGTTTCCATCCATTATTCCTCATATGGCCTTCATGTGCTTTGGAAAATAGCTTGGCCCCCTCCTCTCTGTGGCAGCCCCTCAAATATTGGAACTCTGCTATCATGTCTCCCCTGGTCTTTCTCTTCACTAGCCATGCCCAGTTCCTGCAACCGTTCTTCATATATTTTAGTCTCCAGTCCCCTAATCATTCTGGTTGCTCTTCTCTGCACTCTTTCTAGAGTCTCCACATCTTTTTTATAGTGTGGTGACCAAAACTGGATGCAGTATTCTAGGTGTGGTCTTACTAAGGCTTTGTAGAGTGGTATTAATACATCATGTGATCTTGATAGAATCCCTCTGTTAATGCAACCTAGGATTGTGTTGGCTTTTTGGCTGTTACTACACACTGTTGGCTCATATTTCATTGGTTGTCCACTAAGACTTCAAAATCCCTCTCACAGTTACTGTTTCCTTGTAAGGTATTTGATTCCAAAATAATAATCTATTTTGAGGAGGGGAAAACTGAGAACATCTAGGTGATCAACATAACAAGTTGCAAAGTTTAGATACAAAGAGTGTATGTAACCTTCTTTGACCCCTCTTTCAAACCAGCCATCCTCTTTGTCCAGAATATGGACAAAAATTGGTTTGGTTCAAAATGCTGGTTTGAAAGAGGGGTCAAAGAGGCCATCTACATTAAGACTTTCAACAGAGGGGGAGGGACACGACACTACCCATCTCCTGTCCACAATACAGTCCTTTCAGCAGTTTCAAGAAGGTTTCACACCCATTTTATTAAAGTTTGTTACAAAGTCAAAACCAGAAGCACACACAGATGACTGATTCAGCTGGATTCAATAACTTCTTTATAAACATAATAATACACACACACACACACACACACACACACACACACACACACACACACACACACACACACACACACACACACACACACACACACATATATATATATATATATATATATATATATATATATATATATATATATATATATATATATATATATATATATATATATATTTACAATACCACAAGTAGAATTCTTCTTCAATCAGTTACAGGTAAACACAAGCAGGGGAGTTAGTTTCATTACAGCAAAGTTCAGAGTGGAAGAGTACAGAGTGGAGACACCCAGCCTTAAGCTTAAGTATTCAGTTTCGATTCTCTGCACAGACTCAGAAGTGGTTAGCTCCTATTGGCTGATTCAGTTGCTATGCCTATTCATTCGCTAACCTTGTTAACATTGGCTCTCCCAGTCATGAATATTCTAACACATTTGCACTATTCAGGTGACCCTGAGGGTACAGATAAACCTCCAAGTGTCCTCAACAACCCTCAGAAAGAGGGCTAACGACCAGATGACTGCAAGGAATATAAATCCTTCAGTCAGAATTTAAGAAGCTTCTTGGATAAGAAGTGAAAAATCTTCAAGGAAAACCAAAGTCCAGTTGCCTTTTGGAAAAAGGAAAAAAAAAGCACAACTTTGGGACAATTTGCCAACAAGTTTGCAAACTCCCTCTTCCATTCTCCTCCAGCACATAAATTTTGACGATGCATTACACCTAGGGGGTACACTTATTTTCCCTACCGGTTCGCAAATGTGAGTGCACGCGTGCATGTGCTTGCTTCGCTCACACGTGCCACCTCCACACATGCACACGGCCTCCCGTGCATGCGCTTTACATGCACATACGCCTTCTGTGCATGTGCCCAGCCTCGAAAACGTGGCTAAATAGGATGGCATTACATCCGGGCGGGTGGGCGGGCACAGTCTCCGCTACCGGTTCCCCCGAACCAGTCCAAACCGGCAAAATACCACCTCTGATTACACCAATCCTGTGAAAAGCAATCAGAATGTTGGTATTTATGTTACAAGGAAGCTGACAAGCTTTATTCTTCATTCCTACAGGTCAGGAAGGTTATGTTAAGAAAAAGATACCATGTTTTCTCGAAAATAAGCCCTCCCCCAAAAATACCATTTCCTCTGGCTAACGTTATGGAGACAGAGCTGGAAATCAGGTAAGATGGCAAGAGGAGCCCCGTCTTGCTCCATGCCCCCCAAAATAACAAGACCTCCCCAAAAATAAGGCCAAGCACTTATTTCGGGGTTCAAAAGATATAAGACAGGGTCTTATTTTTGGGGAAACATGGTAGCAAAGCAAGAAACAAGACTTCACATAAATACATATATTGGAAATTGGAAAGCGGGAGAGAATGGGTAAATTTCATGACATGGAATTGTGGACTATAAGGAAACAAGCCATCGTGGGCAACTGCCTAGTTGGCTGCTATGAAATTCATGTTGCCGTTAGGTGTTTTGGACTTGTGCGCTGTGGAATGAAGCCTTTCAGAAATAAAGCTACCCTGTTTTCATTTCAAAGACAAGCAATAAGTAGAACTATAACTGTTTCTCAACACCCCAAGCAGGAATAATCAGCTCGTTGCAACCAGCCGACTGCCCGGAGGCTCTTAAAATAAGAAGTTTGTTTTATGGTCCACCTGAGAATCTCTAGGATTTGCAGCCATGGACCCAGCTAGGCGGAAGAGACTGATTATTTAGCTAATAAATAGAGCAACCGGCAACAAGAAGAGAGTATATAATGGAAGTAAATTAAGGCAGCTTTAAGATGGAAGGAAACAGTAGCAAATTCCGTTTGATAACCAAATAAATAAGGGACTTTTTATGGAGAATGTTAGACATAAAAATACCTTCCCTGTAGAGAAATAAGAAATATCCTTCGGTTATCTGTTTGGTTTAACCTAGACAAACATCTGATTTTAAGAATAAGTATTGCATAACTCTTGCATCTGCATTAGTTCTTAAAGACGGGTGCAATAAATAACTACTTTTAAAGCCCTATATCTACTTGCTTAGCCATAGAAATGGCAAATAACAGGACCCTTCCTTTAAGTGGTCTTCATTTATCATATTATTGCTGTTATTTCTGATTTACCCAATACCCAAAGTACGGGGTCTAAGTCCAGCTAAGTTACTAGATCCCATAATTAAGTTATTTATAGCAATAGCAACAGCACTTATATAAGATAAAGGAAAGGTTCCCCTCGCACATATGTGCTAGTCAGACTTCATAATTCTTCATAATTCTTAGATCACTCTCTAAGCCAGTGTTTCTCAGCCTTGGCAGTTTGAAGATGTGTGGACTTCAACTCCCAGAATTCCACAGCCAGCAACGCTGGCTGGGGAATTCTAGGAGTTGAAGTCCACACATCTTCAAACTGCCAAGGTTGAGAAACACTGCTCTAAGCTGTTCCAGGGGTTTACAGAGTCAGCATATTGCCCCCAATAATCTGGGTCCTCAATTTACTGACCTCAGAAGTGTTAGTACCACTTTATAATGCTTTAGTAAAAGCACACTTAGAATATTGCATCCAGTTTTGGTCTCCAGGAGATTAAAAAGATGTTGAGACTCTAGAAAGAGTACGGAGAAAAGTAACAAAGATGGTCGGGGGACCGGAGGCTAAAACATATGAACAATGGTTGCAGGAATTGGGTATGCCTGGTTTCATGAAAAGAAGGACTAAGGGAGACATGATAGCAGTGTTCCAATATTTGAGGGGCTGCCACAAAGAATTGGGAGTCAAGCTATTCTCCAAAGCACCTGAGGGCAACTCAAGAAGCAATGGGTGGAAACTAATCAAGGAGAGAAGCAACCTAGAACTAAGGAGAATTTTCCTGACAGAACAATTAATCAGAGAACAATGACTTGCCTCCAGAAGTTGTGGGTGCTCCAACCCTGGAGGTTTTTCAAAAAGAGGGGCTGCCACAGAGAGGAGGGGGTCAGGCTCTTTTCCAAAGCACCTGAAGGCCAGACAAGGAATAATGGATGGAAACTGATCAATGAGAGATTCAACCTGGAAATAAGGAGAAACTTTCTGACAGTGAGAGCTATCAACCAGTGGAACAGTTTGCCTTCAGAGGTTGTGAGAGCTCCGACACTTGAGACTTTCAAGAGGAAATTGGACTACCATTTGTTGGAAATGGTGTAGGGTCTCCTGCTTGAGTGGGTGGGAGTTGGACTAGATGACCTACAAGGTCCCTTCCAACTCTGTTAATCTGTTAAAAAAGAGATTGGACAACCATTTGTCTGAAATGATATAGGGTTTCGTGCCTGAGCAGGGGGTTGGACTATAAGACCTCCAAGGTCCCTTTCAACTCTGTTATTCTGATTATTTATTATCTTATTTCTTATCTTATTTCACATGGTTGGCTACTGGCTTTTTTCTGAAAATCCATCCAGGCTCACCTCCCCCTGCTGTCTCCAAGAGGAGTAGAGAAGCACAATCCCCCCCCCCCAAAGATTCATCTACCTGTCTCTTCTTCTCTTGTCAAAATTTGCCCTTCTTTATTTCACACGGCTAGAACAATAAGCCAAAGCAACATCACCTGTTATGAACTCCCATCTTTCACTTGTTCTGTTTGATGCCTCTTTTTAGTGGCTGGCTGGCGGCTCTATCGGCTGGTCTTGTTGCTCTTTTTTGAATGCAAGCCCTTCTACTTTACGACCGAGAGCCAGGGTGCTAAATCTTAGAGTTTTAAGGTAGTCCTTGTGGAAGGATTGTATAATCTTATCGAAATGGCCTAAGAGCTAGTTAATGCTATTCTGGTCGTGACACTGTCACTCTGTTGGCACTTGGAGTTATTTGCTATATATTCAGAAGACCTGTGTCATCCTTCTAGCTGCCAGACTGTCAGATTTTCGTAGGAAGGGGGGGAATATCAATTCCTGTCTAGGTTGCCTAAACCTCCAAAATGCTGTCTGAATATAAAACCTGCAGAACGCAGCAACCTTCAGGAGCTCAGCTTTTCTCCTCTCAATTTCAATGGTTTCATTGATGTTCCTCGGTTAATTTATTTCCCTTTCACCAGTAGCGTTGGAAACATTCTCAGGTCATCAATATCGGGAGAATTCAAATGTCTAAATTGTTTATAGCACAAAGTCTCCACCGAGACATGACAGCAAGGTTGCTCTGATAGCCACCAATAGCCATCACGATTGCTCCATCTGATCTGGCAGGCTTACCAACTGTTAATCAAATTCTCCCCCAGTTACGCATGAGAAGAAGAAGAAGAAGAAGAAGAAGAAGAAGAAGAAGAAGAAGAAGAAGAAGAAGAAGAAGAAGAAGAAGAAGAAGAAGAAGAAGAAGAGGAGTTGGAGGAGGAGGAGGAGGAGGAGGAGGAGGAGGAGGAGGAGGAGGAGGAAGAAGAAGAAGAAGAAGAAGAAGAAGAAGAAGAAGAAGAAGAAGAAGAAGAAGAAGAAGAAGAAGAAGAAGAAGAAGAAGAAGAAGAAGAAGAAGAAGAAGAAGAAGAAGAAGGGTATCAGAAGTGACAGGGACAATTTGCAGTTGACAATGGCATCTTTTGTCATCTATCATATATACTATTTCATTTTTGATGAAATGGATGGAGTCTGACCAGCATAAGAACTTGCTCCATGTCCTCTCAAGAAGATAAATACTGCCAGTAAGCAACATTTGTATAAACATTTGATGATGATGATGATGATGATGATGATGATGATGATGATGATGATGATGATGATGATGATGATAGTGGTGATGGTGGTGATAATGATGATGATGGAACAGTGGTGATAAGTGTCCTGTTAGAAGGTGTAAAAGATCAGTTTATCTACAAATAGTTTTATTAATTTATAATACACCATACAAAGAGAATACAAAAGCAAATATTAGGGAAATTAGGAAAGGAAAAAGGGAAGTAGATAGTGGGGGAAAGCAAGGAAAAAAGAAAAGAAAAAAGGCATTGACTTCCAACTGGTGCAGTAAAATGAGGCATTAAGATCTACCTTCAACTTTTTACTTTTTCATAATAATAGAAACTAGCCATTTCTATAACAACAAATCTATCTCATCGGTAAAACCCAGTTTCAATTTTTTTCCACCTCAAGCACAAAGTCCAGAAGTGGTTTCCTGGTAGAAATAAAAGTATTTGTATTTTTTTTCCTCTTTGATCAAAACATCTAGTCCAACCCCTTGCTCAAGCAGGAGGCCTTATACCATTTCTGACAGATGGCAGTCCAGTCTCTTCTTGAAAGCTTCCAGTGATGAAGCTCCCACAACTTCTGAAGACAACTTCTGTTCCATTGGTTGTTCTCACTCTCAGAAAATTTCTCTTTATTTCCAGGTTGAATCCCCCCTTTCCATCCATTATTCCTCATCTGGCCTTCAGGTGCTTTGGAAAATAGCTTGACCCCCCCCACTCTGTGGCAGCCCCTCAAATATTGGAAGATTGCTATCATGTCTCCCCTGGTCCTTCTCTTCACTAGACTAGCCATGCCCAGTTCCTGCAACCGTTCATTGTATCTTTTAGCCTCCAGTCCCCTAATCATCCTGGTTGCTCTTCTCTGCACTCTGCACTCTGGGTTTATTTGAACCCAGAGCAAATCTCTTGATGCAGTTTTGTATCTTTGCTGGAGTGCTCCATTTTTTTTTCATTGGCAGGAACTGTTGATTCACCTTGCCTTCCAGATGCTATCTATACCATCCCCATAAAAGCTCCAGTTTTCATGGTCTGCTCTCCCTTCATCTAACCTCTCTGACAGTTGGTTCCAAGTGGTCAGTTTGTTGTCATCCTATCGCACAGAATTGGATTTTGAGACTCAGTGAGATTTTAGATTTATTATTAGAATTGGAAGGGACCTTGTAGGTCATCTAGTCTACCCCCTTGCTCAAGCAGGAGTTCCTACACCATTTGAGACAGATGGCAGTCCAGTCTCTCCTTGAAGGTCGCAAGTGTTGGGGCTCTCACGACCTCCGCTGGCAAGCTGTTCCACTGGTTGATCGCTCTCACCGTCAGAAAGTTTCTCCTCACTTCCAGGTTAAATCTCTCCTTGGTCAGCTTCCATCCGTTATTCCTTGTTTGGCTTTCTGGAGATGTAGGGATTAAGGCAGGGGTGTCAAATTCAATTTCATTGAGGGCTGCATCAGGGTTGTCTTTGACCTCAGGGGGATGGGGTGGGCGTGGCCAGGGTGGGCGTGGCCAGCATGACACCACTTGTGTTGGGCGCCTATGGAGGCCCGAGCACTCTGTCAGCAAAAACGGGCTCTTGAGCTGCGACAGCCACCTGCAACCCTCTGCCAGTGAAAAGAGAGCTCGGAGGGGCCACACTCAGCCCTCGTAAACTCCGTTTTCAGCTGAGATGGCCTCCTGCAACCCTCTGCCAGTGAAAACGGAGCTCAGGAGGGCCGCACGAGCTCTGTTTTTGCTGGCAGAGGCACCATGGGCCGGTCCTTCGTTATTTTCAGGGCGGCCCCACTGGCCAGATCTAAGCGTCCTGTGGGCCAGATCTGGCCCCTGGGCCTTGAGTTTGACACTTAAGGTGTTGCCGTGGGAGACTCGGGATCAAGATTCTGCTAGGAAGTAAAGTGGCATTAAAATCGTGCAATAAATGTAACACAGATTTATAGCAAGGTGGTTCAGATATTTTATTCCAGGACCAGAGGTAATTTAAATCACAGCAGGGCACTGATTGGATTATATATGTATATTTAAATTTAGTCACCTGGAAGGAGGGCTGTGATGATCACGCCTTATTATTTGAGCTCTGAGATATTTAAAGTAAAGCCATGTTCAGCTTGCTTGCAAACTGTTTGAGGAGCAACATATAAGACAAGTTGCAAGAGTGAGGAAATGTAGGAAAGCACAGTATTCAGATTTGGATCCATATCTACATAATAATAGCTATTAGAGACTTCCATTTCATCCACTATAAATATTACAGTCCTTGCAACCCAGCACACTATTATATGTCAATGGTTCCTGATTGAGACAATCCCACCTATAGTATGCAGAAACCTGCTTTTATAGAACATAGAATATAGAATAACAGAGTTGGAAGGGACCTTCGAGGTCTTCTAGTCCAACCCCCTGCTCTAGCAGAAGACCCTATTGTCAGGGTTCCGACCGATGCCCATCCCCCTGCCTATGGAAACTCGAGAGCAGGTCAGGATACAATTTCACCTATATTAGGGGTCAGCAACCTGTGGCTCTGGAGCCACATGTGGCACTTTCATCCCTCTGCTGCGGCTCCCTGTCGCTGGTCGGCGCCACAATTTTGAGAGGAGCTTCCGGTTAGGAAGGGGGGAAGCATGACGTGCCAGGAGGAGACTCTATGGCAAGGGGAGGGTTTTCCGGTCAACTCCACAATTGAAAGGGCTTTCGGTTAGGACAGGTAGAGGAAAAAGGAGACTGCACTGAGGAGGAGACTCTATGGTGGGGGAACCAGACTTCCGGTCAGCTCCAGAATTGAACGGGGGGCTTCCGGTTAGAACCTTTGTGGCTCTTTGAGGGTTTAAGGTTGCCGACCCCCCTGACCTATACAATTTCAGACAAATGGTTGCTCTGTCTCTTCTTCAAAACCTCCAGTGTTGGAGCACCCACAACTTCTGAAGGCAAGCCATTCCACTGGCTAATTGTTCTCACCGTTAGGAAATGTCTCCTTTAGTTTAAAGTCCTATATTTATGGATAGTACTAGAGACATCTCAAATAAAACCTCAGGATAATGAATCTAAATTTTAAAAAAAGCAAGCTTACAGAGAGTTTATTTTATCAGAAAGGTTTGATCTAATATCTAAATATCTAATAAGGAAGTAATTAAGGTTTTTTTTAAAAAAGGTAACTAAGTGTCAAGTGATTTCTGTTGTTTACTCTCAAAAATGTTAAAGTGTAATTTAAAAATGTTTCTGGTGCATCAGTGCATAGCTATAAATAATTGTGACGAATATAAAGAAGTTGCCCTCAAGGCTATATCCTTACCTGTGAGGAAGATGGGCAGATACAGATAGATAGATAGATAGATAGATAGATAGATAGATAGATAGATAGATAGATAGATAGATAGGTAGGTAGGTAGGTAGGTAGGTAGGTAGGTAGGTAGGTAGGTAGGTAGGTAGGTAGGCAGGCAGGCAGGCAGGCAGGCAGGCAGGCAGGCAGGCAGACAGACAGAGAGACAGAGAGACAGACAGATCTACTCCCTGACACTATTAGTGCTGGTGTCGCATCTAGATAGCTTTGAATTGCATGAAAAAGTAGGTAAATATAGCTAGATATTAATTTGATAATCTATATTTTTACTGCCAGAGATGGAGAGGAGTTATGTGATGTCCTGTTTCACAATGACTTGACAGGAGTTCATTTTGCAGATGAAACCATAGACTGTGACTCATTCACACTGTCCTCCTCCCACTGAAGTTATGAACTCATAACTGGAGCATTGCGACATCTGCCTGTGACAGGTGCTATAGGGGTCCTTGGTGCTCTCTGAGCTTGGTGATTTTCAAGAAGAGACTGGACTGACTAGACAGACAAGAGAGAGAGAGGAGAGAGGAGAGAGAGAGAGAGAGAGAGAGAGAGAGAGAGAGAGAGAGAGAGAGAGAGAGAGAGAGAGAGAGAGAGAGAGAGAGAGCTGAGAATAAGAATGAAAGAGAAAAAGCAGTTTAACCTGAATGACCAAACATCAATTTGAATTTTGAGTTGGGTTTAAATTAAGGGCCACTTGCTATGGCTCCTTGGTGCCAACACTATCACTCTTTTATAGTATTTCCTATCCACTTCTGTCCATCTGAAAGGCTGCACCCACTCCCAAGAGGCATCACTCCCATTTTGTTCTGTAGCCTGTCAAGCCAAGAGAATTTGGGGGGAGGGCATAGGTCTAGCAATCCATTTTCTTAATGATGTTGGCTGAGGATGATGGACTTTCACTGCAAAAACCCTTTGCATTGTTTAGGTTGCCTGATGTGCAATTAAGTCCTTCATAAGTGGTGTGTTCTGAATGTAATCTAATATCCTCCTCCTCCTCTTCCTCCTCCTCCTTTTTTTTTTTTCTTCTTCTTCTTCTTCTTCTTCTTCTTCTTCTTCTTCTTCTTCTTCTTCTTCTTCTTCTTCTTCTTCTTCCTCTTCTCCTCCTCCTCCTCCTCCTCCTCCTCCTCCTCCTCCTCCTCTTCTTCTTCTTCTTCTTCTTCTTCTTCTTCTTCTTCTTCTTCTTCTTCTTCTTCTTCTTCTTCTTCTTCTTCTCCTCCTCCTCCTCCTCCTCCTCCTCCTCCTCCTCCTTCTCCTTTTCCTTTTCCTCCTCCTCCTTCTCCTCCTCCTCCTCCTTCTTCTCCTCCTCCTCCTCTTCCTCCTCCTTCTTCTCCTTCTCCTTCTCCTTCTGCCATATACATCATCTGAAGTTGGCGATCACATTGGCAATCCTATTTTTATCAACAGCCGCATGAAAAAGTGCTGCTGAGTTTTGTCCAAACCAGTCCCTTAGATTTTAAAGCCATGATGTTCTTCTTCTGCCTGGACCTCGTTTGCCTTCAATCTTTCCTTGGAGGATTAAGTGCAGATTTTTCTGGGTGTTGTATCACAAGTCCAAAATATTCTAACTTTCGCTTTTTATGGTTTTGATGGTTTCCCTTGGCTTTCCCAGGCGGCGTATCACCTCCTCCTATCCGATTTTGTCAACCCAACTTACACGTATCAGCCACCTGCAAATCCACATTTCAAATGCTTCTAGTCTCTTCAAGGGGCTTTCTGTCAGAGACCAACTCTCTATCTTCCATAGAGCAGGATAGAAAAGATTTAACATCTGACAAGCCTGATTTTCAATCTTAATAATCTTATTCTCTGAAATTCTAGCACTTGCTAGGAGATTCGGCAAGTGGTAGCACCTGGTCAAACTCACTGGGGGTTCAAAGCTCAGAAAGAACTCAGCCAGAGTAGAACAGATGGAATTCCACCAGGAAAACCCAGGGCTGTAGGCTACATTGAGATCACAACAGAAGAGATTGGCAAGCCATTTGATTACCTCTTCCAAAAAAAGATAGGAATGTGTTTATCAAGTCATCAAGGGTTGAGTTCAGCTACAAGATAATTGTATCTTTGTGTTAGCAGGTGGACTTTCTAGACTGGGCTCTGAAGCTAATTAGGGTCTGGTCTAACTAATACTTGGTTGGAAACCTTTAGGGAATTCCTGGGCTATAAACTAGACTGGGCGATTTTTTAAGAAAAATCCTGGAAGAATACAATGGTTTTCCAAATTACTACGTAGAACTTTTTATGGATATGTCTGTGAAGTCACCAAGAGTTCAATTAGACTCAGAGGAGATTTTTACCTATTTTAATTAGGGGCATTAATAAGTCTGCCTTCTAACTTTCTCCACTAACCTTCTTTTTGGAAATTCTAGCATTTGCTCTGAGTGATAATTGCTTTCAAAAAATTAAACACCTCATTTACAAATGCAAAATAGTTGTTTGGGCAACTCGGATGGCACACATAGGAGATTGCAAGGCCCAAGGCTCCCTGCAACTCTGCGAAAAGAACGGCTGCCTCTGAAATTCACTGCTGAATTCGAGCCATTTTGCATGGCGTTAATGACAGCAAAATAATTGCTGTAAATTGCTGAGATAAGACATTGGAAATTGCTATTGAATGCATTAATAACTTAACGCTAATACCTCCCTTTGGGGACCATTAAAATATGAAACAAGCTTCTTCTTCTCTAACGCTGTATTCTTCTATCCTTGTTGCCCCTGTTTGTGATGCAGTAAGTGGAAAGTACAGCTAGTAAAGTTGATGGAAATATGGAGCATAGAATAATAAAGTTGGAAGGGACCTCGGAGGTCTTCTAGTCCAACCCCCTACTCAAACAGGAGACCCTATACTATTTCAGACAAATAGTTGTCCCATCTCTTTTTGAAAGCCTCTGGGGATGGAGCACCCACAACTCCTGGATGCAACCTATCCCATTGGTTGATTGAGTGATTAATTCTAGGTTGCTTCTCTCCTTGGTTAGTTTCCATCCTTTGGAAACTATGGATATGATAGTTCCATATGATCAATTGCATAGATATTAACAGATTAACAGATTAACAGAGTTGGAAGGGACCTTGTGGGTTATCTAGTCCAACTCCCCGCCCAAGCAGGAGACCCTACACCATTTCTTACAGATGGCAGTCCAGTCTCTTCTTGAAAGCTTCCAGTGATGAAGCTCCCACAACTTCTGAAGGCAACTTCTGTTCCATGGGTTGATTGTTCTCACTGTCAGAAAATGTCTCCTTATTTCTAGGTTGAATCTCTCCTTGTTCAGCTTCCATCCATTATTCCTCGTCTGGCCTTCAGGTGCTTTGGAAAATAGCTTGACCCCCTCCTCTCTGTGGCAGCCCCTCAAATATTGGAAGACTGCTATCATGTCTCCCCTGGTCCTTCTCTTCACTAGACTAGCCATGTTCAGTTCCTGCAACCATTCATCGTATGTTTTAGCCTCCAGTCCCTTTGGTTGCTCTTCTCTGCACTCTTTCTAGAGTCTCCACATCTTTTTTATAGTTTGGTGACCAAAACTGGATGCAATATTCTACGTGTGGTCTTACTAAGGCTTTATAGAGTGGTATTAGTACCTCACTTGATCATGAGATAAAATGAGAGGAGAGGAGAGGACATGATAATTCCATGTGATCCATTCCATCCATATGATATCACTAGGCAATTCTGGACCACTTATGTTAGTTTTGGAAACTGAATGTCAAGATGATCTGAACCTGATTTTAATCATCCATGAAATCTGATGCCCCCTCCCACCACTTCAGACCCACTAGGGACCCACCACGGTGCGTAGCCCAATTTTTAACCTCCAAGAACTCAACGCAGTAGACTTGGAAGTAGGAAAGCACATCTCTTGCTACCAAATCTCCAAAGCAATTAGCAGCACTGATTATTTTCATGAAGCACGCTCTGTTCTTGTCAAAATCTTTACCAGAACAACTTCCAAATTATAATACAGCTGTAACTGCCTATAACCACAGTGTTCACTGGAGGGGGAAATGCAGAAGGAACATTTCAAAAAACTGAAATTAATTAAACGGGGTAATGTTTTCAAAGCTCTCTGAAGATGTAAAGCTTTTTCGACAGTTTCGAATTATAAATAAATCACCAAAATGTTATATATGGGATTTTACTCAATAAACCTTACTACAACTATGATAGGCAGGTCAGCACCTGGCAGGAAAGACAGCTGCAGAGTTACAACCTAAATAACCATTAGCTGGCAGAAAAAAATGTACCAAAAATTATCCTAGTTTGCCATCATCTCATAGTCATCTACCATGTATTTTAGCAATCCAGATTTCGCCACCTTGCCTAGGATTTTCCAAAACATTTTTTCCAGATATGAGACCCTCTACAATTTGGATCTAGAACAGGGGTGTCAAACTCAAGGCCTGGGGGTGAGGTCCGGCCCCCAGGGTGCTTAGATCTGGCCCATGGGGCTGCCCTGGAAACAGCAAAGGACCGGCCCGCGGGGCTTTTTGCCAGTAAAAATGCAGATTGGGAAGCTCCGTTTTTGCTGGCAGAGGGTTGCAGGAGGCTGTCGCAACTGAAAATGGAGCTCGGGAGCCTGTTTTTGCTGGTAGAGTGCTCGGGCCACCACAGGCGCCCCCCACATGAGTGACATTGAGCTGACCATGCCCCCCCGGCACTCCCGGCACCCCCGAGGTCAAACACAACCCTTCTCTGAAACTATAAAGATACTGTGGGTGATACTATAATGGTCTATAACAGAAAGGGGTTGTTGGATTCTGGGTAGTTGAAATGAGATACAGAGTTGGAAGGGACTTTGGAGGTCTTCTAGTCCAACCCCCTGCTCAAGAAGGAAACCCTAAACCACTTCAGACAGATGGTTGTCACACCAAACGCTTCTTGAGTCAAGTCTTATTCAAGTCATTAACCTCAAGAATCCTTGTTCTGAAGAAGAATGGATTCTGGAAAAGTTTTTATTGTTGTTCAGTCAGTAAGTCATGTCCAACTCATGCCACCCCATGGACCACAGCACACGAGGGTCCCCTGTCCTCCATTGTCTCCCTGAGTCTGGCCAAATTCATGGGAGAGGGTAAATTTCTTGCTATAATTGTAACATATATATCCCTTCCTTCCTTCTTTTCTTCTTTCTCTTTTCTTTCTTTCTTTCTTTCTTTCTTTCTTTCTTTTTTCTTTCTTTCTGTCTCTTTCCTTCTTTCTTTCCTTCTTTCTTTCCTTCTTTCTTTCTATCTTTCCTTCTTTCTTTCTTTCTTTCCTTCCTTCCTTCCTTCTTTCATTCTTTTCTTCTTTCTCTTTCTTTTCTCTTTCTTTCTTTCTGTCTCTTTCCTTCTTTCTTTCTATCTATCTTTCTTTCCTTCTTTCTTTCTATCTTTCCTTCTTTCTTTGCTTCTTTCTTTCCTCTTTCTTTCTTTCTTTCTTTCTTTCTTTCTTTCTTTCTTTCCTTCCTTCTTTCTCTTTCTCTTTTCTTCTTTCTTTCTTTCTTTCATTCTCCTTTCTTTCCTTCTTTCCTTCTTTCTCTTTCCTTCTTTCTTTCTTTTCTTCTCCCTTCCTTCCTTCCTTCCTTCCTTTCTTTCTTCCTTCCTTCCTTCCTTCCATATATTCGCCACTATCAAGATACGGTCCACAAAGGAAAATTCATCAAACAGTGCACTACAGTAATCTGTCCAGTCTTTTTGATATTGAAATTCATCAAATTCATCAGAGTTTCCTAGGAAACTGAAGTGTTGAAAGCAGGAGAGGAGGTTAGCGGATAACAGGTAAGTGTGAGAAGACAATACAACTACAAAATAAAGCCTCCTTCAGTTTGCTTGGAGACATATTGTCACAAGAAGAACTTTGTTGAATGGAAACGTCTTTGTGTGAGGGGA
This sequence comes from Diadophis punctatus similis, assembly GCA_023053685.1. Lineage (NCBI taxonomy): Eukaryota > Metazoa > Chordata > Lepidosauria > Squamata > Dipsadidae > Diadophis > Diadophis punctatus. Next base: position 12,314,423 of record JALIGW010000021.1, read on the forward strand.
AAACAAAGCAAGTTTCACCTGGAGAATTCAAAGCCTTCAAGGCTTCTATTGGAATTCAAGTATAGTGTGGTAATCCAAAGAGTAGAGAACACTGAGGGTTAGGAAATTTGAAGCAATCCCGAGTGTTGGTTGCAACCTTCAGACAGAAGTTTGTTCGTCTATTTGGGGCCATTAGAAGTTGTGTTTCAATCTGAAACTGCTGATGAAACATGTGAAACAAATGGTGGAGGACAATATTGAATGTTTAGGTCATGATCTTCTTTCCCATATTAATTTACAAACTTTCCAACAGTTGTCACCAAGGAGCATCATTTCTGCCTCTTTCATCAGAAGAATGAAATAGACATATTTAATAAAGAAGAGTTGGAAGGGACCTTGGAGGTCTTCTAGTCCAACCCCCAGCTCAAGCAGGAGACCCTATACCATTTCAGACAAATTGTTGTCCAATCTCTTCTTGAAAACCTCCAGTGTTGGAACACCCACAACTTCAAATGTTCCATTGGTTAATTGTTCTAACTGTCAGAAATTTCTCTTTATTTCTAAGTTGGATCATTCCTTGCTTAGTTTCCATCCATTGCTTCTTGTCCTGCTTTCAGATGCTTTGGAAAATATGTTGATACCCTCTTCTTTATCTCTTTAGATAATGGAAGACTGCTATATCAAATTTTAATACACCAACTATAATGTATTGATACATTTGCATTATGCATCTGCTTTTCTAAAAATTCCCCTCCAAGATTCGAATTTTGTAATTTCTTTGTCGTGCTATAATTTCTTCTAAAAGCTGAGAGGATAATCAAAGTTCTTTCCACCTCAGTCATTCTTTACCTCACACTGACAAAGAATTCTTTGCCCTCCCGTATACTCCGTGATAACATGCACACTTCAATATTCTAATTTGTCATTCTAATTTCTGGGAAGTTTCGTTTTCCAAGAAAATAATAGCTCAAGCGTGATGGGTTGGAAAACCAAGTTGAATATCTGACTCGTCTTTAGGGAAAGCAGGCTGCATAGCATTCTTTCAGAATTAATGCCCGTCAGATATTTTATTTTAGAAACTAAACATCTCCTTCCAATGAGCTTAGTTCATAAGAAAGACAATTATATGACAAGGTCTTGCCCTGTTGTCGAAGAATACAAGCATTTTTCAAGTTGGGGGCAAACCAGTTTACGTTTGAAATGTCACACACCAGATCTTCCATTTCCACACTGCCCTTTCGCTCCACTCAGAGAATGCAATTAAATTGTCAGGTATAAGGCAGCTTATGGAAGGAGACCACACAACAGCAGTGTGTGGGGGGGAGAGAGTTAAGGGCTGATTAATTCAAGTGGGAGCAAGCCCATTTCCACCCAGGCACCACAATTACACAAAAAAGGGCAGCCTGGAACATTGTGAGGGGAAAGGAGTGAACCAGGGTCAGATTCTGGAGAAACAAGAATGACCTTCATTAATATTACGTTTATTTAAAGTGGATGAAGTCCAACGGATTCTATAACACTAACTATTGCTAGGATGGCTACTATCGGCCTGTTCAGCAGAGTTGGGTTTTTTTTCCCCTTGTTTTTAATAAAACTCATTGAGAGATTTATGTGTGCAGCATAAAATAACCAGAATGTATTCATTCGTTTTTTTTTCCTCCTATCTCACTCAAAAGATTCTCAGAGGCTTCCAATGTCACAGAATAAATTAATTATGTATTAATTAGCTTAAGCAGAGTCTTAATCTAAGTAAATATAAAGTAAACTTCCTGATGGCAAGATCTGTACAATGGTGGAACCATTCACCTAGGGAAGTTGTTGGTTCTTCATCTCTGGAGGTTTTTAAGAAGATGTTGCTGCTGACGGATGTTTAAATTGGTTCTCCTACTCGTCCCAAAGGGCTCAACTACATGAGCCCTATGATCCTATTAACCTCAGAATTCCATGAACTGTAGGTCCTCTCCAAGTTTTATTGCCTGTCCTACAATACAATTTCTTGAAAACTTCAGTTTCTTCTATTAATCTGTTCTGGTGCTGAGTCCTGATATTTATACAGTGGTCCATTGAAGTATCTCAGGTGTGGTAGTCCTTTGTTCATATATGTTTTGGTCCTTTGCATTTTGTTTAGACTTTAACCAAAAACTTGTTTGTTTGTTTGTTTGTTTGTTTCTTCTTTCTTTCTTTCTTTCTTTCTTTCTTTCTTTCTTTCTTTCTTTCTTTCTTTCTTTCTTTCTTTCTTTCTTTCTTTCTTTCTCCCCTCCCTCCCTCCTTCCCTCCCTCCCTTCCTTCCTTCCTTGTTGCCATATTTTGCTTTAACCCCAAACAAAAAGATTTGTTTGATAAACTGGACTGCCAATTTCCATGCCTAGGAGAAAGTACAATCGCTTTGTCTCGTTCTGAGACTCAGATTTGATCAAGTGCCATTATTCTTGGACAGCTGAACAGAACACTGATCCAATTTGGCATGTTCTCAGGCTTATGAGCCAGATACAAATGATGGCAGTCAAGAGTGGTCTTCAAACTGCTTTGGAGGATACAAATGGTGTTGCTCTCAAGTGGTCTCAGAATGGTACTAACAGGCAGTGTGGTTTCATATGTCATTCTTTAAGCTCATATTTGGGTTAAGGGCAGATATATTTGGAGGTTCCTCGGTGATGATAGAATTTCCTGAAGGTTGAAGCTTTGTTCCTCAAAGTTGATGTTGACCATAGAACAGGGGTAGGCATTTAATTTTCACAAGGGGTCCCATGAGAAACTGAGACTGTTGTAGAAAGTTGAACCTGTTGAGACGGTTGAACCAATAAAGCTGTCAAGGTGAATAGCCATGCACACATACACATAGGTAAATTAATCAATCAATCACAATAGAGCTGGAAGGGATCTTGGAGGTCTTCTAGTCTGGTTTACAATCAAGGACCAGAGAGGTACTAGTACCACTCTATAAAGCCTTGGTCAGACCACACCTAGAGTACTGCATCCAGTTTTGGTCACCACACTACAAAAAAGACATTGAAACTCTAGAGAAAGTGCAGAAGAGAGCAACCAGGATGATAAAGGGTCTGGAAAATAAAACATACAAAGAGCGGTTGCAGGAACTGAGTTTGGCCAGTCTGGCGAAGAGAAGGACCAGGGGTGACATGATAGCAGTGTTCCAATACTTGAGGGGATGCCACAGAGAGGAGGGGAGCAGGCTGTTCTCTATGGCACCAGAAGGCCAAACAAGGAATAATGGATGGAAGCTGACCAAGGAGAGATTCAACCTGGAAGTGAGGAGAAACTTTCTGACGGTGAGAGCGATCAACCAGTGGAACAGCTTGCCAGCGGAGGTTGTGAGAGCCTCAACACTTGCGACCTTCAAGGAGAGACTGGACTGCCATCTGTCTCAAATGGTGTAGGAATTCCTGCTTGAGCAGGGGGTTGGACTAGATGACCTACAAGGTCCCTTCCAACTCTAATAATAAATCTAAATCTAGTCCAACCCCTGCTCAAGCAGGAGACTCTAGATCATTTCAGACAAGTGGCTGTCCAATCTCTTCTTAAAAACCTCCAGTGATGGAGCGCCCACAACTTCTGGAGGCAAGCTGCTCCACTGGTTAATTGTCCTCACTGTTAGGAGGTTTCTCCTTAATTCCAGGTTGCTTCTCTCCTTGATTAATTTCCATCCATTGTTTCTTGTCCTGCCTACAGGTGCTTTAGTAAATAAGTTGACCCCCTCCTCTTTGTGGCAACTCTCAAATACTGGAAGACTGCTATCATGTCCGCCCTAGTCCTTCTTTTCTCTAGCCTGGCCAAACCAAAATCCTGCAACCGTTCTTCATATGTTTTAGTCTCCAGGCTGTTAATCATCTTAGATGCTCTTCTTTGCACTTTTTCCAAAGTCTCAACATCTTTTTTGTAATGGGGTGACCAAAACTGGATGCAGTACTCCAGACGTGGCCTTACTAAGGCTTTATAAAGTGGCACTAATACTTCATGTGATTTTGATTCTATGTCCCTGTTTATACAACCAAGGATTGTATTTTGGCTGTTGCTGCACACTGCTGGCTCATATTTAAGTGATTGTCCACTAGGACTCCAAGGTCCCTCTCACAGCTACTGCTTTAAAACATATTAAAAACATAGCAGTTGCCTTCAAACTAAAAGCAATGCAGTTGTATTCCATTCATGGTATACACTTATTTACATTTCTAATTTCCACTTGACCTCCCATTGGCTGGACAGGGACAGCCAAAGGCCAGATTTGACCTGAGGGCTCTAAAATGCCCAGGTCTGCCATAGAGGAACTGCAGTTATGGTAGCTGAGGATAAGAAGCTGCGATGGATAGCTCAGGATTATTTACTTAAGTTTCCCAGGCTGAAATTAAACACTGACTTATTTATTGGCATGGCTTGCGAGAGTAATTAGAGCTGACAACTTCTATAGCAGTCATGGTGTTACCTTGTAGTTACTTTGGCAGCAAAACAAACCCTTCTTAGAAAGTGGCAGAAGGTTGGTAGTTCCAGGCAAGATGTCACAAAACAGCCTCATGGATAATTTCAGGACCTTCAATTACATTTTCCTCCGGGATCTTTGCACGTATCACACTCCCAACAGCCCTTTAGTTCGGCTTGCATTTCTTGCACTTTTCAAAGATAACTTACAATAGTATCTATTGCTTTAACTATTTGCAATAGTATTACAGCTACAAAATAAAATAACAAAATAACAATAGTATTCTTCTCATCCTTCCTATTACCTATCTCCTCCCACTTATGACTATAACCTTGTTGCTTGTATCTTTACGATTTATATTGTTTTATTTAGTTTCCTAGTATGATTTGATTGCAAATTTAGTATCCTATGACTATCACTAAGTGTTGTATCTTATGATTCTTGATGAATGTATTTTTATGTACACTGAGAGCATATGCACCGAAGACAAATTCCTTGTGTATCCAGTCACACTTGGCCAATAAAGAATTCTATTCTATTCTATTCTATTCTATTCTATTCTATTCTATTCTATTCTATTCTATTCTATTCTATTCTATTCTCTATTCTCTATTCTCTATTCTCTATTCTCCTCTCCTCTCCTCTCCTCTCCTCTCCTCTCCTCTCCTATTCTATTCTATTCTATTCTATTCTATTCTATTCTATTCTCTCTTCTCTTCTCTTCTCCTCTCCTCTCCTCTCCTCTCCTCTCCTCTCCTCTCCTCTCCTCTCCTCTCCTCTCCTCTCCTCTCCTCTCCTCTCCTCTCCTCTCCTCTCCTCTCCTCTCCTCTCCTCTCCTCTCCTATTCTATTCTATTCTATTCTATTCTATTCTATTCTATTCTCTCTTCTCTTCTCTTCTCTTCTCTTCTCTTCTCTTCTCTTCTCTTCTCTTCTCTTCTCTTCTCTATTCTCTATTCTCCTCTCCTCTCCTCTCCTCTCCTCTCCTCCTCTCCTCTCCTATTCTATTCTATTCTATTCTATTCTATTCTATTCTCTCTTCTCTTCTCTTCTCTTCTCTTCTCTTCTCTTCTCTTCTCTTCTCTTCTCTTCTCTTCTCTATTCTCTATTCTCCTCTCCTCTCCTCTCCTCCTCTCCTCTCCTCTCCTCTCCTATTCTATTCTATTCTATTCTATTCTATTCTATTCTATTCTATTCTATTCTATTCTCTTCTCTTCTCTTCTCTTCTCTTCTCTTCTCTATTCTCCTCTCCTCTCCTCTCCTCTCCTCCTCTCCTCTCCTCTCCTATTCTATTCTATTCTATTCTATTCTATTCTATTCTCTCTTCTCTTCTCTTCTCTTCTCTTCTCTTCTCTTCTCTTCTCTTCTCTTCTCTTCTCTTCTCTTCTCTATTCTCTATTCTCCTCTCCTCTCCTCTCCTCTCCTCCTCTCCTCTCCTCTCCTATTCTATTCTATTCTATTCTATTCTATTCTATTCTCTCTTCTCTTCTCTTCTCTTCTCTTCTCTTCTCTTCTCTTCTCTTCTCTTCTCTTCTCTATTCTCTATTCTCCTCTCCTCTCCTCTCCTCTCCTCTCCTCCTCTCCTCTCCTCTCCTATTCTATTCTATTCTATTCTATTCTATTCTATTCTATTCTATTCTATTCTATTCTATTCTATTCTATTCTCTCTTCTCTTCTCTTCTCTTCTCTTCTCTTCTCTTCTCTTCTCTTCTCTTCTCTTCTCTTCTCTATTCTCTATTCTCCTCTCCTCTCCTCTCCTCTCCTCTCCTCCTCTCCTCTCCTATTCTATTCTATTCTATTCTATTCTATTCTATTCTATTCTATTCTATTCTATTCTATTCTATTCTCTATTCTCTTCTCTTCTTTTCTCTATTCTCTATTCTCCCCTCCTCTCCTCTCTTCTCCTCTCCTATTCTCTTCTCTTCTCTTCTCTTCTCTTCTCTTCTCTTCTCTTCTCTTCTCTTCTCTTCTCTCCTCTCCTCTCCTCTCCTCTCCTCTCCTCTCCTCTCCTCTCCTCTCCTCTCCTCTCCTATTCTATTCTATTCTATCCTATTCTATTCTATTCTGAGAACAACCAATGGAACAGAAGCTGCCTTCAGAAGTTGTGGGAGCTCCATCACTGGAAGCTTTCAAGAAGAGACTGGACTGCCATTTCTCAGAAATGGTGTAGGGTCTCCTGCTTGAGCAGGGGGGTTGGACTAGATGATCTACAAGGTCCCTTCCAACTCTGTTAATCTATTAAGACCTGTTAAGATCTTTGCAGAGACACACTCGGCTTTATGTGCAATGAAAGGGTAGGTTCTCCTGTTTTCAGAGGAAGGAGGAAAATGTTGGGGCACAACCTCATTGCCTCCTGTCCTAAAATAATTGCAGAGAGACCGCCTGGTTATTTCTTACATAGTTACTAAACCAGCTTTCCTTCTAGCACTCAGGTTTCCTTCAATACTGATAAGTTTGGCTACCATACCAGCTTCTTTTCTTTTTCCACAGGCACCCTATCTCTTTGTTTTTTTCTTTCTTTCTTACAAAGGCAGTGTTAAATTGTGCGGGGTCAGTCTCTTTTTCACAGCAGTGGAGAGCACGCAAAAGCCACGAAGGTCAGAGACGCCAAAGCCAAATAAAGGAATGAAATATGAAGACCGTGAAGGAGGACATTTCAAACCAAGGAAAATAGGAAGGAAATATGAAGAGGAAAGACAAAAGCTCTTTAATCCAGAAGATGTTTGGTTTTAATTTTTAAAGTAAAAGTAGGTGGAAGTAAAGATATAGCCTCACTCAGCATGACCAATGAGTCTATTTGTTGTAGCCGTGCTGTATCAAGGTGGGTGGGTGGGAGAAGACATAGAAGGAAAGACAATGAGGTACAGTTAAGCTTTGTTCCGACTTCTCTTTCTGCCTCTAGAGTCAGGAACAGAAAAATAAGTAGATTTAAGATATACTTAATGTTCAAACTGCAAATGAGAGATAGTAGAGTTGAAGATAACAGTAGCAATTCAATACCAATGTATCAGATCAATGAGTGTAATCAGTGGAGATAGACAGATAGACAAAGAGAGATACAGAGACAGACAGACAGGCAGGCAGGCAGACAGACAGACAGAGCGAGCTAAGGAGAGAGAGAGAGAGAGAGAGAGAGAGAGAGAGAGAGAGAGAGAGAGAGAGAGAGAGAGAGAGAGAGAGAGAACTGGGGGGAGAGAGAGAGAGAGAACTGGGGAGAGAAGTGGTGAGCGAGTAAGAGAGAAATAAAGAGAGAGAGAGAGACAGTAAGAGAGAGCTAAGGAGATAGATAGACAGAGAGAGAGCACTAGGGAGATAGAGAGAGAGAAACAGTGAGAGAGCAAGGGAGATAGAGAGACAGATAAAGAGAGACAGTGAGATCGAGATAGATAGATAGATAGATAGATAGATAGATAGATAGATAGATAGATAGATAGATAGATAGATAGATAGATAGATAGATAGATAGACAGACAGACAGACAGATAGATAGATAGATAGACAGACAGACAGACAGACAGACAGATAAAAGATAGATAGATAGATAGATAGATAGATAGATAGATAGATAGATAGATAGATAGATAGATAGATAGATAGATGAGAGAGAAATGAAAGAGAGAGAGATACTGTACATACACATGTAGATATATATATACGTATATATACACACATACAATATATCACATTTAGAGACTATCATACTATTAGGATGTTGCTCTCTTTTGTGTGTGTGTGTGTGTGTGTGTGTGTGTGTGTGTGTGTGTGTGAGAGAGAGAGAGAGAGAGAGAGAGAGAGAGAGAGAGAGAGAGAGAGAGAGAGAGAGAGAGAGAGAGAGAGAGAGAGAATTTTGATTATAACAGTAAACTGTAGTGGAAACTAAGAGAATGAATGGAGAACAGAAATAAGAACTAAAAAATGCCACAGAAAAAAAGGAAAATCAAAGGATGAAAGACAGGAGAAGCCCCTGTCATAACTAAGCCATTTTTCCTGCAGTTACTATTTTTATCCATTTAAAAAACAAACAAACATCAAAACCCCTTAATTCTTTATTTGCCGTGTTGCCTTTTTATTTTGTTTTGGTGGTGGTTTTTTTTTTTTTTTGTTTGTTTGTTTTGAAGGAGAAAAAAAAGTTGAATGGAACACTTGCTGAGCATTTATCTGCCTAACTGCTTAATGGGGGAATTAATTAACGTTCGTGAAGAGCTCGGAGTAAAGCACTGTAGGACACTCGGTTTATTAATTTATTATCTCTTCATTATTAAATGTCAACTCTGCTCTGATCATTCTTGGAGGACGCTTAGCAGAAAAGCAGTTTATGGTCCCCACCAACGTGGTGTGATGATTGCATTAGTCATTTTCATCTATCAATTTACAACTTGTAATCACATTTTCATGGTTCACGGCATTAATACCTGTAGTTCTTTTCTAATTCTTTTGTTGGTATACAGAACCAAATGGCTAATCTCCAATCAACCTTCCCAGGTAATGGGTTGCTCAAATTAAATTGTCTTGCTAGGAAAGTTGTCATTCAGAAACCTTTATGGAGTTGAAAGGAATCCATATTTTCCTAGGTGGTTCCTTGAAAGTACCAAGTCTAAAATTAAGCTTCCGTAGAGTGTAAATGGAAGGCCATTATCTGAGGTGTTGGGCGTGTTGATTTTTATTTTTTCCTTCTTTCTCCTTAAAAAAAAACAGAACAAATTAGGTTTTAATGATTGCAAGAATTGGATATGAACTAAGGGAGACGTGATAGATAGCACTTAGACTTATAATACCGCTTCATAGTGCTTTACAGCCCTCTCTAAGCGGTTTACAGAATTCAGCATATTGCCCCCAACAATCGGGGTCCTCATTTTACTGACCTCAGAAGGATGGAAGGCTGAGTCAACCTTGAGCCTGGGGAGATTTGAACAGCTGAACTGCTGAACTAGCAGTCAGCTGAACTTGCAGTGCTGCTTTTAACCACTGCGCCACCTCAGCTCCTAAGATTTGAGGGGGCGCTAAAAATAAGAGGGGGGCAACGCAACCTATTTTCCAAAGCACCTTAAAGCAAGACAAGAAACAATAGGTGGAAACTAATCAAGGATGCAACCAACCCAGAACTAAGGAGAAATGTCCTAATGGAAGGAACAATTAACCAGTGGAATATCTTGCCTTCAAAAGTTGTGGGTGCCCCTGTAAGCATTTCCTCATTTTTCCAGTACTGTGCAGGGGTGGGTTGCTCTCTTACCTCGCTACCGGAGCCCTGTGCATGCATCGCCACGTTTGGTGCGCACGCGTGCTCGCTATGCGTGCGCACTCCTCACACAATTTTGCTTCTGCGCATGCGTGGAAGCAAAATCTCACCAAAATCTTGTGGAGGGGACCCGCACGCATGCGAGATTTTGGCAAGATTTTGCTTCTGCGCATGAGCGGAAATCGCACGCGCGTGTCCCCTCATGAGATTTCTGTGAGATTTTGCTTCGTGCATGCGCAGAAGCAAAATCGCCCAAAAATACAGCACCCGTGCGAGCACATGCAAACAGTGCCATCTGCTGGCCGCTACCGGTACTGTAGAGTGGGCCTCACCGGTCGCAACCCACCTCTGGTACTGTGCATATACAATTCTTGCTGCTGTCAAGAGATGTAATATTAAATAAAGATTCCCTTTATCATACTTTTCAGGTATTATGCCTAGCAAAAATATTTCTGGCTTATGCCACCTAGAGAGGATGATGCAATTTTAAAAAATGTTAGATTATGCAGAAATGGATAGATTGACATTAAAAGAAAAAGAAGACACAGAGTATTTTTGAACATAGGACTTGTTTTATAAATGGTTGGACAGTGAAGGTAGAAACTAGAAGTGAGAAGAGTATTATTGTATTAAAATAAATTGATCCAGAAAATCCGCTGTTCACTAAGCACTTATGTATGTAATGTGAAAATATATAAATAAACTGTTTTTTAAAAAAGTTGTGGGTGCCCCATTGCTGGCATCTTTTAGGAAGAGACTGGACAGTCACCTGCTTGGAATGGTCAAGGGCCGTGATGGCGAACCTATGGCACGTGTGCCACAGGGGGCACGCAGAGCCATATCTGCCGGCACGCGATCAGTTGCTCTAGCTCAGCTCCACTGCGCATGTGCGCACACCTCCCACCGGCAAGCTGATTTTCAGGTCTCTGCCATGCATGTGCAGGGGGTGGGATGCATGCAGGAGATGTGTGCGCATGCGTGGGTGGGCGGGGTACAAATGGGGGGGTCCCACATGCATTGCATTATGGGTTATAAGTGCAGAGAGGCCTACTAGGCCCAAAATGGGGTGTGGGGGTGCGGCGTATCCTTCCCATGGTCCATGTTTGCTCCCAGGAGACACTATGGAGGCCTACTAGGCCCAAAATGGGACATGGGGTTTGTGGTGCGGCCACCCTGTGGCCCGTTTTTGCTCCCAGGAGGCTGCAGAGAGGCCTACTAGGCCCAAAATGGGGCACGGGGAGCGCAGGAGGTCACGTGCGCAGGGACGGGGGGAGTGCAGGGGGGGGTTGTGCATCCATGTGCAGGGGGCAGGGCGCACGGCGCACAGGGGGTGTCATGTGTGCATTGCATTATGGGTGTGGACACGCGTACGCACATGCTGTTGCGTGCACACAGGCGCACTTTCAGCATGTGACAACAAAAAGGTTAGCCATTACTGGTCTAGGGTATCTTGCTCGAGCAGGGGGTTGGGTTAGAAGACCTCCAAGTTCCCTTCCAACTCTATTATTCCACTTCTATGTTGCTCATGCAAAGATATGTTCATTTTATATTTTGCAATCACGTGTTAAGGAAGTGTGAGGAAGTACCAGGGTTACAGCAGCAGCAAAATCCAAATATATATTTTTTTCAACATAATTATATGCACACCAACTGCAACCTACAACTTGCATTTGTAGTGTGATTATAGGCAGGAGAGAAGCAGAGAGTTTAAAAGGTCATGCGCTTGTTCATTTGCATTTCAATTCAGGAGCTGTAACACAGGTTTAATGCTCAAGTCGCAACAGAAGTGGACACCTGCAGGCTGACCTTTCCTGCTCTTCCTTTCAGGAAGTATAGTAAATGCATGCACATCTGCACCATTGGAAAGGGATGCAAATTTCAAAATGAAAATGCCGCGCTATTACTCCCGTCCCACAGACCCTTGCATAGAAAAATAATTTTATTTTTTTAAAAAAATAAAAGTCAGGCTGACCAGCCACCCCTGTCATGAATTACCCGAGTCCTCCTTTCTACTGGAGAAATAGAAAACAAATATTACAAATCTGGTTTTATGCTTTGAAAAAGGAAATCCTACTAGTATGGTGTGTCAGGGTTCCAAGTAATTCATGGAACCAGTTCGGTCTGTTCCGGTCAATGGACGCCGGCATCTCTTTCTTTCTTTTTTTGAATGTTTTAATTGTTTTTTTTAAAGTTTTTTTTAATTTTCTTCTGAGCATGTGCAGAAGCCAAGTTTCTGGCACTGTGTATGCGGTCGCCATCTTGTTTTTGGCTTTTTGGCTTTTTTATTTTTTTCTGATTTTTCGGCACTGTGCGGTGCAGGCGGAAGCAAACTGGCAGCGAACCGACAGTGAGGTAAGTTAGAATCCACCCCTGGACCACACCTAGAGTACTGTATCCAGTTTTGGTCACTACACTATTAAAAAGATGTTGAGACCCTAGAAAAAGTACAGAGGAGAGCAACCGGGATGATCAGGGGACTGGAGGTTAAAACATATGAAGAACTGTTACAGGAATTAGGCATGGCTAGTCTAGTGAAGAGAAGGACCAGGGGAGACATGATAGCAATCTTCCAATACTTGAGGGGCTGCCACAGAGAGGAAGGGGTCAAGCTACTCTCCAAAGCCCCTGAAGGCCAAACAAGGAATAATGGATGGAAACTGAACAAGGAGAGAAGCAACCTGGAAATAAGGAGGAATTTTCTGACAGTGAGAACAATCAATCAACCGATGGAACAGAAGTTGCCTTTGGAAGTTGTGGGAGCTTCATCACTTGAGACTTTCAAGAAGAGATTGGACTGCCATTTGTCAGAAATAGTGTAGGGTCTCCTGCTTGAGCAGGGGGTTGGACTAGATGACCTATAAGGTCCCTTCCAACTCTGTTAATCTGTTAATCCTTCCATTCTCCACTTAGAACTTCTTCAATGAGAAATGAAACATCTTCAAGAAAAAAACAAAGAAAGTCCAGTTGCCTCTTGAGAAAGCACTTATGGGACAACATATTGGAAACCATAATTCTTTGGATCAGAAATTGTCCATTCTTATAACCAAGGCCAACCCTCAAGTCCTGTCCTTGAGAAATTGCATCGTTTCCATTTGTTGAACTACTTTATTTATGTGAAGCAAATGTTGATGTGTCTGTCCTCGGCATTGAGTGGGGGAAGATGAATAGGCAAAGGATGACTATGTTTTTGCAAAGACACTGCTATTGCAATGTATTTGTCAGATGTGATAAGAAAGGGGCTAAACAAAAGAGAAGTTAGACACGTATTTTATATCAGCTACAGAAGCTGTGAACTGCCATTCGGTTATTTCTCTATTAAACCCCCATCGCTGAGTAAAGACACATAGCTCAAAAATGCCATCTTTGAAAATCCTTTTACAAACACGAGTTATGAAGTTCCTTCCTGAAATAAGCTTTGCTACAGCTTGTCAAACTCAGAAACTTTCTGTGTCTGTGTGTTGCTGCTTATAGAATTTCCTGATGCCCCTTCATCGCTTGCTTCACTATATTTTCTCTACAATAGTACATTCTCTGCTGTTGTGATATGATCTCTTTTCCTTCTGCACTTTCTTTCACGTATCACCCACCTAAAGGTGCTACCTTCTCTTACTTTCTGCTTGCCCCATTCCAGTCTGGTTTCATTTTAACAGCATGGCAGAGTTGGAAGAGATGTAATGGGAAAATAAGGGAGGGAAAAGGGAAAGGCAGAAGGGGGAAAAAAGGAAGAAAAAGCATTAATTCCTGTCAGATAGGAATTTTCCTACCAGAGGCGATCTTTGGATCTTGCTTCCTCGAAGTCATTCGTATTTAGAAAATAAAACCGAGATTCAAATCTAATTAACAAAATATTTATTTCAGTACAAAAGTAACAAAAATAACAACAACATCTTTTTTGTAATGTGGTGGCCAAAACTGGATGCAGTATTCCAGATGTGGCCTTTCTTAGGTTTTATAAAGCTATGGTAATACTTGGTGTGATTTTGATTCTATGCTTCTGTTTATACAACCAAGGAATGTATTAGCTTTTTTTGGCGGCGGCTGCTCACTGCTGGCTCATATTTCCATTTCCACATTCCCAGCTCGTGTGATGTGAATATAACTAATATGCATATATTCTATGTACAGGGAAAGACAACAGCTCTTCCAAGTATTGTGAAGTGTCAAAGGAAGATGCTTTCTTTGCTAAATCTGCTGGCACAAAATAAGAGGAAATTGTTGTTTCAAAGCTAAACTATATAGGGGAAAAAAAGCCCACAATTTGCCGTGAATTAACTCTGACTTCACACTGTTTAATGAATTCATTTGTATGCACGCAGTCATTGGAGCTGGAGAAGACCAGGATCTCTTCACAATTCTTTTCATTCTTATTGACTTGTAGCTACAAACGTACCGTAATTCTGATATGGATTTAAAGGAAATAGATTCTTGCTGTTGAATGAGGTACAGATCAGTGGTGGGATTCTAAAATTTTTACTACCGGTTCTGTGGGTGTGGCTTGGTGGGCGTGGCAGGTGAAGGATACTGCAAAATCCCTATTTCCTCCCGATCAGCTGGGACTCGGGAGGCAGAGAATAAATGGGGGCAGGGCCAGTCAGAGGTGGTATTTACCGGTTCTCCAAACTACTCAAAATTTCCGCTACCGGTTCTCCAGAACTGGTCAGAACCTGCTGAAACCCACTTCTGGTACAGATGCCTCCAGAAGACACACTTAAGCTTATGAATGTATGGATCAAGCTTGGACATACCAAGAAGGATCTCAGATCACCAGAGTTGATTTCCACACTAGCAGCTTTATAGTTATTGCAGTGCCAAAGTCTCTAAATCGTTTTAGTGATAGCTGGGTGACACAATGGAAATGCGATTAAGTCACTGGTGCCAAAAGAATCTTTCAGTTGCCCAGACCTTCTGAATCAATCAATCAATCAATCAATCAATCAATCAATCAATCAATCAATCAATCAATCTATCTATCTATCTATCTATCTATCTATCTATCTATCTATCTATCTATCTATCTATCTATCTATCTATCTATCTATCTATCAAATGTCTGTTAATCACCAATATCTGGACAATATATGGCAGAATAGAAAGAAACCAAAGGTTCTAGATTTTATCCACCCAGTGCTCTAGGCAGTTTGCAAATTTAAATATTTAAATTTAAATTTTAAAAAAATTAACTATTCAGAAAACAATACAAGATCAACTGAAACAACCATGCAAAATCATTAAAAAAATTAAAAGCAATAAAACTATTAAAAATATAAAAACATAATTAGTGGGAACGGGCCATTCATTTTCCTAAAAGCCCAACCTCTTGGGTATCTCTTTACTAACATCACCGATAAAACCATCCAGATCTATCCGGAACAACCAGGTACATCCACCCCCCACAGTTGGGAGAAGGTTGTTGAAGTTTACTTTGAAAATATACCAGCTAACCTCTGAAGACCTCTGGAACACATCCAGGTCTTCTCTGCTTTGCAAAGGCCAGGAGAGTTGGAGGGGCCAATCTAATCTTTATTCAGTCTCATAACTTGCTAAACTGGAAGGAATAGAAGCTCAGAAAAACAGCAATTTTTCCCCCTGAAGAAAGTGCTAAAGTTTTAAAAAGGCTTCGCACAAAGACATGGTGGATGGTGGAACAGTCTTGTAAAGTTGATAGTTTTCAGGACGAGTGAAAGATTGATACGAGTTGACGAGAATCCAGATGAGGGTATCTTTTTTTTTTCTTCATTCCAAGGGGTGACCTTTTGATTTCTCTGACTGTTAGTCCTGTCTAGCAACAACAACAGCAATGGAAATCTAAAATTGTAGCTCCCACGTTGGGAGACAGACACTGCCTGATGGAAATCCGTCTGCTTTGACCGTAACTCTGAGGCTCATAGGGAATGTCCAAATAAATAGCCCGAGACCCTTTGTGATCCAGCAGTGTTAGCTGTTTGAAATATGGGCCATTTTATTTATGATTGCAATTTTTTTTTTGAAATCACTGTAAAGCTAAGCTTATTTTGTTTTAATCCTGAAACTCTGTAGTGTTCAGGGAGATCTGTTCTTCATTTGCGAGACCTTCTATGTCAGTGTTTCCCAACCTTGGCAACTTGAAGATGTCTGGACTTCAACTCCCAGAATTCCCCAGCCAGCGAATGCTGGCTGGGGAATTCTGGGAGTTGAAGTCCAGACATCTTCAAGTTGCCAAGGTTAGGAAACACTGTAAATCTATGCCATCTTTCCTGTTGCATTCTGATCTTCCAAGGGAGGGGGAAAAATGGCTTGAAAGCTTCTGAAGGCTTACTCATAAGAATTGAACTTCTCATTTTTAAAAAATAAATCTAGACAAATGCAATCCGGCTCGTTAAAGACTAAAACATTAGCTTTGCAAGCAAATCAGTTCTGCAAGCAGAACCTCTCTCCCAAGATCAGTGTGTGTTTTATCAGAGGATAAAGTATTACTCAAAGCAGTAAAGAAAAAAATATGATGATTTTGTCCCCGAAAATAGAGGTTAAGTGCCAGATTAGTATTAATGCTATATATATATAACTACAAAGAATCAAGAAGAATTTGGGGTCATTTAGGAGCTGAATCAATATATGAAGAGCTTAAGAAAGGCACTGAATAGACACCAAGGAAGAAGGAATTTCTGAATAACCATTCTAGACTAGACTGAAGGACACTTTTTGGCTTTGAAATAAATAGTTTAAGGGTCATAATCAGGGGCAGGTTCCTAACTTTTTTACTACCACTTTGTGGGTGTGGCTTATTTATTTATTTTTATTTATTTATTTTGGTTTTTTTATATGCCGCCCAACTCCCGAGGGACTCAGGGTGGCATACAGCAAAAATACAAGAGCACCAACAAATAAACATTGATTAAAAGCAAATACAAAAATTAAAAATTCATTATTAAAAAACATCCGTCGGCTTGCCAGTCATGTGACTGGGTGGGCGTGGCTTGCCAGCCATGTGACTAGGTGGGCGTGGCTTCTCAGACTGCTGAAGGGAGGGGAACTGAGATAGATCCTGCCGCCCATTCCCCCTCCCCTCAGCAGCTCGAGAAGCCTCAAACGTGCGAAAATGCCTAGGATCATCACCGCGCGTTCGTGGCTTCTCGGACTGCTGAAGGGAGGGGAACGAAGATAGCTTCTGCCACCCATTTTTTCAGAGTCTCACGCGCTCCCTCAGCCATCTTCCCCTGCTTGGATTCACTATGGGGTAGGAAGGCAGCGCATGCACAGTGCCGGAAGCTCAGCTTCTGGGCATGCACAGAAGAAAATTTTAAAAAAAATTAAATTTTTTTTTTAAAAAAATGGCGGTGCCCAGGCACCGGCAACTGACCGCACCGGTACTGTCACATCACCAGCGGGCTGCTACCGGTGCTATAGAGTGGACCGCACCAGTAGGAACCCACCACTGGTCGTAATGATTGTGGCCTGAACTTAGGATGGAGAAGAACAAAATCAGTGAACAGCAAGAGGGACTTGAAGTGACTATGTTTCTCTATAGGGAGCTAAACATGATATAGAAACCTTCATTATTCATATGCTATTGTAATGTGTTTGATTTGGTAAGGCTGTGGTAAAAACAACAATTTGGTTATTTGTCTTCTCTGGGCTCTGAATGGGTCAGTTCAAGATGGTGACTCATAATTACATCCTGGACACTTCTCTTTCGCAACCATTTCTACTCCTTCTATTCCTTCATGCAGGTCATCCTTGAGTTACGACCATACCTTGAGCTCAACATTCCTCTTGCCAAGTGAGACATTTGTTAAGTGGAGTTTTGCCCTGCTTTACAACCTTCCTCGCCGCAATGGCTAAGTGAATCACTGCAGTTGTTAAGTTAGCTACACGCTTGTTAAGCAAATCTGACTTCCTCAATGACTTTGCTTGTCAGAAGGTTGCAAAAAGTGATCACATGACCCCGGACAATTGCAACCGTCATAAATATGAACCAGTTGCTGAGCGTCTGAATGTTGATCACATGAATATGAGGATGCTGCAAGGCTTGTGTGAAAAACAGAGATAGAGATGATGGGAGAGGGAGAGGGAGAGAGGAAGAGGGGGAGGGAGGGAGGGAGAGAGAGGTAGGTAGGTGTGGTGGCCTAGAGGTGGAGCTCTCACTTCACAATCAGGAGGCTGTGAGTTCGATCCTAGGTAGAGGCAGATATTTCTCTCTCTGGGCACACTGAGAATATATCTGCTGAACAAAACTCTGCATTGGCGACAGGAAGGGCATCCGGCCAGTAAACACTCAGCTCCATTCAGTTGCCCAGACGCCACCCTGCAAAAGATTATGGAAGAAGAAGAAGAAGAAGAAGAAGAAGAAGAAGAAGAAGAAGAAGAAGAAGAAGAAGAAGAAGAAGAAGAAGAAGAAGAAGAAGAAGAAGAAGAAGAAGAAGAAGAAGAAGAAGAAGAAGAAGAAGAGGAAGAGGAGGAGGAGGAGGAGGAGGAGGAGGAGGAGGAGGAGGAGGAGGAGGAGGAGGAGGAGGGATGGGGGATGGAGATGATGGAGATGGAGACAGAGATATGAAATTGGTCAGAAGGCATTTTGCCAAACCCTGCAGGACGAACTACTGAGAGACTCTGCCAAATACAATTGAAGACTTCTCAAGAAATAACTCATAGAAAGCAAAGAAGGACCTGAAAATTGTATGTAATACAACAGGAGACAAAACAAAAACAAAACACCCCTCCATTATGTTTGTCTGGAACACAAAGTAGGGAAATATGCAAACACCCTCAACAAGGGGAAAAAAAACCCAAAATAATCCACTATACTTAGTCACCACTCTCTCTCCAGAATAAGGAATCAGGAAACAAACGTAGATAAGCTTCTTAATGCTTCCACAATTAATAGACCCACTTTAAAAGGAAAAGGAAAACAATTCACTGTAAAGCTGAAAGGTGTCAGGAAGAAAACCATTATTCATGGCTAATTACTTTTTTTGAAGATGACGGCAATGGTTGAGTTTTCAGTATATTGATGAAGGAAATCTCCCCGGGGAAATCACTTGCAAAGGTTACCAAGGATATGAATTAATATCAAGCATGTGTGAGGTCCATGAATACAATAGAATGAGTAAAGGAGTACTAACACAGTGAAGGTCATTACAAACAGGCTGACTGTGTAGCATAAATTACCATTTGTAGAAATTCAAGCGAGCCGTTAATAGGTCTAGTGTTTGAATTGTCACCAGAAAGAAATTATTCGATATCAACCGGTAAGATACATTCGAAGAATCGTTTGTGGCACAAATTTACTTGTAAGTGACTTCCTACTGTGTGTTCAACCGAAACAAGCCCTTGTGTATTGCTGAATAATTATTTATCCCCAAAATGTAATAGTAAAATAGTAATGCTGGACAGTTTTGACATTTTCTTGTCCTGAATTGGATTTCTTGAAGATATCCAACTCATGTTGTGAATTTCCTCCAAGTAATGAGGTCCGTGTCAGCATTCTAAGTAATACACCCATAGCAAACAGAACTCCGAACCAGGCAGATTCCTCAAAGAGCAGCTTTATTTGGAGATATCGTATTGGCACAGGCTGCTGAAAACCAACTCTGAGAGTTCCCACGGTTTTCACCTAATTAAAAAGTGAAAGTTTCCCTTTCCCCCAAACAATAAGCCACATTGGACTTATGGACACATGGAAGAGCTTTATAGCTCCTGCTGCCTTAAGAAAGTTCAAAACATTCTTAAAGATCCATCTCATCCTGGGCACCCTTTTTTTTTTTTGAACTATTACCATATGGCAGACGGTACAGGACAATAAAAACCGGAACAAATAGACTGAAAAACAGCTTCTACCCCAGAGCAGTAACTATATTGAATTCTACTGTATAGTGTAATATTAATGCAGTTATCAGGGGTTTTCAATTAAATTGTATAGAATGTGAAGGATGTGTGTTTTTGTTTTATTTTTGATAGTTTTCTTAAGTATGATGAACACCGAAGATGGCATTTAATTTCATTGTACGAGGTGCAATGACAATAAAGTAAACTAATTGTCCAATCTAGGTGTTAGCCGGTTGCCTGGTTACATCCCTCCTCCTCCTCTCTCCAGCCAGCCATTGGGATGACCTTGGTTCACAGGAGAAACTATTTTGTTTTGGCTACAAAAGCCCAGCTATCTCTATTCCCCGCTCCCTATCCCTCCCTATCCCTCAGCTCCAGTGTGGCAACCATGAAGCCTAAAAAATGGCCTTGGTAAGGCCAGATTCAGGGTTGACAGTTCGTGTGTTGTTTTCTGAAAAACTAATATTTTCCTCTGGGGTTGTTGTTGTTGTTGTTGTTTTGCTGTTGTTATCAGAAATAAATATAGAAAATTGAAACCAGGTTACCCTTTTTGGCAAGTTCGAACTTCTTACTTGAATCATTTAATAATAATAATAATAATAATAATAATAATAATAATAATAATAATAATAATAATAATAATAATAATAATAATAATAATAATAATAATAATAATAATAATAATAATAATAATAATAACAGAGTTGGAAGGGACCTTGGAGGTCTTCTAGTCCAACCCCCTGCTTAGGCAGGAAAACCTACACTGCTTCGGACAAATGGTTATCCAACATCTTCTTAAAAACTTCCAGTGTTGGAGCATTCGCAACTTCTGGAGGCAAGCTGTTCCACTGATTAATTGTTCTAACTGTCAGGAAATTTCTCCTTAGTTCTAAGTTGCTTCTCTCCTTGTTTAGTTTCCACCCGTTGCTTCTTGTCCTGCCTTCAGATGCTTTTGAAGAATAGGTTGTGGCAACCTCTTCTTTGTGGCAACCCCTGAGATATTGGAAGACTGCTATCATGTCTCCCCTGGTCCTTCTTTTCATTAAACTAGACATACCCAGTTCCTGCAACCGTTCTTCTTATGTTTTAGCCTCCAGTCCCCTAATCATCTTTGTTGCTCTTCTCTGCACTCTTTCTAGCGTCTCAACTCTATTTGCCTAATGATTCAAGTTCAGGCTACTTCAGGATTGACAGTAGTCACTTGATGGCAAATGATTCAAGTAAGAAGCTCAAACTTTAAGGGAAGAAGCACTGGAGAGAAGCTGATATAGCTTCTGAATGGGACAGGAATTCTGAAAGAAAAATTCCTGACGTAGGGAGAAAGATGGATTTATCTACCCACCATGGGACAAAAGCGTCCCATGGAATGGACTATAAAATCATGACAATCCTGCTCAACTGTTATCTAAATGTTCAATCCAACTTATTTGTTCCAACATGGAAGCAACTTAATTTGTCCAGATTCTGGAAGGAACTTCATCAAATCCCAACTTTAGTTTTGATGGGAGATTCTGCAAACTATGCTAATGTAAGACCATAATAAAGATTTGACTTAATACTTAGGATTCTGCTCCATCTTCATCATCAATTAATTATCAGATGTTTGCAATTCTTGTATTTGTTAAAGCAAGCATAGTAGATTAATTGATCATGCAAATGCCAACTCACAATGCATTCCTGACCTGCTGTCGAGTTGCCATAGGCAGGGGGATGGGGAACCGAGCCTCGCAGCTGCAGTGAGGGAATCGCACTTCAGTCAAAATAAAAGCACATTCCAGCCATCTCTATGTCAAGGCCATCTCCATGGATACCCACAGTGGCTGAAGGGAGGGACTCTACAACCCATGAAATTGCTTCATTGGGGAATGTGACTGATGACACACCTTGGGGGGGAGGGAACAGGGTCAGAGCTGGGGTGTGAATTAAGTGAGGTCAGAGTTGGCTTCACTTGGAACGTGTCGACATGAAGCTCCTAATAAATAACTGGATTTCTTTTGAAGTTTGGCTCGAGGCTCATGATTTAATTAGGGAACCAGTCAGAACCTTGACAGCAAATGTCTATGGAGATTTTCAGTCATCCAGATCATGGTTGTCCCAAAGGTGCTTTTTCAAGAGGCAACTAGACTTTCTTGGTTTTCTTTGAAGACTATTTTGTTTCTCATCCAAGAAGCTTCTTTGGAGCTGAAGAAGCTTCTTGAATGAGAAGCAAAACATCTTCAAAGAAAAACCAGAAAGTCCAGTTGATTCTTGAAAAAGCACCTTAGGGACAGTTGATTGTGTAAGATATTTCTTACTTCCAGATGAAGGAGCATTTTTTGAGATTCATCTAGCATCACCCATCTAGCATCACCCATGAGTAAACACAGA
>JALIGW010000021.1:12336333-12341333 GCA_023053685.1 Diadophis punctatus similis
ATAGATAGATAGATAGATAGATAGATAGATAGATAGATAGAGATATACAGTAGATATAGATATAGATACGGATAGATAGATAGATAGATAGATAGATAGATAGATAGATAGATAGATAGATAGATAGATAGATAGATATAGATATAGATGGTATAGATATAGATATAGATATAGATATAGATATAGATAGATAGATAGATAGATAGATAGATAGATAGATAGATAGATAGAGATAGATAGATAGAGATATACAGTAGATATAGATATAGATATGGATAGATAGATAGATAGATAGATAGATAGATAGATAGATAGATAGATAGATAGATAGATAGATAGATAGATAGAGTTAGATAGATAGATAGATAGATGGAGAGAGAGAGAGAGAGAGAGAGAGAGAGAGAAGATAGATTGATAGATGATAGAGATAGATTGATGATAGATAGATACATTATATATATTTATATTTATATTATTTATATTTATATTTATATTTATATTTATATTTATATTTATATTTATATTATATTTATATTTATATTTATATTTATATTTATATTATTTATATTTATATTTATATTTATATTTATATTATTTATATTTATATTTATATTATTTATATTTATATTTATATTTATATTTATATTTATATTTATATTTATATTTATATTTATATTTATATTTATATATATTTATATATATATATATATATATAGAGAGAGAGAGAGAGAGAGAGAGAGAGAGGGAGGGAGGGAGGGAGGGAGGGAGGGAGGGAGGGAGGGAGGGAGGGAGGGAGGGAGAGAGAGAAGGCATTTTTGAAATAAAATCGGTCTTTGTTATTTCTTTTCTAATATTCCATTCTGAAATCAGTGGCAGAAAGTCCTGAGGATGGGCCTCTGATTTCTCTCCATTAATTCTTGTCAAATCAGAATTTGTCAAATCAGAAATGGAGCAGTGCTGATTTCTCTATTGATCCTTGATTCATTGAAAGATGATCTGTCCTCTGGTGGACATTGCAATGGTTCTGCAACAGCATAAATGCAATAATAATAATAATAATAATAATAATAATGATGATGATGATGATGATGATGATGATGATGATGATGATGATGATGATGATGATGACGACAATGACAATAATAATAATAATGATGATGACGATGACGATGACGACGACGACAACAACAACAACAACAACAACAACAACAACAACAACAACAACAACAATAATAATAATAATAATAATAATAATAATAATAATAATAATAATAATAATAATAATAAAACATTTGGATACTGATCATCCCTAGGATTATTTTCCTCCCTTTGTGGCTATTGTGGAAGCTGTCTGTTGGGGAGGTTGGTTGTCTGCTATTCTAAATTGGGTGATTTAAGAACAAGCTGACTACCTGCAGCCTGTCAGACGGAAGTGCTTTCCAACATGGCTATAGATCAGCTGTATAATAGCTGATGACTCTCAAAGTCAGTACAACGTGGTGGTTTTTAAGCTTAACCAAGTGTAGAAAGTTAACCCCCACCCCTCTCCTAGAAGAAGGAAATACTTTTAGAAATATTTAAAAAGGCAGAATATTATATTTCCCCTAAAAGAGAAATAGAAATCTTTTATATTTTCATTTTTATTAAACACACACAAAAATACAACATGAAACAATACACCCATAAAACATACAGTTAGGAGTATTCTATCCCCCTCTATACAATAAGCTTTCATCGGATAACATTTTTTTTTATATTATCCGTGTGTAAAATGTTTACCTTTCTATTTATTTACTTGGTCTTTAAATATACAGCATGTTCTTACTTCTACTAATCATTGACTTTGTTCCATAAGATATAGTAAATTAATAATTGACCCTCGTTTTTCTTTTACTAATATAATTTCATTAAATCTTTTTTGAACTAGTAAAGATGAGATTGTTATGGTAAGGTTTGTTACCTGAGAAATAGAAATCTTAAGGGAGACAGAAACTCAGAGCCACACTTCCCTGTCCCCAAGCAGATACTAAGCTGAGGCCAGCTTTTAGAAATGCAGATTTGGTAATCCATTCAAGACAGGCTATATTTGAACAAAGGCAGAATTAGGTAGAATGGTAGGATCAGCCCTCACTCAAGATCCAAAGCAGGAAAGCCATCAATACACAATAGGAATGGCCCAACACCCTTTCAGGACACAAGCCTCCTCATTACATCATCTCAGAGAGTCCAGGCTTCAATCAAACTTGACCCCACATGGGAGTCTGACTACAGCAACCAATAGAATACATGCCCTTGTCACAGGAACAGGAAGCTCAAGTTCAAAGCCCAAGAGATGGTATAAATCTCTCTCTCTCTCTCTCTCTCTCTCTCTCTCTCTCTCTCTCTCTCTCTCTCTCTCTCTCTCTCTCTCATCTCCGTGTGGTCAGCTGCCCAGGACCTCAAACCCATGTGGTCCTGTTCATCAATAAACCATCTTTCCAATCAGCCTCCATTTTCCAGGGTCTTTCTCCCCACTTGGAACTGAACCAGATGGATATTTCTTCTAACACAAGAAAACACCGCGAAGGAACAAAAATCAACTCTGTAAACTAACAACAACAAAAAAGAGGCTTATTTGACCCTCCCAATAACTAGTCAAAGGGAAGGGGGAAATTGACCGAGCTCACGGTATTGTGTGAATGTGACCGCTAGCTCGGTATCAGTTCTAGTTGCGGCTTTTCGACCGTTAAGATAGCTGTGATAACGCAGGTATAAAAGGTTCTCTAATATAAACAATTGGAACGGCGTTCTGTTTCGGTGTTTTCAGATAGCAAAGCGGTATTGTATTCATTTTTGCAAAATGTTAGCCCTACGGAAGCGAAACCCCGCCATCTGATCTCTGCCCAAATCACAGCTCCAACGATTTCTTTAACGAGGGGGGAAATACAGATAATAGTTTGGATTTTTTTTCTTTTTAAAATCCAGGTTAATGCCTGCAATTATACAAATAATCTAGCCACTGTGCGGAAGCAATGGTATGGTCTGGAATTACTCATACGAGGTGCCCAAGGCTGCCTTCCAAAGAAATACAAATACCAATACTGTAATTAATTCTGGTTGAAAAGGGAAATTACTGAATGAATTATGAAAGAGAGGTGAAAAGGTGATGTCATATCATGATGGAAATCGAAAGTAGCGATTCTGTGGTGTAATTCAAATCTAATTCCAGGTCAGTTTTTTTTAAAGCACATTTTAAGTCTTTTGTTTGAGAAAGACGGAGACAATTCAACAGCTCAAAGGTATTTTACATACAATGTCATAAAAGGTCCTTGATTACTTATTAACATTTGAACTCTGCAAACAGAGCAGACCAAGGGGAGTTTCAACCTTCAATTGAAGCCAATTGTGGCTGTTAATTTGTGATGTTTCTTTTCCAACCAACTATGAAGGGGACAAATGAATTGCTTAGCAGAGGAGCTCAATCTCTCTTTGATTTATCTGCATTGGGATTCAAGTCTTTTCTCATCTGCATTAACAGAGGGATAGAATCAAGATCACGTGAAGTGTTAATACCACTTTATAATGCCTTGGTAAGCCCACACTTGGAATACTGCATTCAGTTTTGGTCGCCACGATGTAAAAAAGATGTTGAGACTCTAGAAAGAGTGCAGAGAAGAGCAACCAAGATGATTAGAGGACTGGAGGATAAAACATATGAAGAACGGTTGCTGGAATTGGATATGTCTAGTTTAATGAAAAGAAGGACCAGGGGAGACATGATAGCAGTGTTCTAATATCTCAGGGGTTGCCACAAAGAAGGGGGAGTCAAGCTATTCTCCAAACCACCTGAAGGGCAGGACAAGAAGCAACAGATGGAAACTAATCAAGGAGAGAAGCAACTTAGAACTAAGGAGACATTTCCTGTGAGTGAGAACAATTCATCAGTGGAATAACTTGCCTCCAGAAGTTGTAAATGCTCCAACACTTGGATAACCATTTGTCTGAAATGGTATAGGCCCTATACTATAGGGTTTCCTGCCGAAGCAGAGGGTTGGACTAGAAGACCTCCAAGGTCCCTTCCAACTATTCTATTCTATTCTATTCTATTCTATTCTATTCTATTCTATTCTATTCTATTCTATTCTATTCTATTCCATTCCATTCTCTATTCTCTATTCTCTATTCTCTATTCTCTCTTCTCTTCTCTTCTCTTCTCTTCTCTTCTCTTCCATTCCATTCCATTCCATTCCATTCCATTCCATTCCATTCTCTATTCTATTCTATTCTATTCTATTCTATTCTATTCTATTCTATTCTGCATTCTATTCTGCATTCTATTCTATTCTATTCTATTCTATTCTATTCTATTCTATTCTATTCTATTCTATTCTATTCTCTATTCTCTATTCTATTCTATTCTATTCTCGATTCTATTCTATTCTATTCTATTCTATTCTATTCTCTATTCTCTATTCTATTCTATTCTATTCTCTATTCTATTCTATTCTATTCTATTCTATTCTATTCTCTATTCTCTATTCTATTCTATTCTATTCTATTCTCTATTCTATTCTATTCTATTCTATTCTATTCTCTATTCTCTATTCTATTCTATTCTATTCTATTCCATTCCATTCTCTATTCTCTATTCTCTTCTCTTCTCTTCTCTTCTCTTCTCTTCTCTTCTCTTCTCTTCTCTTCTCTTCTCTTCTCTTCTCTTCCATTCCATTCCATTCCATTCCATTCCATTCCATTCTCTATTCTATTCTATTCTATTCTATTCTATTCTATCTATTCTATTCTATTCTATTCTATTCTATTCTATCCCTTATTCTATTCTATTCTATTCTATCTATTCTATTCTCTATTCTCTATTCTATTCTATTCTATTCTCTATTCTATTCTATTCTATTCTATTCTATTCTATTCTATTCTCTATTCTCTATTCTCTTCTCTTCTCTTCTCTTCTCTTCTCTTCTCTTCTCTTCTCTTCTCTTCTCTTCCATTCCATTCCATTCCAT
>JALIGW010000021.1:12346333-12386333 GCA_023053685.1 Diadophis punctatus similis
TCTCTTCTCTTCTCTTCTCTTCCATTCCATTCCATTCCATTCCATTCTCTATTCTATTCTATTCTATTCTATTCTATTCTATTCTATTCTATTCTATTCTATTCCATTCCATTCCATTCCATTCCATTCTTCTATTCTATTCTATTCTATTCTATTCTATTCCACTCCACTCCCTATTCTATTCTATTCTATTCTATTCTATTCTCTATTCTCTATTCTATTCTATTCTATTCTCTATTCTATTCTATTCTCTATTCTCTCTTCTCTTCTCTTCTCTTCTCTTCTCTTCTCTTCTCTTCTCTTCTCTTCTCTTCTCTTCTCTTCTCTTCTCTTCCATTCCATTCCATTCCATTCCATTCCATTCTCTATTCTATTCTATTCTATTCTATTCTATTCCACTCCACTCCCTATTCTATTCTATTCTATTCTATTCTATTCTCTATTCTCTATTCTATTCTATTCTATTCTCTATTCTATTCTATTCTATTCTATTCTCTATTCTATTCTATTCTATTCTATTCTATTCTCTATTCTATTCTATTCTATTCTATTCTATTCTATTCTATTCTATTCTATTCTATTCCATTCCATTCCATTCCATTCCATTCCATTCTTCTATTCTATTCTATTCTATTCTATTCTATTCCACTCCACTCCCTATTCTATTCTATTCTATTCTATTCTATTCTCTATTCTCTATTCTATTCTATTCTATTCTCTATTCTATTCTATTCTATTCTATTCTATTCTCTATTCTATTCTATTCTATTCTATTCTATTCTCTATTCTATTCTATTCTATTCTATTCTATTCTATTCTATTCTATTCTATTCTATTCTATTCCATTCCATTCTCTATTCTCTCTTCTCTTCTCTTCTCTTCTCTTCTCTTCTCTTCTCTTCTCTTCTCTTCTCTTCCATTCCATTCCATTTTCTATTCTATTCTATTCTCTATTCTATTCTATTCTATTCTATTCTATTCTATTCTATTCTATTCTCTATTCTATTCTATTCTATTCTATTCTATTCCATTCCATTCCATCTATTCTATTCTATTCTATTCTATTCTATTCTATTCTATTCTATTCTATTCTATTCCATTCCATTCTATTCTATTCTATTCTATTCTATTCTATTCTATTCCATTCCATTTTCTATTCTATTCTATTCTCTATTCTATTCTATTCTCTATTCTATTCTATTCTATTCTATTCTATTCTATTCTATTCTATTCTATTCTATTCTATTCTCTATTCTATTCTATTCTATTCTATTCTATTCTATTCTCTATTCTATTCTATTCTATTCTATTCTATTCTATTCTATTCTATTCTATTCTATTCTATTCTATTCCATTCTCTATTCTCTCTTCTCTCTTCTCTTCTCTTCTCTTCTCTTCTCTTCTCTTCTCTTCTCTTCTCTTCTCTTCTCTTCTCTTCCATTCCATTCCATTTTCTATTCTATTCTATTCTCTATTCTATTCTATTCTATTCTATTCTATTCTATTCTATTCTATTCTATTCTATTCTCTATTCTATTCTATTCTATTCTATTCTATTCCATTCCATTCCATTCCATTCCATCTATTCTATTCTATTCTATTCTATTCTATTCTATTCTATTCTATTCTATTCTATTCCATTCCATTTTCTATTCTATTCTATTCTCTATTCTATTCTATTCTCTATTCTATTCTATTCTATTCTATTCTATTCTATTCTATTCTATTCTATTCTATTCTATTCTATTCTATTCTATTCTATTCTCCTATCCCATCCTATCCTATCCAATTTCTTTTCTTTTCTTTTCTTTTCTTTTCCATTCCATTCCATTCCATTCCATTCCATTCCATTCCATTCCATTCTATTCTATTCTATTCTATTCTATTCTCCTATCCCATCCTATCCTATCCAATTTCTTTTCTTTTCTTTTCTTTTCTTTTCCATTCCATTCCATTCCATTCCATTCCATTCCATTCCATTCCATTCCATTCTATTCTATTCTATTCTATTCTATTCTATTCTCCTATCCCATCCTATCCTATCCAATTTCTTTTCTTTTCTTTTCTTTTCTTTTCCATTCCATTCCATTCCATTCCATTCCATTCCATTCCATTCCATTCCATTCTATTCTATTCTATTCTATTCTATTCTATTCTATTCTATTCTCCTATCCCATCCTATCCTATCCAATTTCTTTTCTTTTCTTTTCTTTTCTTTTCTTTTCTTTTCTTTTCTTTTCTTTTCTTTTCTTTTCCATTCCATTCCATTCCATTCCATTCCATTCCATTCCATTCCATTCCATTCCATTCTATTCTATTCTATTCTATTCTATTCTATTCTATTCTATTCTCCTATCCCATCCTATCCTATCCAATTTCTTTTCTTTTCTTTTCTTTTCTTTTCTTTTCTTTTCTTTTCTTTTCTTTTCTTTTCTTTTCTTTTCTTTTCTTTTCCATTCCATTCCATTCCATTCCATTCCATTCTATTCTATTCTATTCTATTCTATTCTATTCTATTCTATTCTATTCTCCTATCCCATCCTATCCTATCCAATTTCTTTTCTTTTCTTTTCTTTTCTTTTCTTTTCCATTCCATTCCATTCTATTCTATTCTATTCTATTCTATTCTATTCTATTCTATTCTAATGGTAGCTACCCCATAGCACCGCCAGCTTTACGAAGGCTAGATGCTAGAGGCACTAGTAAGAGAATACTTGAAAGCCTCCAGTGATGGAGCACCCACAACTTTTGAAGGCAGGCATTCCACTGATAGATTGTTCTCACCATTAGGAAATTTCTCCTTAGTTCTAGGTTGCTTCTCTCCTTGGTTAGTTTCTATCCATTGTTTCTTGTCTTGCCTTTTGGTGCTTTGGGAAATAGTTTGATTCCCCTCATCTTCACAGGAGCCCCTCATTGAACTTCTGACAAGCAAACTTAATGGGGGAGCCAGATTCACTTAACAACCGGGTTACTAACTTATCAACTTCAGTGTCTCACTTAACAACCGAGGAGAGAAAAGTCGTAAAAGGGGCAAAATTCACTTAACAAATATCTCACTTCGCAACACAAATTTTGGGCTCAATTGTGGTCATACGTATTGACATTTTCTTCCTAAGACACAATCCATTCAAAATGATGCATTATTTTTAGCTGTTACACGATTCTCCCACTGTGTCAATATGCCTTAAGCATCCTGTTTAGCATCAGCTCGGTTCACTTAACAAATGTCTCACTCCACAACAGAAGCGTTGGGCTCAATTGTGGTTGTAAGTCGAGGATTGCCTGCGAACAAAATGTACTTTCCCACACCAGCATATAAAGCATGCGCAGGTTCTTTGGAAAACTGAGTAACTGCCCAGCCACATTCAACTCTACTGCCAGATGTTATGCGCAGTACCACTTCAACTCTGAAAAGGTTTTAGACAGGGGTGGGCTTCAAAAAGTTTAGCAAGGAGTTAAAGAACTAGAGAAACTTTGAAATTAATAATCTGTTAGTATATTTTAATTTTATGCTTATTGAATACTATACCCTGTGCTTTTTCTGGGAAGTCGGGGGTGGGTTGGTGGGTGGGTGGGTGAGAGGGGGGAGGGTAAGGGGGTGGGGAAAGCTCTGGGGGGAAGGGGGGAGAAAAGAGAAAAATGTTTGTACTTTGTACTAATAAAACTTTTTGAATTAAAAAAAAAGTTTAGCAAGGAGTTATCTGCCTGGTTGCTGGGTGGGCGTGGCTGTGGTGGGCGTGGCCTAGTCAGCCTCCTGCACCATGGGGGGGCACCATGGGGGAAAACAGCCTCCCCAGGCTCCGGAGGCTCTGGAGTCCGGAAACGGGCCCGTTTCTGGCCTTCCCGAACTTCCGGTAGGCCCATTTTTTGCCCTCCCAAGCCTCCACACACAGCCTGCACTTACCTGCATCCAAAACGGGCCCCTTGCTGGCTGAGGAATTCTGGGAATTGAAGTCCACAGGTCCTCAAAGAACCATAGTTTGCCCACCCCTGCCCTAGCATATAACTTTTATATACTGTTGTTGCTCTCTAGCCCCATCTAGTGGCCGGAGGGACAAATATTCCCCAACATACAATCTTTATATACAGTTGTTGCGCTCTAGCCCCATCTAGTGACCGGAGAGACAAAATACTAAGTATATTGTTTGAAGCTTACTCCACCCCATTACCCATCAGCCCGCACTCTCAAACCAAGTGCACCCTGGGAAGTCAGACTCTATTTCCTTTAGCATTTGGAGAAGGCAGAAGCACAAAAAAGAAACCATCTTAATATGTGGTACATGGTCATCCAAGGACAAACCCACATCCCACACACAGAGCATCGCTGGTGAGATTTAAATTGCTTGTGTTTATTCATTGTTATGTTCAGCAGTAACTCAATGCTGCCTGTCTTGTATTTGGTTCTCATTGTATGTATCCCAATTCGATAGAACCGGTAGTAAACCGGTGGTGATGTCACTGAGCCAGTTCTGTCGGTGCCGGTTCGTGGACGCTGCCATTTTTTTTTTTTTTTTGAATTTTTTAAACAATTTTTTTGGGGGGGGAATTTTTTTTAACAATTTTTTTGGGGGAATTTTTTTGGGGGAATTTTTTTTATTTTTTTGCCGGTTTTTGTTTTTGGCACTGCACATGCGCTGCCATCTTGTTTTCGGCTTTTCTTTTTGCTATTTTTTGCTTGTTTTTTTGGCACTGTACATGCGGGTGGGGCCACGCGGCATGCAATGAGCACGCAGCCACGCGGGGTGGGAGGAAGCGAACCGGCAGCGAGGTAAGTTAGAACCCACCCCTGACACACATGCGTTTATACATACACGTATGACACAATACACATAATCTATGATAAAACAATGAGACATTTAATATTAGTGCAGACTTCTATAGTTTAGCAGCATACAGGTAGCCCTCAAGTTATAGCAGTTCATTTAGTGACCGTTCAAAGTTACAACGGCACTGAAAAAAATGACTGTTTTTCAAACTTACGACCATCCCCATGATCCCGTGATCAAAATTCAGATGCTTGGCAACTGACTCACATTTATGACGGTCGTGGCATCCCAGGGTCACGTGATCCCCTTTTGCGACCATCTGACAAGCAAAGTCAACGGGGAAGCCAGATTCATGTAACCCCCGTGTTATCAACTTAACAACTGCCGTGATTCACTTAATGACCGTGGCAAGAAAGGTTGTAAAATGGGACAAAACTCACTTAGCAACAGTCTCGCTTAGCAACAGAAATTTTGGGCTACCTTGTGGTCGTAAGTTGAGGACTACCTGTAATGTACATTTTCTTCGTAAGACACAATCCATTCGAAAGGATTTTAGCCGTTACACAATTCTCCCTCTGAATCAAT
Source organism: Diadophis punctatus similis (assembly GCA_023053685.1). NCBI lineage: Eukaryota > Metazoa > Chordata > Lepidosauria > Squamata > Dipsadidae > Diadophis > Diadophis punctatus. Next base: position 12,351,685 of record JALIGW010000021.1, read on the forward strand.
CGTCACGTTTAGCGTCAGCAAGATTGTCTTCACTGACACCTGGGATGCAGAAAGGAAGTTTTGTCAAAAACTGCACAGAATGGCTGTAAGCAGGTCTTAACAGGTCTTAAAAGATTAACAGAGTTGGAAGGGACCTTGCAGGTCATCTAGTCCAACCCCCTGCCTAAGCAGAAGACCCTACACCACTTCTGACAGATGGCAGTCCAGTCTCTTCTTGAAAGCTTCCACAACTTCTGAAGGAAACTTCTGTTCCATTGATAGTTCTCACTGTCAGAAAGTTCCTCCTTATTTCTAGGTTGAATCTCTCCTTGTTCAGTTTCCATCCATTATTCCTTGTCTGGCCTTCGGGTGCCTTGGAGACTAGCCTGACCCCCTCCTCTCTGTGGCAGCCCCTCAAATATTGGAAGACTGCTATCATGTCTCCCCTGGTCCTTCTCTTCACTAGACTAGAATAAACCTCTTGAAAGCTTCCAGTGATGAAGCTCCCACAACTTCTGAAGGCAACTTCTGTTCCATGGGTTGACGGTTCTCACGGTCAGGAAATTTTCTCCTTGTCTTGTCAAAACGAGGTCGCGATCTCGGAGGTGTTTCGAGGGAAACTGCTTAATTCTTGGCGTTCCTGGGAATTAACCATCGCGGTTGCCCTGCTGTGACGTACTTGCTCACAGACCTTGGGTAGTCTTTCATTCTGAACTGGAAGACAGTCTTGGCTTTGGGGGAAGAACTCGGGATGACAATGAATATTTCTCAGCTGGGCTGCGGGATGGGAGAGAAGATTTGAACGTTCATGGTAAAAGGGTAGATGTTTCCTTCCCAAAGACAGGTGGGGCCGTGGACCATTGTTGATGCTTGATTGTTTGCAAGTTGTTCTCTCAACAGAAGTGCTGGCCCCTGATGAAAAAAGTAATTAGCTGTATTAATATTAGCTAGTAAATATTAGCTAGTTAATCAGTTAGGGAAATACTGCGTTTTGCTATGAATTCTACATCAAAGAATTGAACATTGCATTTGTGCAACTAACAGCAATGACTCCGAGTTCACCTGAGCTGCTGTTCCCATGTTCTTCTTCACCAGCGGTTCTATTTCACATGACTAATTTTTTTTAAATTGATTTTCTATTAAATACATTTCTTAGTGCTTATTAAACTGTAGTAACTGTGAGAGGGACCTTGGAGTCCTAGTGGACAACCATTTAAATATGAGCCAGCCGTGTGCCAGCAGCTGCCAAAAAAGCCAACCCAGGTCTAGGCTGCATTAACAGAGGGATAGAATCAAGATCACGTGAAGGGTTAATACCACTTTATAAGGCCTTGGTAAGGCCACACTTGGAATAATGCATTCAGTTTTGGTCGCCAGAATATAAAAAAGATGTTGAGACTCTAGAAAGAGTGCAGAGAAGAGCAACCAAGATGATTAGAGGACTGGAGGCTAAAACATATGAAGAACGGTTGCTGGAATTGGGTATGTCTAGTTTAATGAAAAGAAGGACCAGGGGAGACAAGATAGCACTGTTCCAATATCTATGGGGCTGCCACAAAGAAGAGGGAGTCAAGCTATTCTCCAAAGCACCTGAGGGTAGGACAAGAACCAATGGGTGTAAACTAATCAAGGAGAGAAGCAACTTAGAACTAAGGAGAAATTTCCTGACAGTTAGAACAATTAATCAGTGGAACAACTTGCCTCCAGAAGTTGTGAATGCTCCAACACTGGAAGTTTTTAAGAAGATGTTGGATAACTATTTGTCTGAAGCAGTGTAGCGTTTCCTGCCTAAGCAGGGGGTTGGACTAGAAGACCTCCAAGGTCTCTTCCAACTCTGTTATTCTATTCTATTCTAAACACTGTATTGTCTGGGTATTTAATTTGCTCAACAATACAAATTTACATTCTTAATCTCCACCCCATTTTTTCCCCAACCATTGGTAAAATAGATTCCATGTTTGATAATATTCTACATCTTCTTTCTGTTTAATTTTCAATGTCAGTCTATCCATTTCTGCACAATTTAGTATCTCCCTGACTATCCCTTCATCTCACGGTATATCTTCATTTTTCCAGTATTGTGCGAAGATAATCCTCGCTGCTGTTAAGACATGTAATATTAAGTACATATTATTCTTATCAATTGTTTTCTAATATTATAACCCTAACCCTAAACCTAACCCTAACCCTAATAAAAACAATTCAGGTTTAAAATCTACATGTTTCCCTATCATCTTTTCCAGCCACCTATGTATCTTTGCCCAAAATTTTTTTTGGCTATGCCTAATTCTTTTGAAAATTAACCCCAGGAATCGTTTCTATCTTACGCAAAACTAGATCCATGGTAACCCAAGGAGAGATATTTAAATTGTGGGACCTAGGATCAGTAACAATAACAGAGATGGAAGGGACCTTGGAGGTCTTCTAGTCCAACCCCTGCTCAAGCAAGAGACCAATGCTACTTCTCATAGATGGCTGTCCAATCTCTTCTTAAAAGAGTCCAGTGTTGTGGCATCCACAATCTCCGAAGGCAAGTTGTTCCACTGGTTAATTGTTCTCACTGTTAGGAATTTTCTCCTTAGTTCTAGGTTGCTTCTCTCCTTAGTTAGTTTCCATCCATTATTTCTTGTCCTGCCTACAAGTGCTTTGATAAATAAGTTGCCTCCCTCTTCCTTGTAGCAGCCCTTCAAGTATTGTAAGACTGCTATCATGTCACCCCTGGTCCTTCTTTTCATTAAACTAGTCATACCCAGTTCCTGCAACCGTTCATCATATGTTTTAGCCTCCAGTCCCCTCATCATCTTGGTTGCTCTTCTCTGCACTCTTTCTAGAGTCTCAGCATCCTTTTTATAGTGTGGTGACCAAAACTGGATGCAGTACTCTAGGTGTGGTCTTACTAAGGCTTTGTAGAGAGGCACTAGTACTTCACGTGATCTTGATTCTATCCCTCTATTAATGCAATCTAGGATTGCATTGGCTTTTTTAGCTGCTGCCGCACACTGCTGGCTCATATTTAAATTCATCACAAACAATGATTTGAAGTTGGTCAACTTACCATTCTGTTTCCCAACTTTTTCTGCAGAGGCCTGTTTCATTCCGTCCCTGCTAGTATTGAAGTCACTGTCGCTAAATTCACTGTCTCCTTTTCCACTATCTTGTGCGCTCACTCGATCCAGACCCGAATAGCTACAGCACAGGGAACAGAGACAGAAAGGTCAGCATCTTTTCTAGCCATCATTAAATTTTCAGGGAACAAAAATTCTAAAGTATCGGGGGTGCCTTCCAGATGGTTTAGATCAGGGGTGTCATACTCGATTTGAGGGCTGCATCCGGGTTGTGTTTTACCTCAGGAGGCTGGGGTGGGTGTGGCCGGCGTTGGCATGGCCAGCTTGACATCACTCGTCTCGGGGGCACCTGTGGTGGACCAGGCAAGACTGGGGGATCCTCTTGCAGCCCTCAGCCAGCAAAAATGGCCGCACGTGGTCCTCCTGGGCTCTGTTTTCGGCCGCAACTGCCTCCTGCAGCCCTCTGTCACAGAAAATGGTCCTCCTAGGCTCTGTTTTCGGCCGCAACTGCCTCCTACAGCCCTCTGCCAGAGAAAACAGCCCTCCTGGGCTCCGTTTTCAGCCGCAACGGCCTCCTGCAGCCCTCTGTCACAGAAAATGGTCCTCCTAGGCTCTGTTTTTGCTGGCAGATGGCTGCAGAAGGCCGTCACAGTTGAAAACGGAGCCCAGGAGGGCCTCACACGGCCATCCCTGGCTCCATTTTCACTGGCAGGGGCACCACAGGCTGGTCCTTCGCTATTTCCAGGTCGGTCCCATGGGCCACATGCCTTGAGTTTGACACCCCTGTTTTAGATTCCCAGCCTAACTACTTGGTCATGGGGATGTGAGATGAAATCCAGGTCATTTGGTAAGTACAAGTGTCTGAAGAAGCTGACAATTCATCAGAATAACGACACGAGTGTTTCAACACGTGACATATACACAAAAGAATGAGAGGATGTCCTGGTAACACAACACAACACTTGTTTCACCAGTGATCTGCTTGCTTACCCCCATGGATACCATGTTGGAAAACATCTGAGTCCCTGTTCCTGATGTAAACAATTCCAAGCCTCAGGAATGGAAGACATTAATAGAATTTATTGATTGGAAATGAAATAGTAAAACCCCCTTGTTTGGCAGACGTTTGTCAAGCACCAGAGAAATCAGGAGATCTAGGCAGTTCAAATGTGTATAAGGATTTATTGTAAGCTTAAGCTCTCTACATGCATCTGAACTACTAACGGTCAAGGGAAATTAGCGGGAGAAAGGAATTCAAAGTGGGTTGGATCAGGAGATCCAGGCAGTTCAAATGTATATAAGGATTTATTGTAAGCTTAAGCTCTCTACAAGAATCTGAACTACTAACAGTCACGGGAAATTAATGGGAGTTAAGAATAGAAAAGAATTCAAGGTGGACGGGACTTAGATCTCTTGTGGGCACAGGGACTCATGACTGATAATGCCTTTAACCCCTCCATTGGGTTCAGCCTGGTCATCTGTTACAATGTTGATTAGGGGACTGGAGGCTAAAACGTATGAAGAACAGCTGTAGGAATTGGGAATGTTTAGCACTTCAATCATCATTGTTTAGCTCCTTTGCCTCACTAAACCCACTGGACTTTTTGGCCTTACCTGATTTAAAATTATTACTTGACTGTTTTCCTCTTGGAATTTGAAAACCTATTTTGAATCTTGCAAGGAAAGAGGCATCAGTGAGCAATTCAGAATGGAAAAAAATAACCAATCCAAATGCTAAAATGTTAAGCTTCTCCTGTTGTTTCTCTGCAGTAGCACTTAGCAATAGCAATAGCTCTTAAGACTTATATACCGCTTCACAGTGCTTTGCAGCCCTCTCTAAGCGGTTTACAGAGTTCAGCATATTGCCCCCAACAATCTGGGTCCTCATTTTACCGACCTCGGAAGGCTGGAAGGCTGAGTCAACCTTGAGCCTGGTGAGATTTGAACTGCCAAATTGCAGGCAGCCAACAGTTAGCAGAAGTAGCCTGCAGTACTGCAGCCTATCCACTGGCTACAAAGTTAGCATCTTGCCCCCAACAATCTGGGTCCTCATTTTACCAACCTCGGAAGTATGGAAGGCTGAGTCAATTTTGAGTCCCGTCAGGATCGAACTCCAGAGTGGGCAGAGTTAGTCTGCAACAGTGGTGGGTTCCTACAGGTGCGGTCCACTCTATAGCACTGGTAGCGGCCCACTGGTGACATCACAGTACCGGTGCGGTCAGTTGCCGGTGCCTGGGCACCGGCATTTTTAAAAAAATTTTTTTTTTAAATTTTTTAAAAAAATTTCTTCTGCGCATGCCAGAAGCCGAGCTTCCGGCACTGCGCATGCGCTGCCTTCCTACCCCACAGTGAGTCCAAGCATGGGAGGATGGCTGAGGGAGCGCGTGAGACGCTGAAAGAACGGGCGGCAGGAGCTATCTCCATTCCCCTCCCTTCAACAGCCCGAGAAGCCACGAACGTGCGGTGATGATCCTAGGTATTTTTGCACGTTTGAGGCTTCTCGAGCTGCTGAGGGGAGGGGGAATGGGCGGCAGGACCTATCTCAGTTCCCCTCCCTTCAGTAGTCTGAGAAGCCATGCCCATCCGGTCACATGGCCATCAAGCCACACCCACAAAATAAGCCACACCCACAGAGTGGTAGTAAAAAAATTAGGAACCCGCCCCTGGTCTGCAATACTGCATTCTAACGACTGCACCACCACGGCAGTATATCCTTCTCCTAGAGACTATCTCAGTTTACAACAAGCAAACAAAACTTGCAACCCTTGGTATAAAATACGAATCTGACATTTTTACCCACACAGAAGAAACAGCGCCAAGCAGAGAGAAGTCAAAAGAACCGGACTGGCATCAAATGTTGAGTTTACCTAAAATTCGAAGCGGATTGGCTCGCCTCCCATTCAGATGTGGGCTCAACAGGAATAAGAATCGGAGCCTATCAAAGAGAAACAAACAAACAATGTGCAGTTTCTTTTTTTTTTTCAATACTAAAGAAAAGGACACCCAATAATATGTTAGATATAAAGAGCAGCGTGGTAGGTGTGAAAATTTACTTTTTTTTCCCCATTCCCACCTACTTCTGCCTTCTTTGGAAAAAGCTTTAGGTCTCAGCTTGAGGCCTCTGCCAAATCTATGTTTTTTTAATTAAATGGACGGCTTCCAAGCCCTCCCACAAAGAAAATCCATACCCTTGGTGATTGGTTTTTTATAAAATAAGCACATGTTGAAGTTCACTTTCCAGAGCCCCAGATAATGGACTCCAGTGGAGATTTTTGTTTCCTTTTTCTACTTCCTTCTAAAAAAAATTAGTTACTTAATTGGTTTACACCTTCTTCTTTTTCTTGCCATAGATTGGGGTGTTCTTATAACAGACTATGACTTTAGAGGAGGAGGGATTTCAACTGGCTTAATCCACAGCAAAAAAATATCCTTCTGTACAGGGTTAATTTGTAGGGCTTAGAACTTAGGTGTTGCTCATCATCTTTAAAGCCCTACATGGCTTAGGACCAGGCTACCTCCGGGACCGCATCCTATCTCATACTTCCCTTCGACCGGTCATGTCCCACAGAGTGGGTCTCCTCCAGGTCCCGTCAGCCAAACAGTGCCGACTGGCGGGGCCTAGGGGGAGGGCCTTCTCTGTGGGGGGCCCTGCTCTCTGGAACCAACTCCCCCCAGAGATCCGAATCATCCCCACCTTGCTGGCCTTGCAAAAAGCTGTGAAGACATGGCTCTTCCTGCAGGCGGGGTGATTTTGAGACAATTTTTTACATCTTGGTCTCCCCCACGTATGTTTGCTTTTGTATGTTTCTTTTTAAATGTATTTTAAATTGTTATTAAATTATATTGTTTAGTTGTTCTTCAAATGTTGTACGCCGCCCTGAGTCCCCAGGGAGTAGGGCGGCATATGAGAGCACTAAATAAATAAATAAAATAAATAAACTCAGATGAACATATTATGGAAAGAGAGAAGGTTAGTCTTCTAACAGTTACTGTAAATTCGTCAACACAACAGACTATTAACAGACAGTTAAAATGGCTGAGGAATGTTTAAATTTTTGAAAGGAACAAGCCCCATCTTGTACAACTTTTAAGATAATCTCCCAAAGGTGCTTTTTCAAGAGGCAACTGGACTTTCTGTTGTTTTTTCCTTTTGAAGACGTTTCGCTTCTCATCCAAGAAGCTTCTTCAGCTCTGACAGGATAGTGGGGTATGGAAGGATTTATATTCCTTGCAGACAGCTGGTCATCTGCATCCATTTAGACTCTAAATCAGGGGTGAGATGCTCACTTACCCAGACCGGTGCACTGCTCCGCGGTCCTTAATGCTTTGTGCGCGCGCACGCTACGCGCGTGTGCCCCCTCGCACGATTTTGCTTCTGCGCATGTGCGGAAGCAAAATCGCGCCGAAATCTCATGAGGGGACGCGTGCGCGCGAGAGATTTTGGCGTGATTTTACTTCCGCGCATGCGCAGAAGCAAAATCTCACTGAAATCTCTCTCGCGCGCGTCCCCTCATGAGATTTCAGTGCGATTTTGCTTCCGCGCATGCGCAGAAGCAAAATCGCCCAAAAATTCACGAAAAAGAGATGGCGACGCGCGCGACTGCCCGGTGGAGACGGTACTGGAGCAGTCGCATGCATATTGGGGTATCGGCGGGTCCCTACCGGAGCTCCGCACTGGACCGCACTGGTAGGAACCCACCCCTGCTCTAAATGCATGCAGATTACCATCTGTCTGCAAGGAATATAAATCCTTCCATTCCTCCCCATCCTGTCAGAGCTGAAGAAGCTTCTTGGATGAGAAGCAAAACGTCTTCAAAAGGAAAAAACAACAGAAAGTCCAGTTGCCTCCAAAAAAAGCACAACCCCGGGAGTTGGGCGGCATACAAATCTATTTAAATAAATAAAAATAAAAACCAAGACCTGAATGACTGAGAATCTCTACAGATTTTTAAGATAAGGGCAGAAGTCAAGAAGTCACTTAGTCCTTCTCAACAATCCATGCAGACACACGGTCCCACAATTAAGAAACAGGATTGCTTTCCCTCACTGGCACATTTTGGAAAATGCCATAGGCCAGGGGTCCCCTACCAGGTCACGGCCTGCTTGAAACCGGGCCCGAGAGAAATTCATGTGAATGGAGCTTCACATGTGAGCATGAGTGCCCTCCACTCGCATGAGTGGAGCTTCACACATGAATGCAAGCGCCTGCGGCTCACACGAGTGGAGCTTCATGCGGGTGCAAGCACCCTCTGCTTGCATGTGAAGCTCCATTCGCACGAGTGGAGACAGCGCGTGCACCTGTGCCCTGGGCACAAATGGAGTTGTGTGTTTGTGCGCCTGCCATTCACACGCGCCCATGCCAGGCCAAGCCTGTGAGAGGGATCTTGGAGACTTAATGGACAACAAGCTAAATATGAGCCAGCAGTGTGCAGTGGCAGCCAAAAAAGCCAATGCAATCCTAAACTGTATTAACAGAGGGATACAATCAATAGCAATAGCAATAGCACTTAGACTTATATACCGCTTCACAGTGCTTTACAGCCCTCTCTAAGCGGTTTACAGAGTTCAGCATATTGCCCCCAACAATCTGGGTCCTCATTTTACCGACCTCAGAAGGATGGAAGGCTGAGTCAACCTTGAGCCTGGTGAGATTTGAACACATTTAACCACTGCACCACTTCAGATCAAGATCAAGGGAGGTACTAATACATAAAGCCTTAGTAAGACCACACCTAGAGTACTGCATCCAGTTTTGGTCACCACACTATAAAAAAGATGTTGAGACTCTAGAAAGAGTGCAGAGAAGAGCAACCAAGATGATGGAGGCTGAAACATACAATGAACGGTTGCAGGAACTGGGCATGGCTAGTCTAGTGAAGAGAAGGACCAGGGGAGACATGGGAGCAGTCTTCCAATACTTGAGGGGCTGCCACAGAGAGGAGGGGGTCAGCCTATTCTCCAAAGCACCTGAAGGCAGGACAAGAAGCAATGGGTGGAAACTGATCAAGGAGAGGTTCAACCTGGAAATAAGGAGAAATTTTCTGACAGTGAGAACAATCAACCAGTGGAACAGAAATTGCCATCAGCAGTTGTGGGAGCTTCATCACTGGAAGCTTTCAAGAAGAGACTGGACTGCCATCTGTCAGAAATGGTGTAGGGTCTCCTGCTTGGATGGGCAGTGGGGGTTGGACTAGATGACCTACAAGGACCCTTCCAACTCTGTTAATCTATGAAGTGTTTTTGTCATTGCTGAGGATTATTTATTATAGATGTCACAGCTTCCCAAGTATGTGTCAATAATTCAGACTGCCAAAATTCCCAATTTTGGGTATCCTGAATGGCCCACAGCATTGTTAGTTGTATAGTTAGTCAGGTGGTTCTGGACTTACAACATGTTTGTTTGCTTAGTGACCGTTCAAAGTTGCAACGGCACTGAAACAAATGACTGATGACCCTTTTTCACACTTAACGACCGTTGCAGCATCCCCGTGGTCACGTGATCAAAATTCAGACCCTTGGCAACTGACTCATACTTACGACGGGGGCAGTGTTCCCCAGGGTCACGCGATCCCCTTTTGCCACCTTCTGACAAGCAAGGTCGATGGGGAGGCCAGATTCACTTAACGACCGTGCGACTAAACTTAACAACTGTAGTGATTCACTTAACAGCCATGGCAAGAAAGGTCGTAAACGGGGGCAAAAGCTCACTTTAACAACTATCTTGGTTAGCAACAGGAGTTTTCGGCTCAATTGCAGTCGAAAGTCAAGGACTACCAACGTAGGACTGGAAATAAATACACTCATGGCGGATTTTGTAAACTTTGCTACTGGAAGAACTTGACCAAATCTAAATTTGGTATTTTACGGGCAATATAGGGAATGGACAAATTCCTATTTAATGTTCTGATTTAAACTGGAAGGAGTTTGACTCCTTTGATTTCTTTGCAACTTAACCAGTAAATGCTTAGTTAACAAACTACTAAAAGGTGCAGAAAAAAACATATATTAAATAAATCACTTTTTTGGTTTGGCAGATGGATACCATGAAAAAGAAAGCTTGCAAAATAGCCACTTGTAAGCTAGTGACTTAAGCGTCTGTCACTGTGGCATTTATGGGTTGTTATACAGGCAGTCCTCGAGTTATGACCACAACTGAGCCCAAAATTCATGTTGCTATAAAGTGAAAGGTTTGTGAAGTGAGTTTGTCCCATTTTATGACTTTTCTTGCCGCCGTTGTTAAGCGAATCATTGCATTTGTTAAGTTAGCGAGGCGGTTGTTAAGTGAATCTGGATGTCCTATTGATTGCACTTGTCGGTAGATCGCAAAAGCTGACCCCGGGACACGACGGCCGTCATAAATACGAACCAGTTGCCCAAGCGTCCGAATTTTGATCACGTGACCACGGGGATGCTGCAACGGTCATAAGTGTAGAAAAAATGGCCATAAGTCATTTTTTCAGTGCCGCTGGAATGGTCACTAAATGAACTGTTGTATGTCGAGGACTACCTGTATACCTGGCGGGTCGTCCTATCCCAAAATGATGGGATCATGCTGTAAATCACGGATGTTAGAAATGGCCTTGGAAGAACAGACAGATGTTGGGATGTTGTGGTTTGTAGGAAGGGCTTTGTGAAACAAACCATCATTCCAAGCTTCCCTCTTGGCTGGAGGTAAAGCAGCATCGTCTGTAAGGGAAGAGGTTAAATCCCACAATGGCACCCAGTTAGAACTAGTCTAGAGAGAAGAAGAATTAGGGGGGACATGATAGCAGTATTCCAGTGTTTGAGGGGCTGCCACAAATAAAGAGGGGGGCTCAACCTATTTTCCAAAACACCTGACGATGCGACAAGAAGCAATGGGTGGAAACTAACCAAGGAGAGAAGCAACCTGGAATTAAGGAAAAATTTCCTGACAGTGAGAACAATTAACCAGTGGAACTACTTGCCTCCAGAAGTAGTGGGTGCTCCAACCCTGGAAGTTTTTAAGAAGAAACTGGACAGTCACTTGTCTGAAATGGTATATAGGTTCTTTTGATTGAGCAGAGGGCTAGACTAGACCTTCAAGGTTCTATTTTATTTTATTCTATTCTATTCCTATTCTTCTACTCCTATTCCTATTCCTATTCCTATTCCTATTCTTATTATTCCTATTCCTATTCCTATTCCTATTCCTATTCCTACTCTACTCTACTTACTCTACTCTACTCTACTCTACTTCTGTTCCTACTATACTATACTATACTATACTATACTATACTATACTACACTACACTACACTACACTACACTACACTACACTACACTACACACCACACCACACCACACCACTCCACTCCACTCCACCCCACTCTACTCTACTCTATTCTTCTATCCTATCCTATCCTATCCTATCCTATCCTATCCTATCCTATCCTATCCTATCCTATTTAATTTCTATTCTATTCTGTCCTGTCCTGTTCTATTCTATTCTACTCTACTTTACTCTACTCTATTCTAATTCTTCATTATTCTATTCTATTCTATTCTATTCTATTCTATTCTATTCTATTCTATTCTATTCTATTCTATTCTATTCTATTCTTCTTCTATCCTCCTATCCTATCCTATCCTATCCTATCCTATCCTATCCTATCCTATCCTATCCTATCCTATCCTATCCTATCCTACTCTACTCTACTCTACTCTACTCTATTCCTATTCCTATTCCTATTCCTATTCCTATTCCTATTCCTATTCCTATTCCTATTCCTATTCTATACCTGATAAAATAGGAGGTGAATCTTGGCAGCCAAACAGGGTCAGGATTTAACCCTAGTTGAGAAGATACCTGGGAATCAGAGCTAGGTGTTTCGGTCTCAGTCACACCCAAGGAATCACGGCTCCCTTCTTCAGCTGCTGAGAAAGGTCCACTCCAAGCAGAATCTTCGAGGGTCCCTTTCCCCCATCGAGTGACAGGACGGCTTCCTCCTTCCCTGCGTCCCACCGGCTTCATCGGCTTCCCAACGGGGAACTTCTTCCTGCCCACCCAAATAGAGGCTCCCACCAGGAGAATGGCCACCAGCAAAAGCCCACAACCGCCGCCCAGCAGGGCGATCCACAGCACCGACGTGTCCCACGGCTCTCCTCCGGCAAGGCCAGGCTGCAGCGCCACCATCTGCACGCTAGAGGGCAGAGTCTCAGTGCAAATCAGCCGCAGCTTCGCTGTGCAAGTCAAAGGAGGCCGGCCGCCGTCCTCGACGGCAACGACCAAGCGGAAAGCGGAGCGGGGCGCAGCCTCGCGCGGGACCCGCTCCCGCAGAAAGAGCTCTCCGGTCCGCGGCTGCACAGCGAAGAGCCTGGACGCCCCCTCCAGGAGAGAGAAAGTCAGCTCGGAGTTACGACCGTCGTCGGCATCCCGGGCTGCCAGCCGGGCGATTAGGAAGCCGGGCGGGGCACCGAGAGTCAACAGGAGATCCGCCGAGCCGTTCACCAAAGGCGGGGAGATGACTCGGGGTGGGTTGTCATTCTGATCCTCCACCCTGACAACGACCAGGGTGCGTCCGCAGAGCGACGGGCTGCCACCATCACAGGCTTCCACCGCCACTTCATGCCACGAGCCCTCCTCTTCCTCGCGGTCCAGGGAGCCCTGAACTCGCACAACGCCCAGCCGGGGATCCACCCAGAACAGACTCGAGGGGGCGGCTCTTCCCAAAAGCCGGTAGGTCACCTGGCCGTTGGGTCCCAGGTCGGGGTCGTAAGCCAGGACGGTGGTCAGGTAGGCCCCCGGGGGGTTGTTCTCCGGCAGGGCCACCTCGTAGCGCGCCCTGGCGAAGCGCGGGGCGTTGTCGTTCTCGTCGGCCACGCGGACGGAGAAGGAGCGGACGGTCTTGGCCGGGGGAGAGCCCAGGTCCTCGGCCACCAGCGTCAGGTTGTACTCGGCCACGCGCTCGCGGTCCAGGGCGCCGGTGGTCAGCACCAGGTAGCTGGCGGCGTCGTAGGCCCGCTGCAGGGCGAAGGGCTGGTGGGGCGCGGGCAGGAGGGCGCAGCGCACCTGGCCGTTGGCGCCCGCGTCGCTGTCCGAGGTGCTGACCAGCGCCACTAGGCTCTGGGCCGGCGCCGCCTCGCTCACCGCCGCCCAGCCGGCCTCCTCCTCCTCCTCCTGCCCCTCCTGCCCCCGCGCAGCCTCGGGTCCCGCGGGGGCGCCCAGGGCGCTGATGGCCACGGCGGGCGCGTTGTCGTTGACGTCCAGCAGGCGCACCACCACTTTGCAGGCGGCGGCCAGCGGGCTGGCGCCCCGGTCGCTCACCTGCACGTCCAGCTCGTAGGTGCGCTGCAGCTCGTAGTCGACGGGGGCGCGCAGGGCCAGGCGTCCCGAGAGCGGGTCGAGGCTGAAGAGGCGGCGGGCCTCGGGGGGCACCTGGCTGCCCCAGGCGTAGAGCAGCTGCCCGTTGGCGCCCTCGTCGGCGTCGGCCGCGTCCAGCTCCAGCAGCAGCGCGCCCGGCGGCGCGTCCTCGGGCAGCTCCAGGGTCAGGAGCGCGCCCCGGGGGAAGGCGGGCGCGTTGTCGTTGGCGTCCAGCACGCGCACGCTGAGCGTGGCCGTGCCCGAGCGCGCGGGGCTCCCGCAGTCCTTGGCCACCAGCTCCAGCCGGTAGCCGGCCTGCGCCTCCCGGTCCAGCTCGCGCAGCAGCACCAGCTCGGCGCAGCGGAGCCCGTCGGCGCGCCGCTGCGCCTCCAAGCCGAAGGGGGTGCCCGGCGAGAGGGCGAAGCTCTGCAGCCCGTTGGAGCCGGCGTCCGGGTCGTGCGCCAGGGGCAGCGGCAGGCGGGTGCCGGGCGCCGCGCTCTCCGACACCTCCAGGGCCACGGCGGGCTGCGGGAAGCGCGGCGCGTGGTCGTTGAGGTCCCGCACCTCCAGCTCCACGTGCACCAGGCGGAAAGGCGAGGCTCCCCCGCCCGCCGGGCCGCCCAGGCTCAGCACGTCGAAGGCCAGCAGGCAGGGCGACTCCGCCTGGCCGCACAGCTGCTCCCGGTCCAGCCGCTCCGGGCCCAGGCTCAGCTGCCCGTCCCGCTCCCGCACTCGCACCAGCGACCCGTTGCCCGGCGCCTTCACCAACTGGAAGCCGCGGGGCGCAGCCTCCACTGGCCGTTGCAATTCCTCGGCCAAAATGCCCAGCACCGTGCCCGGAGGCGCCTCCTCGTCCACGCTGAACCGGACGCTCTGGCTCTGCGCCCCGCGGAGAAAGAAACCTTGGAGTAAAACCATGAGTAAAACGTAGCGCCTGGCCATGAGTCCTTTCAAGAAGTTAGCAGAGGCTTAATCTGCTTCTCCGCTTTTTCCCCACCGGTCCTAAACAGCTGTCCTTGGTCTCTGCTGCTGATTCTAGCGATCTAGCGAGCTGTTCCCCTCTTCCCTGGGATCATATGGTCCCCAGAATGCAAATGAGCCTTCCCCCCTCCTCCATATGCAAATGCGCCTGGCCGCCCCTCTCCTAAAAACCTCTGATGATGTCTATGGAGATTCTCAGTCATCCATCCAGGTCATGGTTGTCCCAAAGGTGCTTTTTTTTCAAGAGGCAACTGGACTTAACCTGAAAGTCCTCTTGAAAAAAGCACCTTTGGGACAACATCTGATGGTGTTTGTCCTTCTAGGCAACCTTCAGAGGATCAGGACATAAGGACTGGTGATGCCCACTACTAGGCTAAAATGGATTTTGTGTTATTGAAGTAATTTGCATGGAATCCTACAGTTAGGATTGGGTACAGTGTGATCTTCACTGTTGGCTTGATTTAACACAGTTAAATCAATTTAGTCTAGTCTAGTGAAGAGAAGGACCAGGGGAGACATGATAGCAGTCTTCCAATATTTGAGCGGCTGCCACAGAGAGGAGGGGGTCAAGCTATTTTCCAAAGCACCAGACAAGGAACAATGGATGGAAACTGAACAAGGAGAGATTCAACCTAGAAATAAGGAGGAACTTTCTGACAGTGAGAACAATCAACCAATGGAACAGAATTTGCCTTCAGAACTTGTGGGAGCTTCATCACTGGAAGCTTTCAAGAAGAGACTGGACTGCCATCTGTCGGAAATGGTGTAGAGTCTCCTGCTTGGGCAGGGGGTTGGACTAGATGACCTACAAGGTCCCTTCCAACTCTGTTAATTTGATAATCCTAGTTAAAATGAACTAAAATAATATGTTAAAATGAACTAAATGAATCCTGGACATCACTAATACCACTTTATACAGCCTTAGTAAGACCACACCTAGAATCCTGCATCCAGTTTTGGTCACCACACTATAAAAAAGATGTTGGGACTCTAGAAAAAGTGCAGAGAAGAGCAACCAGGATAATGAGGGGACTGGAGGCTCAAACATATGAAGAACAGTTGCAGGAACTGGGCATGGCTAGTCTAGTGAAGAGAAGGACCAGGGGAGACATGATAGCAGTCTTCCAATATTTGAGGGGCTGCCACAGAGAGGAAGGGGTCAAGCTATTTCCCAAAGGCCAGACAAGGAATCATGGCTGGAAACTGACCAAGGAGAGATTCAACCTGGAAATAAGGAGAAATTTTCTGACAGTGAGAACAATCAACCAATGGAACAGAAGTTTCCAACTTGTGGCAGCTTCATCACTGGAGGCTTTGAAAAGTCCACTGGAGACTGGACTGCCATTTGTCAGAAAGGGTGTAGGGTCAAAGACCTCAAAGATCCACCCAATAGGTAGATCAGTAGATCTATTAAAAGATCATTCCGATTTGTCCTGTTCTTGGTAGTAGAATTATTCTCAGTTCCTGCCCTGAAGGGGGAGTTAGACTAGTTGATCTCTAAAGTGCTTTCCAGATCATGCATATGGTGATCCTCTGGAATACATCATTGTCCACTCAAAAACCATGGCTAGCCCACTTCTGAAGTGGGCTAGTCTGACGACAAAGGGGCAGCCCAAAATTATGGCGCAGACTTTACAAGGTGGCAGTGATCTGAATTCCAATTTAGCTGGTCTGTCCTTTCCATCATCCTAACAATCTCATTCAAACTGTCGCTAAGCTGATTTCGTTCAGAATAGCAATCCACCATAAAGGCTTGCTTACGCATTATCTAAGACTGCAATCACTTAAATGGCCACTAGATGTCAGTAAAGACTTAAGAAATCTTTATATCCTTTTTCTGCCTCTAGTGGTCACCCAGATACTTCAATATCGCCTAATAACTAATGACACCACCTACATACAGTACATCTAAGTACTGTTTCCTTTCCAGGGTAAATGTCGCTATGCAAAACACAGAAAATAAGTCATTAATAGAAAAGATGTTGCAGGCCAACAGATGAAAGAAAAGAGAATGTAGTTTGCAGCAGCAATAACACTGAAACTCAAAAAAATTTCATTCTAGATCCCTTTGTGTTGGTGAATATATGTACAACTCTGCAAATCTCAGCTCACTTAACTATTCTGCAGGCAGTGCTACTGCAGATTTTCAATCATGAGCTAAGATTGATTGGTTTACAATTCAGGATCATGTCGCTTCTGTTTCAGTTCACTCTGATTTGTTGATCTGAAACCAATGTGCTATGCTTAATCTGAGCTAATGTGTTTGAATTAAGCCACCAGTTATTGAGGTAGATGTTTTCAACTTCTTCCCCTTCCCTTTCCCCTTCTTCTTCCCTTTCTTCCTCCTCCTCCTCCTCCTCCTCCTCCTCCTCTTCTTCTGCTGCTGCTGCTCTGCTTCTCCTCTTCCTCCTCCTCCTCCTCCTTCTGCTTCTTCTGCTTCTCCTCCTCCTCCTCCTCTTCTTCTTCTTCTTCTTTTGCTGCTGCTTCTTCTTCTTCTACTTCTCCTCCTTCTCCTCTTCCTCCTCCTCCTCCTCCTCCTCTTCTTCTTCTTCTTCTTCTCCTTCTTCTTCTTTTGCTGCTGCTTCTGCTTCTTCTACTTCTCCTCCTCTTCCTCTCCTCCTCCTCCTTCCCCCTCCTCTTCCTCCTCCTCCTCCTCCTCCCCCTCCTCCTTCTTCTGCAACAAAGATGATTAGAGGACTGGAGACTAAAACATATGAAGAACGGTTGCAGGAACTGGGCATGGCTAGTCTAGTGAAGAGAAGGACGGGGAGACATGACAGCAGTCTTCCAATTCTTGAGGGGCTGCCACTAAGAGGAAGGGGTCAGGCTATTTTAAAAAGCAACTGAAGGAATAATGGATAGAAACTGATCAAGGAGAGATTCAACTTAGAAATAAGGATACATTTTCTGCCAGTGAGAACAATTGACCCATGGAACAAAAGTTGCCTTCAGAAGTTGTGGGAGCTTCATCACTGGAAGCTTTCAAGAAGTGATTGGACTGCCATTTGTCAGAAATGGTGTAGGGTCTCCTGCTTGGGCGGGGGGGGGGGAGGGGGGACTAGATGCCTCCAAGGTCCCTTCCAACTCTGTTTATTCTATTCTATTCTATTCTATTCTATTCTATTCTATTCTATTCTATTCTATGCTATGCCATGCCATGCCATGCCATGCCATGCCATGCCATGCCATGCCATGCCATGCCATGCCATGCCATGCCATGCCATTCCATTCCATTCCATTCCATTCCATTCTATTCTATTCTATTCCATTCCATTCCATTCCATTCCATTCCATTTGATTCCATGCTATGCTATTCCATTCCATTCCATTCCATTCCATTCCATTCCATTCCATTCTATTCTATTCTATTCTATTCCATTCCATTCCATTCCATTCCATTCCATTCCATTCTATTCTATTCTATTCTATTCCATTCCATTCCATTCCATTCCATTTGATTCCATGCTATGCTATTCCATTCCATTCCATTCCATTTGATTCCATGCTATGCTATTCCATTCCATTCCATTCCATTCCATTCCATTCCATTCCATTCCGTTCCGTTCCGTTCCGTTCCGTTCCGTTCCGTTCCGTTCCATTCCATTCCATTCCATTCCATTCCATTCCATTCCATTCCATTCCATTCCATTCCATTCCATTCCATTCCATTCCATTCCATTCCATTCCATTCCATTCCATTCCATTCTATTCTATTCTATTCTATTCTATTCTATTCTTCCTCCTCCTCCTTGAATTAAACCACAGGTGAATTCAGGTTAATGAAGAAAGCAAAGCTGATTTGCTTGAGGTTATCGTTATCCTAAAGTAGAAAGGAGCCAAACTCCAACACTTTCTAGGTCTCTCATCGGGGTCAAGCACAGCCTTACCTGCTTAAAAAGCTTTTACATGATGTTAACTGATCATCAGTGCTACAGCTTCAAAAACAGCTACTGCCCACTTGAAACTCTGTGGAAATCATTAGGTCGCGTCCTTGCGAAATATGTCGTTGAGGGTGGGACCTGTTTAAAACCATGATGTCCATAACAAAAACCTTCTCCGTTCAGGAAAACATGAATCTAAGGCAAGGGATGGTTGAAGGTGACCCTAAAGCCATTTTGATCAGCAGATGTTACTGGGGTCAAAGTCCTAGACGTTAAAAGTTGACACATGAGATCCTCAGCAATCCTCACAAATGGTGTGAAGCAAATGAGCGGGATGGCTGCTATTTATTTTAAGCAAAAGGTGAGAGAGGCCAGGCATTGACAACCAAATGCAAGGAACGTGCCCTTAAATTCATTGGTTCTTGACTGTTTGGACAGCTCAGATGTTGGTAAAATGGAAAGAACTGCAAAAACATTCAAAGATTCAACCCAACTAAGTAATGTAATATTATACCATCTCTTTCAGAAACAAATAAGGAAGAGATGTTCAGATTCCAGATCTATTATCAACAGTTTCAGAGGGGGGGAGGGAGGGAGAGAGAGAGAGAGAGGGGGGGGGGATTCTTGATTACATGGTAGTGTGCTGTTTCATCAATAGATGATGTCCTTTTTAAAAAATAAAAAAATAAAAATAAAAATACAGTATTTCTTATTGAATTGTCATTATCTTGCTTATACCTCCCTCCCTAGGTAGGTAGGTAGGTAGGAAGTTAGGGAGAGAGAGAGAGACAGACAGACAGACAGACAGACAGACAGACAGACAGACAGACAGACAGACAGACAGACAGACAGACAGACAGACAGACACTGTAGATGGATGGATGGATGGATGGATGGATGGATGGATGGATGGATGGATGGATGGATGGATGGATGGATGGATGGATAGATAGATAGATAGATAGATAGATAGATAGATAGATAGATAGATAGATAGATAGATAGATAGATAATCCTTAATTACATTCTTAATTATATATATATTCTTCATTACATGGTGGTGATGTAAAGTTTTATCAATAGATGATATGTCCTTTGAAAAATAAAAAGGAATTACTGTATTGATTATTGAACCAAGTCGTTATTCTTGCATACATCTCTTTCCCTTCATGAAATTGTATAAGCTCTGTAAAATGGGTGGGGTGGGGGGCTGTTACAGGCCCTGATGGTTTTCCGCTGTTTTGGCATAGCTCTACAAAATCTCCCAATTTTACTGAAGGCGTGCGGTTAATTTACAATTACTGAATTACAATTTTACCGAAGGTGTAATGGTTTGAATAAATCTCTTCCGTTTTATTTTAATGAGACAACAGTCTCTGCGATTTCTAAATCACACAAGAATCTCACTCGGCATTCTAATTATAGATGTAATTTCTTAATAAATGAGAATGCTAAGATTTTATAGCTGTTTTAATCACAGTATGCAACTTGTTTTTCCAATTGTCACAAAGTCAGCTTTGATCTGGATTTAGGGAGGTCATGAAGTCATATCATATTTTTAATCATTCCTCTTTCCCCGGCTGAATTTTTTTAAAATAAAGTTTTTATTGTTTTTCTCCGCAATACATCCACACATGTATTTAATTCATAACAAAGTACACATAATTATACATTTCTGTTTAATAAAACCTAAACCAATATCCTAATTTGCACCTTTTATACTTTTATTACCCGCCTGTTTTCTCCTTTAGATCATATTTAGAATGATTTAGAAGCTGTGAATGCTCCAACACTAGACATTTTTAAGAAGATGTTGGATAACCATCTGTCTGAAGTAGTGTAGGGTTTCCTGCGTAAGCAGGGGGTTGGACTAGAAGACCTCCAAGGTCCCTTCCAACTCTGTTATTATTATTATATCATTCCCCTCCTTCTATCGCCCTCTCTTCCTTCTTTCTCCTTCTCTCGCACTTTCCTACTTCCCTCCTCTCTCCTTCTTTCCTTCCTTCTCTACTTCCTTTTTTCCCTCTTAATCCTTCCCTGAGTGTGTCTAGTCACATTCCATCTTAAGTTAACAGACAGGTAACTTATGTCCCTAAATCCATTTGATTATTGGTGCATCTCTTAAACTTGTTTTCCCCCCCATATCTATGCATATATCTTATGTTTTCCTGGGTATATTAACTACTATCTTAATGCTGCCTCCTCAACTACCTAATTTTGTCACCTGGATCTACCACCTTCAATTTTCTATTTTCCTTAAATCACCGACTGAAAATTGACAGGTCCCTGAATTATTTAGATCCACACCCCAAATCACAGCCTGGATTGATACAACTTACGGTGTGCTTTTACCATGTTTATAGCAAGGTTAATTTTTAATGGTGTTTTAATCATCCCTGCCTCTTTTTTTAAAAAAATAACTCGTATATACTGTTTTTAGGTTTCAATAGTTTTATTGTACACCGCCCACAATGCCCACACTATCAAAGAGTTGGCCAGTTCCCAAACGTAATAAATAAATAAGGTAAGATATTTGTCAAAGAAACCTATTTTTCTCTTCCTTTTGAATCTGATGTTAGAATGTTTTGCTGATGTAATTAGAAATTCTGCAAACTTTAAAGGAATCCAAGTGGGAAATTTAGCTCAAGATTGTCCTACATACAGATAAAATTTTATTCTTTGGGTATACCAAAATTGATCTGTCTACTCTCATTTCTTTAATACTTTAATACCCAGGTTTAGTATCTGATGTGGTTATTATATATATATCCAGTACAGGTAGTCCTCGACTTAAGGCCACAGTTGAGCCCAATATTTCTGTTGTTAAGTGAGACATTTGTTAAGCGAGTTGTGCCCCATTTTACGACCTTTCTTGCCACAGTGAATCACTGCAGTTGTTCAGTTAGGAACATGGTTGCTAAGTGAATCTGGGTTCCCCATTGACTTTGCTTGTCAGAAGGTCGCAAAAGGGGATCACGTGACCTGGGGATACCGCAACCGTCATAAGTACATGCCAGTTGCCAAGATTCTGAATTTTGATCACGTGACCACAGTGATCGTAAATGCGAAAAATGGTTATAAGCAGGGGTGAGCTGCTGGGGGTTCGCAGGGTTTCGGGAGAACCTCTAGCTAAGATTCTGTGCAGTTCGGAGAACCCCCAAATCCCACTCCTGGCTGGCCCTGCCCACCCCGCCCCTCCCCTCCCAGGAGTCTCCACACTGCCTGTTTTAGATGCCAGGTAAGTGCAGGGTGCGCCCGGAGGCTTGGGGAGGGCAAAAAATGGGCCAACCGGAAGTTCGGGAAGGCTAGAAACAGGCCCGTTTCCAGCCTCCAGAGAGCCTCCGGAGCCTGGGGAGGCCATTTTTACCCTCCCGGAGGCTCGAGCAAAGCCTCTGGAGCAGGGGCAGGTTCCTAATTTTTTTACTACCACTCTGTGGGCGTGGCTTATTTTGTGGATGTGGCTTGCCAGCTATGTGACCGGGTGGGCGTGGGCCTCGGGAGCTTGGCAACAGCCGGAGAAGCGGGGGGGGGGGCATTGCCCACCCGCAACACAGCCCCCCGCAGTGGGAGCAGCAAGACCGCGGCAGCAGTTCTACTAGGAGGCTCCGTCTGGCCTGAATGCTTCTCCCCATTCGATGATCCTAGGCTCCTGCCACCCGTTCCCCCTCCCCTCAGCAGCTCGAGAAGCCTCGAATGTGCAAAAATGCCTAGGATCATCACCGCACGTTCGTGGCTTCTCGGACTGCTGAAGGGAGGGGAATGGAGATAGCTCCTGCCGCCCGTTCTTTCAGCATCTCACGCGCTCCCTCAGCCATCCTCCCCTGCTTGGACTCACTGTGGGGTAGGAAGGCAGCGCATGCACAGTGCCGGAAGCTCGGCTTCTGGGCATGCGCAGAAGAAAATTAAAAAAAAATTAAAAACATATTTTTAAAAAAAATGGCGGCACCCAGGCACCGGCAACCGACTGCACCGGTACTGTGACATCACCAGCGGGCCGCTACCAGTGCTATAGAGTGGACCGCACCGGTAGGAACCCACCACTGCTCTGGAGCCCGTGGAGGACAAAAATGCCCCCTACCACTGTGGTGCAGGAGCCGACTAGGCCACGCCCACCATGACCATGCCCACCCAGCAACCGGGCAGAGAACCCCTTGCTAAAGATTTTGAAACCCACCCCTGGTTATAAGTCATTTTTTTCTGTGCCGTTGTAACTTTGAATGTCCCTCAAACAAAAGTTTGTAAGTGAAGGCCCACCTGTATTGCCTAAATTATCACATATATATCCATTTTATTAGATATCAAAATCAAGTTTATTACAGTCAAAGACCAGAGACCAGAACAAATAAAAACACTCAATGAATATCAATATATTAGATATAAAGAGTCGTCTTGTCACTGGGACACAGCAAACATTGTGGTAAATAGAAAAATGTGGCGTTTTCAAGTTATTTTTGTTTATTATTTCAGCACCGTTTCCTCAAGTGATAAATTTGATCTCAAGCCCTATTGTGATGCGAATGAAAAAAAAAGGAAGACAATATAAAATTCCTTTGAGCATTTGGAGCCCAAATAAATGTGATTAAGCTTACTTTAAGTCAGAGGCTGATTTATATTTTGAGAAGCCTCCCAACGTTTTCCCTTCATCTTATTTTAAACAAATTGACCCAGTATGAAAGAAATATCTCTGGTCGGGGTAGCCAGCGAGATATTTACAGAACAAATTGCTATGGCCTACTGGGAAAAATAGATTTAACTTTTCACATTTTCAGACTGAGCGGTGAGCATTTATTCTACTTTCCGTCGCTGGCTTGGGATAAGAAACTTTGTAATTCTGTATTAAGCACTATTGGAAAGCTATTAGTCGACCCATTGATCTCGCCTGGCTGTATGGACTCCCTACTACGCAAGAAATAATAGCTATACCTAGAGCCTTACGGTGTCGATGGAAAATACTGGGTCATGGATAAAATTCTCGACCATTTCCCCAGGTTAAAAAACCGTTTTTTTTAAAAAAGGTTCCTTACCAGATATGTTTTTTAATGACATTATGAAGATGAATTCTTCTAAAAAAATATTTTAAAACAGTTGGTTTGACCTTCGTTATCTGATTCTTGTGTCCCACCCAGAATGACTTTGTGTGAGATTTCAGCTGTATAAATTTGATGAATAAATAAATAAGATTTAGAGGCCGCCTGATTCTAGAATGACTCTGGATAACTTACCCTAAAAACTAGAAAACAATAAAAAAATGTCCAATGTATCCTGATTAACTGTGAGAGGGATCTTGGAGTCTTAGTGGACAAACGGTTAAATATGAGACAGCAGTGTTTGGCGGCAGCCAAAAAAATCCAATGCAATCCTAAATTGCATTAACAGAGGGATACAATCAAGATCAAGTGAGGTACTAATACCACTCTATAAAGCCTTAGTAAGACCACACCTAGAGTACTGCATCCAGTTTTGGACACCACACTGTAAAAAAGACGTTGAGACTCTAGGAAGAGGGCAGAGAAGAGCAACCAGGATGATTAGGGGACTGGAGGCTCAAACATACGAAGAACAGTTGCAGGAACTGGGCATAGCTAGTCTAGTGAAGAGAAGGACCAGGGGAGACATGATAGCAGTCTTCCAATATTTGAGGGGCTGCCACAGAGAGGAGGAAGGGGGTCAAGCTATTCTCCAAAGCACCTGAAGGCCAGACAAGGAATAATGGATGGAAACTGATCAAGGAGAGGTTCAACCTAGAAATAAGGAGGAACTTTCTGACAGTGAGAAAGATCAACCCATGGAACAGTATCCTTCCCCTGCCATGCCCACCAAGCTACACCACGCCTACCAAGCCACGCCCACAGAACCGGTAGTAAAAAAAATGGATTTCACCACTGCTTAAATTGCACCTGGAATATCCAAAGACAATGCAGTTTAATACGGCTAAATAGAGAAGTAGCCAGAACTGCATGCTGGATCAATTGTAACTTCCATTTGGCCTTCAAGGGTAGCCCATGTGGAGAACATTACAGCAATCCAGCTGAGAGGTGACTAAAGCATGAGTTACAATAAGCAAGACCTCTCGGTCCAGAAAGAGATGCAGTTGTTGCACAGAACAAAGTTGTGCAAATTGGATTTAGACAGACTTCATGCCCCTAGGGCAGGGGTGGCCAAACTATGGTTCTTTGAGGACCCGTGGACTTCAACTCCCAGAATTCCTGAGCCAGTCATGCATGCATGGCTAGCTCAGGAATTCTGGGAGTTGAAGTCCACAGGTCCTCAAAGAACCATAGTTTGGCCACCCCTGCCCTAGGGCATAGACCATGTTATGCCAAGAATGAGAATTGGGTTTCTAACTTATGGTCTTCCGTCTTACTCCGGGTATAATTTAAGGTGTTGGTTTTGACCTTTAAAGCCCTACATGGCTCAGGGCCAGGTTACCTTCGGGACCGCATACTACCACATACCTCCCTACGACCGGTTAGGTCCCACAGAGAGAGCCTCCTCAGGGTCCCATCAGCCAAACAATGTCGGTTGGCGGGGCCGTGGGGGAGGGCCTTCTCTGTGGGAGCCCCGTCCCTCTGGAACCAACTCCCACCAGAGATCCGGACTATCCCCACCCTGCTGGCCTTCCGTAAAGCCATAAAAACATGGCTCTTCTGGCAGGCGGGGTGAATAAAAAGATCAGATTCCCCCATGAATGGTGTTTTTAATAAGGTTTTAACAATGTTTTTAATTTTTTAAATTGTTTACTGTTAATTGTTTTTTTACTGTACGTTTCTTATTCATGTTGTACGCCACCCTGAGTCCTACGGGATTGGGCGGCCTATAAGAGCGTTTATAAAAAATATAAGAATTTGCAGGATATTTTTGCAGGGTATTTTGGTCTTCCCTGCTATTGTGATGTGAAGGGGGGGAGATTTAGAGAGGGGATTTAGAATTCCTTTGACTGATAAAGGTGATTAACTCCAAGACTAGCTCTTGCTTCATTCGTGAATTGCAGCATCATCTCCCCAACACTGTGGAAGGGAAGACAAGATTCAAATTGCCATGTTGGCTAGAAGAGGTCAGAAGATCTTCAGAACGTGTTGAAACAGCTTCAGAACATGTTGGAAGATCTGTAGAAGATGTTGGAAGGTCTGTAGAAGATGTTGGAAGGTCTTTAGATGATGTCGGAAGATCTTTAGAATATGTTGGGGGATCTTCAGATGTCGGAAGATCTTCAGAAGATGTTGGAAGGTCTGTAGAAGATGTTGGAAGATCTGTAGAAGATGTTGGAAGGTCCTTAGACGATGTCGGAAGAACTTCAGAAGACGTTGGAAGATCTTCAGAACATGTCGGAAGGCACAATGAAATACGAGTGAGGAAATGTCCCTAAAAGTAGGCTAAAACGCATTTTACAGCTCACCTCCCAAACTTTGCATATTTATTTCTCCACAATCATGAGGACTCACAACAATTTCAGAAGATAGGGTAAAAGAAGAATCATAGAAGGGATCAGGGATTCAAAATATCTGGGGTGGGGGGGAGGAGGAATGGATGAGAACAGAGGTGGGTTCCTCCTGGCTCGGACTGGTTCTAACTTGTAACTTGGTGGCCTGGGTCACTAAAAACCAGCAGCGACCCAGGCCTGCCACGCCCCCGAGCTGGTTCTCCCAGCGGCCCCATAGGCTCCACCATCTTGTTTTTAGCTTCTGCACATGTGCAGAAGCTTTTTTTAAGTGCTGCGCATGCACGTGTATGCGCACAACCTGCACGCGCCCACGTGGCGCACCCCTGAGCGAACCGGCAGCGGGAGAAACCAGAACCCACCCCTGGATGAGAAGCTTGCTAACCCTGATTGTGAGCTTGTCATAATTGAACGTGTGGTTGTCACTCTCCCTTCTGCTTTTTCAACAACACGGTGAGAAAGATTTGATATCAGGAGACCATCCAGAGCAAGGTTAGCTAGCGAGTGACGTGACTGAAAGCCTCCGACACCTTTTGTAACTGTCTTGGAGATAAACAGACAAAGCCGGTTTGGTAAACCCAATTTATGAGACGCCAGGCGCATATGCTGCAAATTAACAGCTGAAGGAGAGTGCGCTAACACAGCTTTGTGATTAACAAGGATACAGCACCTGAAGAGTAGGCAGAAGGTTGCAGTTTGATTTGTAGAAGATCAGGCAGGAAGAGAGAAGGAGAAACAGATGCACCAGTTATTTAAAAATAGTAAACAAAAAAAAAAAACCAAGGGTGATTTTTGTCCCCACCAGAATTAAGATTTCTGAAGTGCAAGAATTTAGTTTTATATAAAACCACAACTGATTGTGGACAGATAAGAAATCCCAAGGATTTTGATTCAAGAGAGGCACCAACTTATTTTGTTTTAAGTAGATGTCTTTTACACCCAGCTCAGCTTGGTCACAGCAGTGAAAAACCAATTAGAGCTGACCAACTTCGAATCTGCCCAGTGAATATATTTGTATGCTGGATTTTAATTAAGCTGGCTCTGAATCCATGGCTCTTTATTTATATATTTACAAATAAGCTTTTTTTTTAAATAAAATGCTATTTATTTCCAGAACTTGCAAATGACAGCGACCGTACCTCTGAACATTTTTTTCCTTATTTTTCCCATTTTACAAGCTTCAAATGAGCCAATCGCATGATTGCAAGAAGAATCAAGTTCCAACATCATTACAATCGACGAGCGTGATCCAGCAGAATTTTCTTGATAATTATTTTTGAAGAGCAGGTTGAAAAGAAGGCAACTGGAAGCCGGTGAACATTAAGGTACAAATGGAATAACGCAAAAATAATGTGACATATTCCATTGAGCGTCTTGGATGCAGTGTTGTATGCTTCTATAACTTCCATCTGATAGGCTACGTGTAGCAATAATATTTTTCAGTGTGCTATCGGGGAGGGGAGGGCATGAGAAGGGGAGGGAGAGATGGAGGAATGAGGAGATGAAGGGAAGGGAGGGAGGGAGGGAGGGAGGAAGGAAGGAAGGAAGGAAGGAAGGAAGGAAGGAAGGAAGGAAGGAAGGAAGGAAGGAAGGAGCTAAAAAAGAACAAGGAGAAAGAGAACGGGAGGGAGAGAGGAGAGGAAGGAAGGAGGAGAGGAAGGGAAGGAGAGGGGAAGGAGGGAGGGAGGGAAGGAAGAAAGGAGGAAGGAAGGAAGGAGCTAAAAAGAACAAGGAGAAAGAGAAGAGTGGAGAGGGAGAGAAGGAGAAGAGGGAGGGAGGGAAGAAGGAAGGAAGGAAGGAAGGAAGGAAGGAAGGAAGGAAGGAAGGAAGGAAGGAAGGAAGGAAGGAAGGAAGGAAGGAAGGAAGGAAGATAGGTTAGTTGATTTTGCAAAAACCTTGAGCGGACACAACCTACTGTCAAAAGCATCAGGTTAAAAGTCCAAAAAGCAGTTGGTTAGCCACAGCTTTCATGACTGTTTGCCAAAGTGCGATAGTGCATGTGTGTGTTTGTGTGAGTACTGGCCAAATGTCAAAATATTTGTCATGGGGGCAAAGGATGGAGCCAAAGGAAGAGGGGGGCTTATTCCTCGTGTTCACAAATCAACTCCAAAATCCTCTGCCTTTCCAGAAGGCCATTTGTGTTTTTGTTGTTCTCTTGGAGCCTAAATTCACCAAATGTTTGTCATTCGCCTGTTGTGTACGCCAACCAAACTGTAATCAAAATGCAAACTGTTCCGGGAGGCATAGATGAGAGGGAGGCAAACAATCTCCTCAGGGGCGGGTTGCTTATTTACTGGTGCCGGTGCGCTGCGCGCGCATCTCCACATTTTGGGCACGCGCGTGCTTGCTATGTGCGCACGCCCCCTCATGCAATTTTGCTTCTGTGCATGCACATGTGTGGAAGCGAAACCTCACCGAAATCTCGCGCGTACACGCGTCCCCTCGCAAGATTTTGGCGCGATTTTGCTTCCACGCATGTGCAGAAGCAAAATCGCCCAAAAATTCACCCCAAAAGATGGCGACACGCGCGACAGACCGGCGGAGAGGGCTCTGGAGCGGTCGTGCACAAATTGCACAATCAGCCACTCCCTACCGGGGCTGTGCAGTGAACAGCTCCAGCAGGAACCCACCTCTGTATCTCCTCCACAATTTCTAAATAGTCTTCAAAGATCGTTGTTGAATGTTCTCTAACCTGTTTTTGAGTGTGGAAGCAGTTTTGGACACCATGGGAGAATGTTTTGGATGTGGGGAGCAAACTTCTCTCAGAAAAGCAGTGAAAATCAAAACCAAAATGATTGATTGATTATGTGCCGTCAAGTCATTGTCAACTCTTAGTGACCACATACATAGATTTCCTTCACAATGATCTGTCTTCAGTTTGATACTTCACGTCTTTCAGAAGGATATCCCCCCATCACCATTATAATTGGATCCATCCCCCTTGGTTGTCCTCTCCTTCTCTTTCCTTCCTTCTTTCCCAATATTTGAGACTTTTCCAACAATCCAGGTCTTTGCACAACGTGTCCAAAGTAGGATAACTTGAGCCTGGCTACTTGTTCTCCTGGAACAAGTTGCTGGAACTGGGTATGTCTAGTTTAATGAAAAGAAGGACTAGGGGTGACATGATAGTAGTAGAAGGATGGAAGGCTGAGTCAATCTTGAGCCTGGTGAGATTCGAACTGCTAAATTGCAGGCAGCCGGCAGTCAGCAGAAGTAGCCTGTAGTACTGCATTTTGACCACTGCGCCACCGTGGAAGAGGCCTTTATCCTGCAGTGGATAGACAATGGCTAAAATGATGATGATGATGATGATGATGATGATGATGATGATGATGATGATGATGATGATGATGATGATGATGATGATGATATCATCAGTTTCTCATGAAGATCATGAGATGTAGTCACCTTGAATATCAAGCATTTAATGAGAAAGTGATGTATCATATTTTTCG
Source organism: Diadophis punctatus similis (assembly GCA_023053685.1). Lineage (NCBI taxonomy): Eukaryota > Metazoa > Chordata > Lepidosauria > Squamata > Dipsadidae > Diadophis > Diadophis punctatus. The sequence goes on from JALIGW010000021.1 coordinate 12,380,804, forward strand.
GAGTATAAGACGCACCGGAGTATCAGACGCACCTTAGTTTTTGGGGAGGAAAATAGGGGAAAACAATCTGCCTACCAGGTATTCATCTGGCTAGCGCCCTCAGTCTGGTCAGCTTCAACACATTATTTTATCCCCTGGTTAGGACTTAAAAAAACCTTCTTCTGAGAGAGTAACAATGAAAGAGCCTGCAAGCCGGTAAGAGCTGGGAAGATAGTTAGCACCTGGTTAGGGCTAGAAAAAAACTTATTCGGAGCAAGTAGAGCAATGAAAAAAAATTCTGCAAAGACTTAGGGCTGGAAAAACATTTTTTGGAGAGAGAAACAATGAAAAAGCCTGCAAGGTAAGAGCTGGGAAGATCTGTTAGCACCTAGTTAGGGCTGGAAAAAAGCTACATTCAAAGTATAAGACGCACCCAAATTTTCAGCCACTTTTAGGGAGGAAAAAGGTGCGTCTTATACTCCGAAAAATATGGTAGGTATAATTCTAATAAGATTCAACATAATTCTAGCCAACGAGCATGTATGTGTTATGCCCAAAAGCTACTACCCAAAGCAGCTTCTTAATTACCAACGAATAGTTATTTTTTAAAAACCACGATATTTTATCTATGTCCACTCTACTAAAAAGATTTAAATGGACTTTTTAAACTCACACATCTCATTCATCTTTTATGAAGACCGAGATTTGAATTTCTGCCCCGGGAGAACATCCAGTTTGTTTGAAGTTCCATCATTAGTTTTGTTTCCACAAAAATGGAAGCCGACACAACCGTTGTCATTACTCTGACAAATGCCATATAATTCTTGGTTATACCTTGTGGGGGAAAGGGAATATATTACGTTGCGGTGAACATTAAACAAAGCACTACAGGAAGCCTGAAGGAACATTGTTCTGCTGAAGGTGTTATAAAGTTAAATACCAACAAAACAACAGACTAATTTGCCTATATAATGACGTGTTTGTAGGAGGGTAATTCAAGAACTCTTGCTGGATTAGACGTGTTGTCCTGCAATGTGAAGTAATTATCGATGGTTTCTCTAAATTCTTTACCTTCCAACGCAGCGGTGGTTTGCTCCCGGTTCGGCCCGGTTCTGCGAACCAGTAGTGGGGGCGGCAGGAGGCTCCGCCCACCCGCCCGAGCGCACGCGCAAACCGGTAGCAACAGGTTTTAGAACTCACTACTGCTTCCAACATGTAGAAGAGATTCTCCATAATAACCAGTTCCCAGCTCGATCTTTTGCAATATGTTACAGGCAGTTGTCGATTTACAACGATTTATCTAATGACCTTTCGAAGTTACAGTGGCAATGAAACAGTGACTTATGACCAGTTTTCACACTCACGACTGTTGCGGGCTCCCTAGGGTCACGTGATCAAAATTTAGACGCTTGGCAACTGGTTCTGTAGAAAGTCAGCACTCACCCGCCCTCCTAGAGAATGAAATATTTTGGGGGATATTAAAAAGGCAGGAGAGAATATTTCCCCTAAAGGAGAAATGGGGAAAAAAATCTTAAGGGAGGCAGAAACCAGCCCCAGTCTCCCTGCCCCAAGCAGAAACTGAGGAGGCCAGCTTTTAGAAATGCAGATTTGGTAATCCATTCAGAAAGACTGAGTCAGGCAGACTCCAGATAAGCAATACAATTAGGCAAGCGAAAGGTTGACAAGATTAGCTCAGACAAACACCTAGGACAGTGATGGCTAACCTTTTTGTCATTGTGTGCCAAAGGTGCGTGTGCGTGCCGGCACCCATAATGCAATGTTCCCCCCCTGCACATGCATGCACGACCCCCCCATGCTCCCCACACTCCCCACACACCCCCACGCATGCGCACGTGACCCCCTCTGTGCCCTGTTTTGGGCCTAGTAGGCCTCCCTGCAGCCTCCTGGGACAAAAAACGGGCCATGGGGGTGGTGCACCATACCGCCCCATGCCCCGTTTTGGGCCTAGTAGGCCTCCCTGCAGCCTCCTGGGACAAAAAACGGGCCACAGGGGAGGCGCCGCACCCTCCCCGCGCTCCCCCTGCCCACGCGCACACGCACGTGACCCCCGCCTCCTCACACATGCACCCCCCCCATGCATCCCAAAAATCAGCTGGTCAGTGGGAGGCGCGTGCACGCATGCTCTGCCATCACAGACCTAGGATTTGCATTTCCCCTTTTACCTAGAGAGGCAGCCATATTAATCTAACAACAGCCATTAGAATATTAAATTAGGATATGTTCTTGCACAGGAACAGGAATATCAAATACAAAGCCCAAAGAAGGTATAAAAACTGACCCACTCATTAAACCATTTGGACAGCTGTCCCAGAACTGCATGCTGTCTGTGTGTGGGTTGGTTCTGTTCACCAATAAACAGAATCTTTCAGAATCCGTCTCCATTTTATTCCCAGCTTGGAACTGGAACGGGATATTTCTTCCAACAGTCCATATTTCAGAGCTGAAGTGGTGCAGTGGTTAAATGCAGCCATTGCAGGCTGACTGCTAGTTCAACAGTTCAGCTGTTCAAATCTCACTAGGCTCAAAGTTGACTCAGCCTTCCATCCTTCCGAGGTCGGTAAAATGAGGACCCAGATTGTTGGGGGCAATATGCTGAACTCTGTAAACCGCTCAGAGAGTGCTGTAAAGCACTATGAAGCGGTATATAAGAAAAGTGCTATTGCTATTATTATGACGGTCGCAGTGTCCCGGGGGTCACGTGATCCCCTTTTGCGACCTTCGGACGAGCGAAGTCAGCAGGCAAGCTAGATTCGCTTCAGAACCGTGTGACTCACTTCGCAGCTGCATGTGATTCACTTAAGAACTGTGGCAAGAGAGGTCGTAGAATGGGGCAAAGCTCCCTTAAGAGCTGTCTCGCTTAGCAAAGATAATTTTGGGCTTAATGGCGGTTGTATTTCTCCTTAGTTCTAGGTTGCTTCTCTCCTTGATGAGCTTCCACCCATTGCTTCTTGTCCTGCCTTCGGGTGCTTTGGAGAATAGCTTGACTCCCTCTATCTTGTGGCAGCCCCTCAAATACTGGAATACTGCTTTCATGTCCCCCCTAGTCCTTCTTTTCTCTAGAGTGGCCATACCAATTCCATACCAATATGTCTTCTTTATATCTTACAGCCTCCAGGCCCCTAATCATCCTCGTTGCTCTTCTCTGCACTCATTCTAAGTTGTAAGTTGAGGATTACCTGCAGACGGTGGCAGCACCTGAAGAGGCTCTCTTCCAGGGTGTGGAGGGTGCAGGTATGAGGAATGAGGGACATAAGGACCTTCTTATGAAAGTCAATTCCACCACATCTCCAGGCACCTGTGTGCGTGCGCGTGAGCAAGCCGGCCGCGCCATTTTAGTGCGATGAGAAATTTAATCATAGCCCTATAATGAACGAACATCTGCGGCTGCTTCATTGGAAAGCCGCATTGGATGAAAACAGCAGGGATGATGTCCCCTTTCAAGAGCATTGACCCTGAAAAAAAATATGTTTGAGCTGGAGAGAGCTTCAAGGTTTCACCACGGCACATTTTGAAATGTTCCACCCCCGTGGATCTTTTTAATGCGGCCATAATAAGGATGGCAACTCGATAGTAGCCTCCGAGAAACCTAATGGGACATTCAGCTGGATTGATTTAGAAAGGGTTCTATCCCGATTAAATATATATATATATATATATATATATATATATATATATATATATATATATATATATATATATATATATATATATATATATATATATATATATATATATATACGCACATATATATTCAGAAATGATTTTCAAAAGAGAGGTCGCCACATTTTGATCGCTTGCTTTTTGGGGATGACAAACTGGTTGGCGCAGCTCAACGGCGCAGCTTGGAAAGGGCACATTTTTTGTGCAACCCTTTTAAAAAAATGTCTGGGAAATGTGTGTTATTGCTACTGCAAATAACCTGCTATGATTCACAGAAGTAGGTCATGGCAACAGGCAGCAGTTTACCGGCAAACTGTGGCAAAATCTAGGTGAACCAGCAGGTTGAGATGTTCCCGATACAGATCCCCTTGTGAGGCCTTAAAATTCACATTTCCACAAAAGTCAGTGTTTGTTTGGTTTGTTTGGTTTCTCCCCTCCCCCCCCCCCCACATATTCGCTCGTCCCATTTTCTATCCTGGAGATTGGACATTTGAGCTCTTTTGATACCCAAGGCAGAAGTTGCTTGAACTGAGGCTGAGAGGGGCAAAAAGGAGATTAAATGTACTGTATTTTTCGGAGTATAAGACGCACCTTAGTTTTGGGGGAGGAAAACAAGGAAAAAAGGCCAGAATCTGCCTCTACCTAGGATAGAACTCACAACCTCCTGATTGTGAGGCAAGAGCTCTACCTCTAGGCCACAGCAGCTACAGTTTACCTTCTTGCAATTTCAGCAGTCTAACATTGCCAGTAGTTCATCTCCAGCAATTTGTCTCATCACAGCCACCGTAGTTAGTTTCATTTTACCACGTGGCTTGCAAGCCTCAGCTGTAGATCAGGAGGCAGTTTATCTCTTCTTGTGCTCTTCTTGTGCAGCCCTATTTGCTGCAAAAAGGTAAATTGCTGGCAGGCAGAGGCCAAAGGGTGGGGGTGGCTGGGTGGGGCTACATTCGGTGTATAAGACGCACCCAAGTTTTCACCCTCATTTTGAGGGTAAAAGGGTGCATCTTATACTCCGAAAAATACGGTAACTCCCAGGAGTTTCAGATTAAAGGCTGGGATTGCCAAGAGGGGAAAAATTAAAATTTATTAAAAAGGATAGTCCAGAGAAAGAAGAAACAGGGAATCTTTGCATTGAGAAAAAAGGTTTTTTCTTTGTGTGTGTGTGTGTATGTGTGTGTGTGTGTGTGTGTGTGTGTATACACACACATACATACATACATACATACATACATACATACATACATACATACAATCCAATAAGACTAGATAATCTGTAAGAAAACAACCAAGCTCAGAGAGCACCAAGAACCCCTCACAACCCAATCTTATAAATTCCCCCAAATCTGAATGACAAACCTGAGAAATTGCTACTGTCATGCCCCAGCATATAACTTTTATATACTGATGTTGCTCTCTAGTCCCATCTAGTGGCCGGAGGGACAAATATGCCCCAACATACAATCTTTATATACAGTTATTGCGCTCTAGCCCCATCTAGTGGCCGGAGAGACAAATGCCAAGTATATTGTTTGAAGCTGACCCCACCCCATTACCCATCAGCCCGCACTCTCAAACCAAGTGCACCCTGGGAAGCCAGACTCCATGTCCTTTAGCATTTGGAGAAGGCAGAAGCACAAAGAAGAATCCACCTTAATCTGTGGCACATGGTCATCCAAGGACAAACCCACATCCCACACACAGAGCATCGCTGGTGTTGGAAGAAATATACATTTGGTTCCAAGCCAGGAATAAGACACTGAAAACATGGAGGCTGAATGGAAAGATGGTTTAATCATGAACAGAACCACATGGGTTCTGGTGCAGCTGACCACATGGAGTTGAGAGCGGGGGGCAGAGGTGGGTTCCTCCT
>JALIGW010000021.1:12388833-12456333 GCA_023053685.1 Diadophis punctatus similis
ATTTATTTCAGCTATAGGTACAGGTGGTCCTCGACTTATGACAGTTCATTTAGTGACAGTTTGAACTTACAAGGAAAATAGTGACTTATGACCGTTTCCCCCCCGCCCCACTTGCGACCATCCCCATGGTCGCATGATCAAAATTGGATGCTTGGAAACTTGACTCGTACCTATGACGGTTCTCAGGGTCCTGGAGTCACGTGATCACCTTTTGCGACCTTCTGACAAGCAAAGTCGATGGGGAAGCTGGATTCGTTTAACGACCAAGTTGGCACCAACGTAACATCTGCAGGGATTCGCTTAACAACTGTGGCAAGAAAGGTTGCAGAATATGGCAAAACTCAACTGTCTCGCTTAGCAACAGAAAATTTGGACTCAGTTGCGGTTCTTAAGTCGAGGACTACCTGTATATGACAGAGGGGCTCACCTGTGCAAATGCCTCCAAGGAAAGTGGGACATTTTCAGAAACGGAATATGATTCTTACTGGATTTGATCCACTCTGTGATCAAATTCTGGTTTATTTAGCATCGTTATTTCTCCCGAGGCCTCCTGCTTGAATTCCTGTCTCAAAAAGGGAACAAAACAGCCCCAAATCCTGCTATTATAGCTCAAGTAAAATATAAATTCACTGAGTTGGGAGAACAAGGCATCCATCACAACCAAATTACTTTGGGGAGACCGAAGGACTTGGAGAATTAGGGATGTGATTGATACGTTTACGCCATCACCTGCTTAGGCCGTTCATTGGAACGGGAGTGAAAGTTAAGTTGTGATCTTTAAGGGATGAGGAGATGGGGGTACTTAAAAGAGGGTTTGAAGCTAAGATGTCAGCTTGGAATTGGTCAATGAAGGGGTACGACATTTCTTCTTCTCTCATCTAAATATATTTCTTCAAATCTATCTATCTATACGTCTATACCTCTTTATGCTCATCTACTCTATCTATCTATCTATCTATCTATCTATCTATCTATCTATCTATCTATCATCTATATATCTATCAACTATCATCTATCATCTATCATCTATCTTCTATCATCTATCATCTATCTTCTATCTGTAATATCTATCATTATCTACCTACCTACCTACCTACCTACATCTATCTATCTATCTATCTATCTATCTATCTATCTATCTATCTATCTATCTATCTATCTATCTATCTATCTATCTATCTATCTATCTATCTATCTATCTATCTATCTATCTATCTACCCATCCATCTATGTGCTCCATCCATCCATCCATCCATCCATCCATCCATCCATCCATCCATCCATCCATCCATCCATCCAATCTATCTATCTATCTATCTATCTATCTATCTATCTATCTATCTATCTATCTATCTATCTATCTATCTATCTATCTATCTATCTATCTTATCTATCTCTATATCTATCTACCCATCCATCTATCTGATCCATCCATCCATCCATCCATCCATCCATCCATCCATCCATCCATCCATCCACTCTATCATCTATCTATCTATCTATCTATCTATCTATCTATCTATCTATCTATCTATCTATCTATCTATCTATCTAATATAATCTAATCTATCTCTATATCTATCTACCCATCCATCTATCTGCTCCATCCATCCTTCCATCCATCCATCCATCCATCACATTTAGACACCACCCATCTCATCATCCAAGTGATTCTGGTTTGCATATACAAACCATAAAAGCAAATAAAAGAGACATAATTACAAGCAGAATTAAAGGAGTGAACAGCAGAATTTTTTTAAAAAATCAGAGTTTAAAAAGCTAGCTGGTAAGGCTGAGAATTTCTTGGCTGGCTGTCTTGACCCCAAACGCTGAACTGATTTCAACCAAGAACAGGTTTCTCTATATTTATCCACAAACGCAAATCCTGACAAATGCATAGGCAGGAGAAACCAGAAATACATCTGCTAATATTTGTATCTGCACTTATCAGTCTTCTGCCGGTGTACAAATAAGTTGGATTGCACTAAAGTCAGCCAAGACAGAGCAATCCAAAGAGGGGGCTGAATGATTTTTAATTTGACTCTTCATCTTCAGGAATGATAAACCTTGGACCATTTAAACTCACGATTTATGTCCTCCCACTGCCACACTCTTGAAGGAGTCGAATATATTAAAAACAACTCACCGCCATGTAAATAAAACCAATAAATCATTGACGATAAGCATACCATTACAAAGTTATTAACATTTTCAAAATGACCTGGTGTTCTTCTCCGGCCGTGATGTCAACCATCAAATGCTCTAGGCCAGACTTCGGTTCTGGGGGGCTGGAAATATAACTCAAGTGTATTAAAATATGAATACCCTCCGAATTTCATCGGGATCCTATCCCCCAACCCCACCCTCAACCTTACTTCATGGTATGCAGATTAGATAAGACTGGATCTAATTGAACCAGTTCATTCAATTGTAGGGTTTTGTAGGTCAAAATCAGAACACTGCATTGTATAGATCGGTGATGGCGAACCTTTTTTGGTTCGCGTGCCAAAAGGGTGTGTGTGCGCACACTAGTGTGCGTGCACTTGCCCACACCTATTCCCTCCCCCCATGCATGCGCACCCCCCATGCTGCTCACTGCGCATGCACACAACCCCCCACCCCCGCGCATGCGCACAGGCCTCACTGAAGCCTGGGACAGTGAAAAAGCGACCAAATGGGCAAACCGGAAGTTCGGAAAAACGGACTTCCGGTTTGCCCGTTGGGCCATTTTTCGCACTCCGGGGCTTCAATGAAGCTTCCCTGAAGCCTCCATAGAGCGAAACGGCCTTCCCCAAGGCTGAAAATCTGCTGGCCTGCGCGCTGGAGCTGACATAGGGCAAAGCCTTGCATGCCCTCCGATATGGCTCCGCGTGCTACCTGTGGCATGCGTGCCATAGGTTCGCCATCACTGGTATAGATGGTCTCGACTTACAACCTTTTCGTTTAGTGACCGTTTGAAGTTAGGACGACAGTGACTTAGGACTACTTTTCATAATTATGACCATTGGAGCATCCTTGAGGTGACATGATCAAAATTCGGACACTCGGCAACTGACTCGTATTTACGACGGTTACAGTGTCCCGGGGTCACGTGATCCCCTTTTGCGACCTTCTGACAAGCAAAGTCAATGTGGGGAAGCCAGATTCGGTCTACAGCCCTGTGACTAACTCAACAACTGCAGTGATTCACTTAACAACTGCGGGAAGAAAGGCTGTAAAATGGAGCAAAATTCATTGAACAACTGTCTCACTTAGCCATGGAAATGTTAGGCTCATTAGTCAAGTAGGTTCTTTACTTAAGTCCTATAACTTGGACATAGAATATCAGAGTTGGAAGGGACCTTAGAGGTCTTCTAGTCCAACCCCCTGCTCAAGCAGGAGACCCTAAACAATTTCAGACAAAAAAGGGGTTGTAGCACCTACAACTTCTGAAAGTAACCGTCAGGAAATTTCTCCTTTGTTTTAGGTTGGATCTCTCCTTGGTTAGTTTCCATCCATTGCTTCTTCTCCTGCCTTCAGGTGCTTTGGAGAACTGGAGCTAAAACCTACGAAGAATGGTTGCAGGAACTGGGTATGTCTAGTTTAATGAAAAGAAGGACTAGGGGAGACATGATAGCAGTCTTCCAATATCTCAGGGGTTGCGACAAAGAAGAGGGAGTCAACCTAATCTCCAAAGCACCTGAGGGTAGAACAAGAAGCAATGGGTGGAAACTAATCAAGGAGAGAAGCAACTTAGAACTAAGGAGAAATTTCCTGACAGTTAGAACAATTAATCAGTGGAACAGCTTACCTCCAGAAGTTGTGAATGCTCCAACACTGGAAGTTTTTAAGAAGAGACTGGACAACTATTAGTCTGAAATGGTGTAGGGTTTCCTGCCTAAGCAGGGGTTGGACTAGAAGACCTCCAAGGTCCCTTCCAACTCTCTTATTCTATTCTATTCTATTCTATTCTATTCTATTCTATTCTATTTTATTCTATTCTATTCTATTCTATTCTATTCTATTCTATTCTATTTTTTCTTAATTTCATTCTATTCTGTTCTATTCTATTTTTTCTTAATTTCATTCTATTCTATTCTATTCTATTCTATTCTATTCTATTCTATTCTATTTTTTCTTAATTTCATTGTATTCTATTCTATTCTGTTCTGTTCTATTCTATTCTATTCTATTTTTTCTTAATTTCATTGTATTCTATTCTATTCTATTCTATTTTTTCTTAATTTCATTCTATTCTATTCTATTCTATTCTATTCTATTTTTTCTTAATTTCATTCTATTCTATTCTATTCTATTCTATTCTATTCTATTCTATTCTATTCTATTCTATTCTATTCTTCTAAACTCCTTGATATATATTTTTTCAAGCACTGGTAATGTTCAAGTAAATTCATTTGGGAGGAAAAGTGGAAAGAACTGGAGGGGAAGTGGGGTGTTTTATATATATATATAAATGTTTCCTGCCCTATGACTGTGGCATCTTCTTCTTTGAAGAAATTAAAAGAGATTGATACTTCTTAGCAAAGATGAAGTTCATCCCCTTGAAGCTGTAAGGAGATTGATCTAATTTCAGAAGGAAAATATTGGAGCAAAAGCTTGAATAACCTGGAGTGAAGAAGGTTAATTATGCAATATTGCAAAAGAAACCAGGAAAGGATGAAACGGTGCATGAAAAGAGCCTCAACAGCCTTTATAACCCTACATTTAAATCTTGAGTTTCTTTCAAAAGTGGGAAGCTATCTTGTTAGTTTTCTCTGCCTCTGATGTGGTTAATAATATCGGCTTGTTTTGGAAATTGCCACGCTGTGGGATTTGGATTACAGGAATGTAGCAGCCGTAGCTGTGCTGGAACACCAAATCGATTTTAAACTAATATTTTGGTTCTTATAATGGTTAACAAAGTGAGTCCAGGTGAGTGCAAACAAGAATTTGAGATATATCCTTATCTTGGAATGGAATGGAATGGAATGGAATGGAATAGAATAATAACAGAGTTAGAAGGGACCTTGGAGGTCTTCTAGTCCAACCCCCTACTTGAGCAGGAAACCCTATACTATTTTAGACAAATTGTTGCCCAGTCTCTTTTTGAAAGTCTCCAGTGATAGAGCACCCACATCTTCGGAAGGCAAGCTATTCCGAAGGAAGGAAGGAAGGAAGGAAGGAAGGAAGGAAGGAAGGAAGGAAGGAAGGAAGGAAGGAAGGAAGGAAGGAAAGGAAAGGAAAGGAAAGGATAGGAAAGGAAAGGAAAGGAAAGGAAAGGAAAGGAAAGGAAAGGAAAGGAAAGGAAAGGAAAGAAGGAAAGGAAAGTGTGGGTGCGACGGAATATACTTTGTAAAATATATCTATCTATATAATGCTAATCCATTCTGAAGTAGTTTCCTGAATGAATTTTCAGTGCAGTAATAAAAAAAGGAAAATGTTTAATAAATTGAGTTGAGAAATACAGGTCAATTACTTGTCACTTCTTGGTGGTTTTTTTCTCCTGACCCTTTTCTTCTTTCCAAATCATTTGTGGAAGCCGAGTCAGATCAAAAGATTAAGGCGATGATGGCTTTTGAGCCTTCAGGGCAATTTTGTCCAGTCCCGGGCAGCTCAATCAAATTCAAATCAGATGTGACTCTTTTTCTTTCTTTCTTTCTTTCTTTCTTTCTTTCTTTCTTTCTTTCTTTCTTTCTTTCCTTTCTTTCTTTCTTTCTTTCTTTCTTTCTTTTTTCTTTTTTCTTTTTTCTTTTTTCTTTTTTCTTTTTTCTTTTTTCTTTTTTCTTTTTTTCTTTCTTTTTTCTTTCTTTTTTCTTTCTTTCTTTCTTTCTTTTCTTTTTTTTAAAAAGCAACTTTGCTCACAGTTTTTCATAAAGGAAAGAAATATCTCTGATATGTAATAGATTTACCGAATGGTATCATTTTCTATCGGATTTCCTATATCGATTTTGGAGGGATGTCGTTTGTTAAGCAGGGAGTTGGCTTATAGTTCTTGGACTGGCAAACAAAAGAAACACCAGGAAGTGTTAAATGCTGAGACAACCCCCTGCCACCCACAAAAGATAAACGAAAAAGAGGGGCTGGGAGGAGAGAAAGGAAGCCTTGTGTTTGCATCTTCTCCTAATCCCTGAAACAAACCAGCTTCATTAGTTATCTTGTCTCCGTTGGACCATGCAAGTGTCAGTCCCACCGGAGGAATCTGGCATGGAAAGTAGCTTTCTAAAGTTGATGGATTGCGCAAGTGGGGTGGAATGTAACCGAGAGAAATGCAAATTTGTTAGGGAACAAGGGATATATGCGAGTAGTGGCGAATATCTGTTGCTCTGGTGGAGGATGTACTAATACCACTCTATAAAGTCTTAGTAAGACTACACCTAGAGTACTGCATCCAGTTTTGGTCACCACACTATGAAAAAATGTTGAGACTCTGGAAAGAGTGTAGAGAAGAGCAACCAGGATGATTAGGGGACTGGAGGCTAAAACATATGAAGAACGGTTGCAGGAACTGGGCATGGCTAGTCTAGTGAAGAGAAGGACCAGGGGAGACATGATAGCAGTTTTCCAATATTCAAGGGGCTGCTACAGAGAGGAAGGGATCAAGCTATTTTCCAAAGCACCAGACAAGGAATAATGGATGGAAACTGATCAAGGAGAGATTCAACCTAGAAATAAGGAGGAACTTTCTGACAGTGAGAACAATCAACCAATGGAACAGTTTGCCTTCGGAAGTTGTGGGAGCTTCATAAATAGAATAGAATGGAATGGAATGGAATGGAATGGAATGGAATGGAATGGAATGGAATAGAATAGAATAGAATAGAATAGAATAGAATAGAATAGAATAGAATAGAATAGAATAGAATAGAATAGAATAGAATAGAATTTTTTATTGGCCAAGTGTGATTGGACACACAAGGAATTTGACTTGGTGCATATGCTCTCAGTGTACATAAAAGAAAAGATATGTTCGTCAAGAATCATAAGGTACAACACTTAGTGATAGTCCGGGTACAAATAAGCAATCAAATCATATTAGTAACCAGTCAATTTAAATCGTAAGGATACAAGCAACGAAGTTACAGTCATACAGTCATTACTAGGAGGAGATGGGTGATGGGTGATTCATCACTTGAGACTTTCAAGAAGATATTGGACTGCCATTTGTAAGAAATGGTGTAGGGTCTCCTGCTTGAGAGGGGAGTTGGACTAGATGACCTATAAGGTCCCTTCCAACTCTGTTAATCTGTAATGTAAGGTCCTATAAGGTCCCTTCCAACTCTGTAATCTGTAAGACCCTCACTTGACACATCCACACCTGACCCACCACAAGACTCTCACTGATGACTCACACCCACCACAAACCCCATCACAAGATCCTCATTTGATGCACCCACACCTAACCCATCACAAGACCCACACCTGACCGAGTTCCTGCAACTGTTCTTCATATGTTTTGGTCTCCAGGCCTTGAATCATCCTTGTTGCTCTTCTCTGCACTTTTTCCAAAGTCTCAACATCTATTTTGCAATGTGCTGACCAAAACTGGATGCTGTATTCCAGGTGTGGCCTTACTAAGTCTTTATCGAGCTTTACTTTATAATACTTTACATGATTTTGATTCCATGGCTGTTTCTACAACCAAGGATTGTATTAGCTTTTTTGGCTGCTGCCGCACACAGCTGGTTCAGTTTAAGAGATCGTCCACTAGCATTAGGTTGACCTTGTATCTAAAAGAGTTGTGTCTTTTTTAATGCCTTCAAGTCAGGGTTGACTTTGAGTAACTGCCTGGACAAGTCCTTGCAAATCACTCAGTTGGCTTTGTAAGACAGACTCCTGGTTTCTAGCTTGGGGTCCTAACCAGCACACCCAAGGGACTTGTATCTTAGCAGAACTCTCACTATCATAAAAGTCCCTTGGTGCATGATGATCTTCAGATTTTATCCTGTTCAGAGCAGGGGTGGGATCCTCCCGGTTTGGACCGGATTGCCCGAACCGGTAGCGACCCGCTGGTGACATTACTGTCGCTGCCGTTCTGTGTGCGCCACCATCTTTTTTTTATTTTCTCCCTTCTGCGGCTTGAAAAAGGGCCTCCCGCCCTCCCGCCGGTGAAATCTGTCCTTTATTTCTTCACCCAAAGCACAGCTGATGAGCTCCTCGGCTGTGTTTCGGGCTAATTTCTGCTTCTGAGCATGCGCGGAAGGCAAATCGCGTGAGTGGACTCGCGCGCGCAAAACGTCGCGATGCGAACCGGTGGCGAAGGTAAGTGGAACCCACCCCTGGTTCAGAGTGTGAGTAAGCTTCTACCTACAGCAGTTTCCCTGGCACGTCCATCTGAAGATCTCCTTGCTGGAGAAGATAATCCAGTTTGATCTCGATTTATTGATTTATAGATTTATTTCTAGTATTTTCCGTCTGGCGTGTGGGTTTAAAATCTGTATCCACAATAAATTCCTGTTTCAATGCTGGTTTCTAGGCTGATATTCTTGCGGAGCTACGCATTTTTAATTTTATTTAATTTTACTTGATGGTTTTATTTCTTGCTACAGTTTTTTTTTTAATTTTAAATGTTGCAAGACGCTCTGAAAATCCCCCTGTACCCTTTGATGAAATATGAAGGCGCTCCCAATCAACGCAAAGCCAAGGCACAATAATTCTCCAAGCAATCTTTGCTTACACAGTTGAAAATTTAATTGCCATCGATATATTATTTTTAATACTGGAGCGTGTCAACTTAACCCAGTCTCTAATGGATATACACAAGATAACTACCGCCCGGTTTCAGACAGACATGTCAGAGTGGGATGTCAACGCTTGACAAGAAGAAGCCAATTACTATAAAATAAATGTGTTTGGTTTCCTAACTGCCATCTTGGACCATCAACTCTCTTGATCTCCCATGTTTTGGAGGGACGGCCAGGCCACATCAGACCTCTTTTATTTCAGACAAGGCAAGTTATAATAATGTGTACATAATTTTTATGCAGGCTTATCTGTGCATCTTTTCTGTATCTTTATTTTTCATGCAAAAGGTCATTAGCGTTGAAGGGAGCAGATGATACTTAATAAATAAGTCAGCTTCGGTTCCATCGTGGTAATAATATGCAGATTCTCTTCCAAAGGATAACTTTGGGGGGGGGAGGGGAAGGAGAGTTTGAAGCTGACAAGTTATTCCCTGAAGACTCAGAGGACAGGCGGGCACCCATAAAGCACACGGCAGCTGAAAATAAACATTAGAAGCTGATGGGTAGAGGAGGAGGGGGAAGAGGCCCCGTAAAGCTTCCAATGAAAACAAGTTTTTCATTTCTATTTTTATTTTTTTGGTGATACCTAAGGCTTCTGATTTCTAAAGAGAAAGAGAGGGGGGAGGTGGAGGGAGGGAGGGAGAGAGAGAGCAAGGGAAAAAGGGAGCAAGAGCAAAAAAAAGAGTAAGAGAGAGAGAGAGAGAGAGCAAGAGCAGAGGTGGCGCAGCGGTTAGAGTGGGGTACTGCAAGCCACTTTAGCTGACTGTGATCCGCAGGTCAGCGTTTCAAATCTCACCGGCTCAGGGTTGACTCAGCCTTCCATCCTTCCGAGGTGGGTAAAATGAGATTGTTGGGCGCAATGTAAATATACATTGCTTACTGGTGTAAACCGCTTAGAGGGAGAGTGCTTGCACTGTAAGGCGGTATATAAATGTCACAAATAAATAAATAAATAAATAAATAAATAAATAAATAAATAAATAAATAAATAAATAAATAAATAAGAGCAAAAGAGAACAAGAACAAGAAAGAGAAAGAGCGAGAGAAAAAGAGGAAGAAGGAGCAAGAGAAGGGAGAAAAGAGAGAGTGAAAGAGAAAGAGAAAATGTGAAAAAGAAAGTGAGAGAAAGAGTGAAAGGGAGAGAAAGAGAGAAAGAATCAGGGAAAAAGAGAAAGAGCAAAAGAAGAGAAGGAGTAAGAGAAAGGAGAAAGAGAAGAACAGCAAGAAAAAAAGGGAATGAGAAAGAGCAAAAGAAAAGGAGAGAGAGAGAGAAAGAGAGAGAGAGAGAGAGAGAGAGAGAGAGAGAGAGAATGCTTAAATCTACATTTCACCCTCCTGTGACTAGTAAGATCCAATACGGAATATATGGCATTTGGTTAAGAGCTTCTTCTCAAATGCATTTTTCTAAGCATTTAGCCAATTTCTAGAGAGGAAAACAAAACAAAAGAGATAAAAACAGATAAATGCTTCCTATCTGCCAGCTAAGGTTAACTTCCTGCCTCGTCCCACACTGACCAACCCTTCATTTTGTGCCTTAAGTGTGCCATCTACAGGAACTTGGGTTGGGTGGAGAGGACATCGTGCTGGTGGTATCCTTGTCTACAGGGACCCTCCTGCATCAAGGATGCACAATTCGGGACTCCAGAGCTGTCAATGGCCCTCAAAAGTCTTGGTTGCATCTCCCAGAGGTCCTCTAAGGCTTGTCACGGATGCCTGGACATCTTCAGGAGTTTTTGTGGGGGAAGGCCTGCCACACAGGCGGTTATTTTAATTTGCATGCCCAACACACACAGCAGCAACACCCCCCTCCCTTCATATAGGCCCTTCTTTGCTGCGTCTCATATCCCTGGATACATTTTCTGTTGTGATCTTAAGAGAGTCTTGAATATTCCGTGCCATCTACGGTACGAGAAGATGTTTTGGACTGGAGTCTTTCTCAGCCATGACTGGAAAGACTCGAGATAGTCCTGGCATTTTCTACAGAGGAGGGATTTTAACATTCAACCACAGCTTTTTCCCTTCACCTTAACCACATTAGGAAGCATTAAAATTCAAGGGAGCAAGGGAGACTGTGGAAAGTGTCTTCTGCAGAGGGCAAACAGGTGGTCAAGGTTTGGTAGTCATTGAATCTTCTCAGTGAGTTGCTCCTGAGCAATCAGAGAGCCCTATCTACCTACCTACCTTCCTTCCTTCCTTCCTTCCCTCTTTCCCTCCCTCCTTCCTTTCTTCCTTCCTTCCCTCCTGCCTTCCTACCTACCTTCTTTCTTTCCTTCCCTCCTTCCTTGCTTCCATCCCTCCCACCTTCTTTCCTCCTTGCTTCCTTGCTTCCTCCCTCCCTACCTCCTCCTTTCCTTCCTATCTTCACTCTCTCTCCTCCTTTCCTTCTTTCTTTCCTCCCTTCTTCCTCCCCTCTCCCCTTCCTTCCTCCCTCCCTCCCTCCCTCCCTTCCTTCCTTCTTACTTCACTCTCCTTCTTTCCTTCCTTCTTTCTTTCCTCCCTTCCTCCTCTCCTCCTCCCCTCTCCTCCTCCCTTCCCTCCCTCCCTCCCTCCCTTCCCTCTTTCCCTCCCTCCTTCCTTTCTTCCTTCCTTCCCTCCTGCCTTCCTACCTACCTTCTTTCTTTCCTTCCCTCCTTGCTTCCATCCCTCCCACCTTCTTTCCTCCTTGCTTCCTTGCTTCCTCCCTCCCTACCTCCTCCTTTCCTTCCTATCTTCACTCTCTCTCCTCCTTTCCTTCTTTCTTTCCTCCCTTCTTCCTCCCCTCTCCCCTTCCCTCCTCCCTCCCTCCCTTCCTTCTTACTTCACTCTCCTTCTTTCCTTCCTTCTTTCTTTCCTCCCTTCCTCCTCCCCTCCTCCCCTCTCCTCCTCCCTTCCCTCCCTCCCTCCCTCCCTTCCTTCCCTCTTTCCCTCCCTCCTTCCTTTCTTCCTTCCTTCCCTCCTGCCTTCCTACCTACCTTCCTTCTTTCCTTCCCTCCTTCCTTCTTTCCATCCCTCCCACCTTCTTTCCTCCTTGCTTCCTCCCTCCCTCCCTCCTTCTTTCCTTCCTACCTTCACTCTCTCTCCTTCTTTCTTTCCTTCTTTCTTTTCTCCCTTCTTCCTCCCCTGCCCCCTTCCCTCCTCCCTCCCTCCCTTCTTACTTCACTCTCCTTCTTTCCTTCCTTCCTTCCTTCTTTCTTTCCTCCCTTCCTCCTCCCCTCCTTTCCTCTCCTCCTCCCTTCCCTCCTCCCTCCCTCACTTCCACAATATTTATAGGCACCCCAATGCTACAGATTCCTACTGAGAGTAAGACATCTGAAGTTCAGCAGCACTGAGTAGACAGACGGATTCTCCTTGCCTGCTCCAGGTGCCCTTGTCTTCAGGATTATACACCGAGAACACCCCAAAAGAAGTCTCATTTCACCAATTGACAAGACCAAGAGTTCGCATGTAGTGATAGAATATTCATTGCTCAGGGTTGAAATGTGGGGTCCTTGGTGCTCTCTGTGCTTTGCGGACATCTCATTACCAAACTAGATAACATCATCAGTGCTAGAAAGGAAGGGGGTGCAGGATGGAGGAGGAGGACTGTGGGATCCTTGGCGCTCTATGAATTTTGTTGTTTTCTTGCAGGTGTTTCATTACCCAGCTAGGGAACATCATCAGTGCTAGAAGGGAATGGGGTTTGCAGAGAATGAGAAAGGGAGGAGGAGGAGGAGGAGGAGGAGGAGGAGGACGACGACGACTGGGGGAGTCCTTGGTACTCTTTGAGCTTGGTTACTTTCTTGCAGATGTTTCATTACTCAACCAGATAACAGATAGCAAATCCCACTCCCTTCTAATACTGATGATGTTACATGGTTGGGTAATGAAATGTCTGCCCAAAAACAACCGTCAGAGAGCACCAAAGATCCCACAGATTGCATCTCTTTTGCTCATTGTCGATTTGCTCAGGAACCACCAATGCAGTCATCCATGTTCGGAACGCAATGAAATACTTGTTCGGGGATCGAAAACTCTAGGGAACATTTTCCAGAAAAGATAACATTCAAACCCCCCTGGAATATCCTTGAGATCTGTCCAAAAATAATAGCGGCAAATGCCAGCCATTTGCTGCACCCGAACCAGCCTTTAAAACAAAACAGCCTTCATCCTTTTGGATGCGATATTAACAAGCCAAATGCCAGTTAGGTGTGTTTCCACAACTGGCAAAGATTTACAAGGACTTAGTTGGCGTGAACCTTCACATCTTGGAAATTGGAGAAGTCCTGCTTGGCAGATGTTGGTTCTCTGACAACAAATGGGGAAACCGCTGGGTAGACCGAAGCACAAGTGTTGATCTGAGCGGGTGTGCATTTTCCCTGCTTTGACCGATTTAGCTTCACACTATTAGTGTTACAATCCCTCCGATAACAAGAGCATTTTGCCAGTAGCCCCGTGTTTTTCAAGCAAGATTTCTTCCCTTGCAAGCCTGAAAAACAGAGCTTAAAATATCACAGTTCCAAAACGCAACCAATTTATGCTGGATTTTTATTTTGTATTTTCCTGTCAAGGAACATAAGCACAGAGAAGCCATTTCAGAAATGAACTTTTCACACAAGCTATCTAGTCCGGTCCCAAAACAATTCCAATGCAATGCTACAAGCCACATACTCCTGCTTCAGTTGTCCTACTTAATTTCAAATACCGGGGGTTGCTGTAATGTAGAATCCAGCCGTTAAGCAATCCTAGTTGATCTCAAGAGAGGTAAGATGGTGATTAAACCCAGTTAGGTCATGGATGGGAGAGGCCAGAAAGAAATTCAGGATTCCTGCGAAATCTAACGGCTAGGCCAGCAGAAAAGATGGCATTTAAAAGCTGAAAAGATATCTGCAAAGGCACAATTTTACTTATCTTAGTTAAGAATGGATTTTTCTTTCTTTTTCTTCTTCTTTCTTTTCTTTTTTAAAATCTTAATAAATTGTGACTCGAGTTCTATTGATGGTCTATACATCCAATGGTAAAACGATAAAAAAAAGAAGAAAGTACAAAAAAAGGAAAAAAGGGATCACCCAAACATTCATTCATTCAATCAATCAATCAATCAATCAATCAATCAATTAATCAATCAATCAGAATAGAGCTAGAAGGCACCTTGAAGGGCTTCTACTCCAACCCGCTGCTCAAGCAGGAGACCTTATATCAATCCAGACAAATGGTTGTCCAGTCTCTTCTTAAAAAAGCCTCCAGTGATGGAGCACCCACAACTTCTGGTGGCAAGCTTTTCCACTGGTTAATTGTCCTCACTGTTTAGGAAGTTTCTCCTCAATTCCAGGTTGCTTCTCTCCTTGGTTAGTTTCCATCCATTGTTTCTTGTCCTGCCTTCAGGTGCTTTGGAAAATAAGTTGACCCCCTTCCTCTTTGTGGCAGCCCCTCAGATACTGGAAGACTGCTATCATGCCACCCCTAGTCCTTCTTTTCTCTAAAACTGGACCTACCCAATTCCTGGAATTCCTGGAATCCAGCAGTTAAGCAATCCTAGTTGATCTCAAGAGAGTTAAGACGGATTAAACCTGGTTAGGCCATCGATGGGAGAGACCAAAAGGAAGTTCTGGATTTCTTGATACTTTCTGCAAAATCTAAAGACTATGCCAGCAGAGAAAAAAAGCATTTAAAAGCTGAAAAAGTAACTGTAAATGCACAAATTTTACTTGTCTTAGTTAAGAATGGGTTTTTTTACATTTTTGTTTTATCTTAATAAATTGTGACTCTTGTTTTATTGATGGTCTATACATCCAATGGTAAAACAAGAAAAAATAAAGAAAAAAATTACAAAAAAAAGGGATGGGGAATGACCTAAACATCCAACATTGAACATTAAAAAGAACCAAACCCTCCACCCTGGCTCGATGCTTAATACAAAAATTAAAAAAAACTCTGATAAATTGTTCTCTTACGCAAGGGGTCTGTAAACAGTTGTAAACTTTCTCATCCTTATTTGACCAGAAAAGTAGTAGATTATAGATTATATAAACAAATATTTCAGATGAGGAGATCACTATGGAATGGATATTTTTGGGTCAAATATTTTTTTCTCTGCTAGGGGTAGAAAATCTAACTATGTAAAATAATAATAATAATAATAGGAAGCTGTGAGTATCCCAGGTATCCTTTGGCATTGAGATTTAACTCAGTGAGGCCCTGGGGAAGGAAGAGTCAGCTAACTAATAAATGGTGTAAAACTCTTAGCCAAAGAGTTAGCCAATGGGGGCCTTTTATAATAGTTAGTAAAGGAATGTAGAGAACAGAGAAGACAAGACAGCCATGCCAGCCTCAAGGTGTGAATTTGAATGATGGCTTCATTGCTGTTCCAGCCTAGGCAGATGTCATCAATCATTCATGATTGATCATGTGTCTTTTCCTACACAAACCTTTGCAAATCTCCAGGCTTGGTTTGATTGGCTGGTAGCCCCACGATCACCCTTTCAAGGTATTTTCACGAAGACATTGTTTAACAGATTACCAGAGTTGGAAGGGACCTTGCAGGTCATCTAGTCCAACCCCCTGCCCAAGCAGGAAACCCTATATCTACCTCTACCTAGGATCGAACTCACAACCTCCTGATTATGAGGCAAGAGCTCCACCTCTAGGCCACAGTGGTTGTGTTCCAGATCTCCACTGCTTTAGCTCACACTGTAGGGGAGTCGCTCTTTTCTCCCTACCACTTTACATTTAGAATAACAGAGTTGGAAGGGACCTTAGAGGTCTTCTAGTCCAACCCCCTGCTTAAGGAAGGAAACCTTACACCACTTCAGACAAATGGTTATCCAATCTCTTCTTAAAAACTTCCAGTGTTGGAGAATTCACAGCTTCTGGAGGCAAGCTGTTCCACTGATTAATTGTTCTAACTGTCAGGAAATTTCTCCTTAGCTCTAAGTTGCTTCTCTCCTTGATTATTATCCACCCGTTGCTTCTTGTTCTACCCTCAGGTGCTCTGGAGAATAGTTTGACTCCCTCTTCTTTGTGGCAGCCCTTCAAGTATTGGAAGACTGCTATCAAGTCATCCCTGGTTCTTCTTTTCACTAGCCTAGACATACCCAATTCCTGCAACCGTTCTTCATATACAGAATACAGAATAACAGAGTTGGAAGGGACCTTGGAGGTCTTCTAGTCCAACCCCTGCTTAGGCAGGAAACCCAACACCACTTCAGACAAATGGTTATCCAACATCTTCTTAAAAACTTCCAATGTTGGAGCATTCACAACTTCTGGAGGCAGGTTGTTCCACTGATTAATTGTTCTAACTGTCAGGAAATTTCTCCTTAGTTCTAAGTTGCTTCTCTCCTTGTTTAGTTTCCATCCATTGCTTCTTGTTCTACCCTCAGGTGCTTTGGAGAATAGTTTGACTCCCCCTTCTTTGTGGCGACCCTTGAGATATTGGAAGACTGCTATCATGTCTCCCCTGGTCCTTCTTTTCATTAAACTAGACATACCCAGTTCTTGCAACCGTTCTTCATATGTTTTAGCCTCCAGTCCCCTAATCATCTTCGTTGCTCTTCTCTGCACTCTTTCTAGAGTCTCCACATCCTTTTTACATTGTGGCGACCCAAACTGGCTGCCGTATTCCAAGTGTGGCATTATAAAATGCTATTAATTACTAAATAAATAAAGTGGTATTTAAGTGGGTTGCGCAATTCCAGAGCAATTGAATTTGTAAAACAAATAACGGTAAGCAGGCAAAAAAAAAAACATGAATTGCAGAACAGAACAAATAGCTTATGTGATATTTATTCATTCCAACTTAGGGAACATGTTCAGTTGGCTGTTTTCTTCTTCCTTTCTTCCCGCTTCTTCGCAAGTTGAAACCAAGTTTATATTTTGCTCACTTTCCTGAGTACCTGTAATTGCTTCACCTTCGTCGCCACCACACATAAAATAATGATGGGGTTTATTTAAAAACCAGGCAAGCTGTTTCATTCAGCGGGAGAAATGCTGCCTCCCTCTGATCTTCCTATTGTGGGAGCTGAGGAGATTCCCCACTGAGATTGTCTTTCAGTCTTCTCCACTATAAGGGAGATCAAAGGGAAAGTGGCTAATTAACATAGTAAAGAACATAAAAATCCCAAGAGCTTTATCAGTGTCACAATCCAAATGGTTAAAAAATAAATAAAAAAAATTAGTTGATAGCGATACGCAGGACTGAAAGTCCTTGAAATGGCAGCTTTTGAATACGAATGTGACTATGAATTCATATTCATATAGATAGATAGATTTGTATGCGTGTGATATATACATGTGAAATATCCTTAATTATACAGAATAATGCCAAAGCATAAGGAACAGCTTTTGATTTTTGCCGAAACTTGCTTATGAAAGCATTTCCATCCTAAACACTGGTGTGGACTGTCTTTATCTCATTTTTCCCCTTTTTTCAAGAAATCTGACAAAAGGCTCCAAATCTTTTCTTGAATAAACATTCAGCTCTTTTCTATAAGAAAAACTAAAGGCAGCGTTGCTAGGGGAAAAGGTCTTTCCTTCCTCTTTGAAAACACAAAATCACAACTTTCCTTCCCAAATGAGGTTTAGCTGCTTGAGCTGTGAGTGAAATCTGAGAGAGAGAGAGAGAGAGAGAGAGAGAGAGAGAGAGAGAGAGAGAGAGAGAGAGAGAGAGAGAGAGAGAATGAATGTATGAATGTATGAATGTATGAATGTATGAATGAATGAATGAATGTAGGGAACATTTTTCTAATAAAAGAGAATATTTGTAGCTCAGGGTTGTCCTAGGTGCTCTCTGAGTTTTCTTGCAGACGTTTCATGACCCAACTAGGTAACATAATCAGTGCTAGAAGGGAGTGGGGGTTGTAGAGTGTTGGAAGTAATATTCTTCTGGGTTCAGTTCCAAGTGGGGAAAAAGAACACTGGATTCATGGAAGTTGCTTGGAAAGAAGGTTTTAATGGAGAACAAAGGAACAGGAGCACATAGCTCCTGAACAGAAAAGGTGGATCACATGTTTCCAGGTGTTGGGTCCAGAAAAGGAAGGGGCAAGATGCTTGGAGTTCCTTGCTTTATACTCTCTCTTGGGGTCCCTCCCCAACTGTTTCCTCTTCCTATACAGAAATCTATCCTATTGGCTGTCAAGATTCACAGGAGCATTCTGGGGCATCTCTTGTGGGCTGTCCTGAATCCCAGGGTGGTTGGGATGGAATTTTACCAGGTCCCATGTGGTGAATGAAAAGGCTTTGTGATTCCTTTCCTGTTTGTAATGTAAAAATACTGTTTCAGGCTAGGTGGGGGGAATGGGCTGGGCTAGGCCATTCCTTGATGGCCCATTAGCAAGAGTGGGAGGAATGGGTGAGCTGGCGCATAAGATGAGTCTTTTGTCTGCTTAGAAGCAGGTTTCCAGGGATATTCTACTGTATATAATATTCTGCCTTTTAATATTTCCCAGGGTATTTCACCCTTCCAGGAGGGGGTGGGTATTAACTTCCTACAATCCCTCATTTTTTTTCCAAAACATGTGAGTGCTACACACGTTTTGACACAAGCTTCAGATTGATCAGGTCAGGGAGACTTGATGGGTGCTTTAAATTTTCTCTGATACAAAGGGGAAGACTTGATAGAGGCAGCAGAAGGATTTCTTCAGTGGCTCCCAAAAGGAGAGCTTTCAACCATGATGGTCAGTGCCAGGGCAAAAGTTCTGGAAGTAAATTTACAGTATCCAATTTTCCATGCCAATTATGTTCAGATGTTTGATAACACTTTCTGTGAGCTCCCAGACAGGTTTCAAGCAAGCACAGGCCCCACAATATTTCCACAGCCATGGTTTACCTTTAAATCATAGGCTGCCCATTTCCAAGGGATGGTTCTTGAATCTGCCCTAGCTCTTACTTTAGTGCATGTAGGATTTGTGAGTCCAAATTGTTTGTGAGTCCAAATTGAGGTTAGCCAATGTGCAATCCAACCCCCCCCCCTTTTTTTTCTTTTTTTCCCCAAAATTACACACACTGAGCCCTGGGACTCCTACTCATGAGACCACCAGTGCAACATACCCTGCTTTACTGGGCAGCATTCAGGGCTTGAGTTTTGGGAGATTCTTTCTGCTAGCTCTTCAAGTGGGGAAATTGCCTGAGGGGACTTGTCCCCTCCCCCATGGGATTAGCAGGGAGATATGACTGCCTGGGCTTTAATGCCACAAAGCAGGAAAAAAAAGAAAAACAAACAAACAGTAATCTAGAGGCAGCTTTGGGTGGAGGTAGATAAAGGATAACCTCAGTCTAATTCTGAATGGGGTGTCTCTGTGTGTGCTTGTGTGTGCAGCTACTTTCTAAAATACAGGCAATTACAGACATTCTGGACAAATTTCCCTCCCACTAGATAGAAATCTAAAGGGTACAGAACTTGCTGTGGCAACCACTCCCAAATACAATTCTTACATGAGTACATTAAACTGATTACAATATAGATGAGACAAGAAAGAAAAACTTTACAATGAATTTCTGTGAATGAAGCAGAGAGAGAGAGAGAAAAAAAACCTCACAATGAATTTCCCCCCTCCCCCCTAGTCTTTTCAGCTGTCTTCTGGGGATTGAAAATAGACTTTTGGTCTTTATCTGTCCATCTCAGGGTCCTTTCATTCATGTCTGCTGGGTGGCCTTAGGCTTGGTGGTAAGGCTGGTCAGTCAGGCTTGGGAAGATCTGCTCCACTCTGGTTGCTGTGATGACTAGAGGACTAGATTCAAACCCAATTCTGGCTCAAATGGATGGAAGATCTCTACTGGAAGCAATATCTGAGTCCATGTGCTATGCTTCCATAGGCTTCAGGATCATGTGTGCAGGGCTGAAAGACATAAGAACAGGGTCCCCTCCCCCTTTTGCTGGTAATTCTACCAGGAAAGGCATTGTAGAAGGATTAGAGATTTGGGGGGGGGGGGTGTAGATAGTTTGCAGGCAGGGTTTGAGGAAAACAAACAACACATCAGTATTGCAGTTAAATCAATTATAACAAAATGGAGACATCAAATGAGGAAGAAAAACTGGATTCACCTGCTTCAGAAAAAAGGACAGACATTTCCATCTCAGCAGAGAATTGGCATCCATTAAACATCACAAAAGAGCAATATTAAAAAAAATTGTTTGCATTTACATACAATAAATGTAAGAATGAAATTTTCCCGTAAATTAACTTAAAACATTCCCTCTTAAACTTGGGCTTTTCTTAAAATCACAGAAAAGAATAGGAAAATTGAACTCTGTTCGTCACCCAAGTCTAGGTTGGCCGGACCTAGCTGGGCAAAGACATTTTCTTTTCTTTTCAGTGCTTTTAATTCTTTTCTAACAATTTAAAATTCATATCTCTAGGGAACAGAGACAATTTTACAGTTGCAATTACCTCGAGTGCGCACAATGACTTAAGACGTACACATACACAAAAACAGGAACAAAAAAACAGGGACAAACACACAAGTCATTCCCACCATAAATCTCAGTTAAATTAGGGAAGGCACAAATCTTAACAAATAAACCACGTGGTTACATATAGGAGAGAGAGAGGAAAGGAGAGAGAGACAAACAAACAAAACCCCAACATTTTCCTTTTCTTTTAAGTACCTTTATTAAGCCAAATCGGTTTTCCTATGTCATCCCTCAGCAAAGCCCATTTTCTACATATTCTTCTACATCATACCGGCCAGGAAGGCATTTGCCTCTCGTCCTGAGCCACAAGCAAGGTTCCTAAAGGGGTTCTACCTCCCTCGAGCTGCACTTCCCATGTTTTTTCCCTTCTGATGTGGGCCTTGACACTTTGATGCAGCCGGGATGGTACCACGTCAGTTTTCAGACAAAAAGGTCTGGAGAGGACTTCGGTTCCCTACACAAAGTATGCGTACCTCTCTATTAGGGAACTCTGCTTCCGGTTTTCGGATCCCTCTAAAAAACGGCAATCCGGGAGAACTGCTGCCCCCAACGCAGATCAGTACGAGCAACTCCTACAACTTCACTCCTTGCTTGTCTACTTGAAAATCCTGGGGTTTGCTTTTGGGCTGTTCACAGGATAAACAATTAACAAAATTTGCTTTCCCACCCTTCAATCACACTTGCACACACATTCTTTCTCCTTACCTAACAGAAGCTCTGAAAAAGCTAAACAGAACTTACACAAATCAAAAACAGAGAAAGAGAAGATATTGACACA
The DNA here is from genome assembly GCA_023053685.1 of Diadophis punctatus similis. Lineage (NCBI taxonomy): Eukaryota > Metazoa > Chordata > Lepidosauria > Squamata > Dipsadidae > Diadophis > Diadophis punctatus. The sequence goes on from JALIGW010000021.1 coordinate 12,409,697, forward strand.
TAGGCTGGTAGATGAGAAAGAAACTCTATACTACCAAAATGAGGATAAACAAAAAATAATTCAAGATTATGAAAAGCTGTATGAGCAAGAAGTTTCAGAAAATAAAATTAAAGAATATTTGGAAAAAGCGGAATTGCCTAAAGTACCAGAAAAGGTAAAAAACTAAATGAATGAATATCAATGATGGAATTATCAAAAGCAATCAAGAGACAAAAGAACAACCAAACACCAGGACCAGGTAGGCCAGTGGCAGAATTTTACAAAGGTTTTACATAATGAAGTATTGATTGATGCAAAGGTACCAAATTCATGAATGGAAGCAAATATTACTTTGATTCCAAAAGAAGATTCAGATTTAATGCAGATAACTATAGGCCCATCTCTTTACTGAATGCTGACTATAAAATATATACTTCAATAATGGCAGCAAGACTAAAAGGTTGCTAAATGAATTTATACATTCAGATCTCAAGCTTTTTCTAAGAGACAGATTAAAAACAAAATGAGAATGATTTTAAATTCATATTGACACTGGAATTGCTAAATATAAATATTAGGGCAGACACAGAAATTAAAGGCATGGAAACTGGAAAACTAATTTTTTTCCAAAAGGTAGAGGAAAGAACTAGAGGGACATTATGGCAAACCCTTTTTTTCCCATGGCTGTTAAGCAAATCACTGCAGTTGTTAAATGAATCACACGGTCATTAAGCGAATCCAACTTTGCTTATTGACTTTACCTCTTGGGAACTGGATCACATGATCCTGCATTGGCACAACCATCCTAAATACATGCGAGTTGCCAAGCACATGACCATAAGGTCGTAAGGGTGAGGACATCCCTAACTCATTTTTTTCCCAATGCCATTGTAACTTGGAATGGTCATTAAATGAGGACTACCTGCCCTGAATGGATCATCAACTCAGCTGTTAGCAGGCTGAGGAAAAAATCTGTATCCAATCTGTATCCAAATCAGCTCTAGTTAATACTTACAAACAAAGAAGAAGTTGTAGAAGGATTTGAAACTGCAGGAACGTTGGGTGAGAGTGACCACAGTCATACTAGAATTCAACATAACGCAAACACAAACAATTGAACACAAGGACACCAAAGTCTTAGATTTTTTGAAAGAACCAATTTTAATAAACTCAGAGAAAACTTGAGAAAGATTCCTTGGATGAAAGTCCTAAAGGGAAAAGCAACTCAAAAGCTGAAAAAAACATGATTATAAAAGCCAAGAACAGCACAATATCAATGAGAAAGAAAAATCAGAAATCCAAGAAACCAGCATGGCTGCACAAAGACCTCACTGACAAATTGAATGAATTAAGGACAAATAAAAAAATGGAAAGAGGTTGGACACATAACTAAGGCAGAATATCAGCAGATAGTCAGAATCTGTGAAGAAAAATCAGGAAAGCAAAGGCCCAGAATGAACAAAGACTTGCAACTGAAGTCAAATATAATAAAAGTTTCTTCCAACACATAAATAACAAAAGAAATCAAGAAACAGTTGGCCCACTAAAGTGAAAGGCAACACAGAAAGCCATGAGTTGCTTAACTCATGCTTTGCATTGGTCTTCATGCAAAAACTACAGCCCAACTAACCTGAAATATAACTGAAAAAACAGACTGGAAACTAAAGTTAAAGTAAGCAAAAAAAAACAGTAAGAGAACACCTGTCCGAACTTGATGAAAGAAATCACCAGGACCAGATGGATTACATCCCAGAGTCCTAAAGGAGTTGGTAGATGAAATCTCAGAACCACTGCACCACATCTTTCTAAAAAGAAAAAATCTTGGGACACAGGGGAACTACCTGAGGACTGGAAAAGAGCTGATATGGTTTCTATCTTCAAAAAAGAAAAAAAAAACAGACCCAGGAAACTACAGACCAATCAGCTGAACCTCAATACCAGGGAAAATACTGGAAAAGATTATTTTAAAAAAACCAGATCTGCCAACACTTAGAAACAAGTAAAGTAATAACCAACAGCCAACACAGGTTTGTTAAGAACAAATCATGCCAAACCAATCTCATTTCATTCTTCAACACAGTGGCTAAATTAGTAAACCAGCAAAATACTGTGGACATAATATACTTGGACTTCAGCAAAGCATTCAACAAAGTAGACCACAAGCTATTTCTTCCCAAACTAGGAAAACAATGGGATAGACAGCTTCATCACCAGATGGATTTTGAATACTTGAACCCTGGGCCCTATCTATTAAAATGAAATTTAATACAGAGAAAAGTAAAATCCTACACTTAGGTAAAAAAACCAAAAACATACATAATTTTATAAATTGGTGCAACAAATTAAAACAGCTTTGGAGAAGTGGAAAAATCTATAACTATCATTGATGGGAAGAGTAGCCACCTTAAAATGAATATCCTGCAATGGCTAGCAGACAAAAAGGGAGTCAGGAGAAAGAAGATATATGAAATTATTTATGATATAAGGAAAAGCAATTAATTTGGTTAAACAAATAGCATGAGTATTATTTCCTAAAATGATTTGTACCAGAGAACACACTGTTCAATTGAAATTGGAATTTCATATGCTATAAAATAAAATAAAATAAAACTTATTACCCATACACAAAAAGAAGGTCCTCTGCTCTGGCCTGACCTATACTTTCCAGGCTTTCTTTGCAGAACACACAGAAGCAAAAACCAGCTTTGATTGGGGGAAGGATCCCTTTAGACAAACAGAGACACACACACACAGGCATACACACATTTCCCACGGTTTTCTATGGTTTAAATTAAAATTTAAAATTTAGAGGTACTCACCTTTCTTCCAAGCAACCTTTGAGTTCAAACTCAAAACCCCCTTTAAAACCTACTTCCCAATGGCCAAGGCCTAAGAAAAAACTCACCCACAGACTTCAATTGGTCTGTTGCCAGCAAGGGAAGCCTTACTTAGGCCAGGTCCATCTGGAGAGGTTAGCTTGGAGTCCCATCTGGGTCGCCAATTGTTGGAAGTAATATTCTTCTGGGTTCAGTTCCAAGTGGGGAAAAAGAACACTGGATTCATGGAAGTTGCTTGGAAAGAAGGTTTTAATGGAGAACAAAGGAACAGGAGCACATGGCTCCTGAACAGAAAAGGTGGATCACATGTTTCCAGGTGTTGGGTCCAGAAAAGGAAGGGGCAAGATGCTTGGAGTTCCTTGCTTTATACTCTCTCTTGGGGTCCCTCCCCAACTGTTTCCTCTTCCTATACAGAAATCTATCCTATTGGCTGTCAAGATTCACAGGAGCATTCTGGGGCATCTCTTGTGGGCTGTCCTGAATCCCAGGGTGGTTGGGATGGAATTTTACCAGGTCCCATGTGGTGAATGAAAAGGCTTTGTGATTCCTTTCCTGTTTGTAATATAAAAATACTGTTTCAGGCTAGGTGGGGGGAATGGGCTGGGCTAGGCCATTCCTTGATGGCCCATTAGCAAGAGTGGGAGGAATGGGTGAGCTGGCGCATAAGATGAGTCTTTTGTCTGCTTAGAAGCAGGTTTCCAGGGATATTCTACTGTATATAATATTCTGCCTTTTAATATTTCCCAGGGTATTTCACCCTTCCAGGAGGGGGTGGGTATTAACTTCCTACAAGAGGAAGAGGAGGAGGAGGAGGAGGAGGAGGAGGAGGAGGAGGAGGAGGAGGAGGAGGAGGAGGAGAGGACTGTGAGGTCCTTGGTGCTCTCTGAGCTTGCTTGTTTTCTTGCAAATGTTTCATTACCCAACTAAGTAACATGATCAGTGCTAGAAGGGAATGGGGGTTGTAGAGAGGAGGAGGAAGAGGAGGAGGAGGAGGAGGAGGAGGAGGAGGAGGAGGAGGAGGAGGAGGAGGAGGAGGAGGAGGAGGACAATGACGACTATGGGGTCCTTGGTGCTCTCTGAGACTTCTTGCAGACGTTTCATGACCCAACTAGGTAACATTATCAGTGCTAGAAGGGAGTGGTGTTTGCAGAGAGAAAGAGGAGGAGGAGGTGGAAGAGGAGGAGGAGGACGACTGTGGGGTCCTTGGTGCTCTCTGAGCTTGCTTGTTTTCTTGCAGACATTTCATTACCCAACTAGGTAACACCATCCATTCTTTTGGTCTTTTTTTTGGGGGGGGAAACATTTTTCTTCTCTGCCATAGCTGAGATCAAGGGGCAACCTGATGTGAGGCACCTACCAAAGTTTTCTTGAACTCGGGTCACGGTTTTGGTAAAATATCAGAAAGTACAAATGTGTCACTCGATGAACATGCATGAACGCGACCCAACGGGGATGGTGAATACGCTGAAGATAGGCAGCAGTGCTGGCCGTACAGTTACAGGCTTCTTTTCAGTCTGACTTCTACGGACAGATCAGCAAGAATAATTTTATGTAGCTGAGCACATTCATGTCCACTGATTTCAAGCATTCCAGCTCTCTTTGGGGAAATCACTGACAGGTATCCACAACCTGTTTGGAAGGTATCCATGTTTTTCTTTCTAATGACTGCGGCTGTAACTGGAGAAACATCTAGTAATACTGATGAAATTCACAAGCCAAAGGCACAGCCGATTCAGACTAATCAAAAAGCTTTTAAAGCATGCAAAGTGAATTCAAACATACGTTTCCCTGCCTGTTTTGCATTTGTATAGAGAGTTGCAGAAATAATATAATTGCTTTCTGAAAAGGCAGGGGTTTTTTTTCTTTCTCATTAAAGGCCGAGGTTTGAGGAGTCTGGAGAATAGGCAGGCAAAGGTCTGGCATCTTTGTGCTCAGGATTTTATTCCAATGAGTCGGGATAATCACAATATTTCATGCACGTTATGAATTTAACATTGCAAACAGTGTACTCCGGGCAGCATAGAAAAGATACAAATTTGAGAGAGAAACGGTTTGGGCTTTTTTTTTTTAAGTTTGTTTGTTTGTAGAAAGAGTAAATACAAAAGCTACTTTCTGGGTTTATTCAGGTAAAGGCAATGCAACAGATTTTTAATAGTGCGAGGGATAGTAAAATATCATTTCTTATCATGGTATTAATGGAAGATCAATTTGGCATCTATAAATCAGGGTTTTTTTTTCAGAATCAGAACAGAGCTGGAAGGGACCTTGGAGGTCTTCTAGTCCAGCCCCCTGCTCAAGCAGGAGAACCCATATCATTTCAGACAAGTGGCTGTCCAGTCTCTTCTTAAAAACCTCCAGCGATGAAGCACCCACTGGGCCAGCATTGGTGATGTTACCCAGTTGGGTAAAGAAACGTCTTCAAGAAAACAACCAAGTTCAGAGAGCACCAAGGACCCTACAGTCTCCTCCTTCCCCCTCTTCCTCTTCCTCCTCCTCCTCCCAAATGCCACTCCCTTCTAGCACTGATGATATTACCTAGTTGGGTAATGAAACGTCTTCAAGAAAACGACCAAGTTCAGAGAGCACCAAGGACCCCACACTTTAACTCTGAGATACAAATATTCTCTCTCTTTTTTTGTGTTTAGTAATTCTCAAAAGGAAACAGGGAATACGGAATTCAGCCAGATATTCTGCATGGGTCCCGTTGAATGAATAAGTCTAGGAACCTAACAGAGAAAGAACAATTCCCCTACCTCTATTTATCTAGCACTGATGATGTTACCTAGCTTGGGTAATGAAACATCTTCAAAAAAAACCACCAAGCTCAGATTTTGTTCAAGAGGCAACTGGACTTTTTTTTCCCCTGAAGACGTTTTGCTTCTCATCCAAGAAGCTTCTTCAGTTTAATTTTCTTCAAGAAAAAACAAAGAAAGTCCAGATGTCTCTTGAAAAAGCACCTTTGGGACAACCGTGACCTGGATGACCGAGAATCTCCATAGACAACCAAGCTCAGAGAGCACCAAGGGTATCTCATGTCTACTGCATGTTCCCCTCTCCTTGTCTGGTCCAGTTTTGCTCCATTTTGTGAATTGGAAATCGCAAACTTTTGGCAAACCCATCGATCCATTTCTCGTTCTTCTCCTCCTGTTAACTCTTCTCTAGAGACTTCAGAAACGGTTGTAAGAAAGGATACAGAAGCGATAACATCGGTTTCAGCCATATCTTTCTGAGGGAAGTTAGCATCCACCCCTCTCCTAGAAGAATGAAATATTTTAGGAAATATTAAAAAGGCAGAATATTATATTTCCCTGCATGAGAAATGGAGAAACATGGTTTTTTTAAGGCAGGAAGCAAACTCACTCTTAATAGCCCCCACCCTCCTCAATAGTCCACAGCAGATGTCCCCACTTAAGAGATAACGAGATAGCTAGGTCTATTCATAGGCAAATGCCCTCACCCAAGATCCAACAAAGGTAGGATTAGCCCTCTACCCATCTAGCAACAGAAAAGCCATTAAGACATGGCTCTTCCTGCAGGCGGGGTGATTTTGAGACAACCTTACATCTGAGGTCTCCCCCATGTATGCATGGTGTTGTATGTTTCTTTTAACTTTTTAAAATTGTTTTTAATGATTTTATTGTTTGGTGTTCTTTAAAATGCTGCAATCCGCCCTGAGTCCTTAGGGAGTAGGGCGGCATAGAAGAATACCCAAATAAAATAAAATAAATAATAAACAACTCACCACATGGCACCTGGGAAGATTACATCACCCAGCAAGGATCAACCAAGCCTGGGACTCAGGACAGCCTACAGAGTTGCCCCTGCATGGCCCCATGGGAGTCTGACAACCAATCAGAATGCAAGCTCAAATCCAAAAGCCCAGAGAGGGTATAAAACTCAGGCACCCTCAGCATCTCTTCCCATATTTTTTCTTTCTCCTTCACCCAACATCTTCAAGGCATGAGATCCTGTCCACCATTCAAACCATCTTTCCAAACAGCTGCCATGTTTCCAGTGTCTTTCTTCCCCACTCGGAACTGAACCCGAAGGGATATTTCCTCCAACCTGTCAAAGTCCTAATTTTACACGGAGAGCTTCTACAATGATCGGTCTTTACCCTTAGACGTCGGCAGAACATTCGCTCTTCTGATTCCCTCTGAGGTCGACTCTTGCATGTGTATGACATATCTGAAGTGTGCTTCAGGGTGCTTAGAGGGAAAACGGCATGAACCGTGAGTCATGGCGAGTGCAATTAATACTCTCCAGACTAGACTGGCAGAAGGATTTCAATGAATTCAAATGTAGTCCATGCGTGGCCATCACGCTGTTCGCTTTTTGAGGCGATGTTATGCTGAACACCGAAAAGGAGTAATAAAGCGATGGAATGAATGACACAAGAAGAAGGGAAAAAAAGAACTAGACTAATAATATTCATTCTCTTCATACCTTTCTACCTTTGCTCCCATCGCTGTCAAGGCAATTACTACTTCAGAGATCCTGGCTTGCGTAAGAGAATGCAAGCAGGGTTGAGATAAACTGGGGTTTGGTTTTGCGGGGACATGATGGCCAAAATGTGTCAGAGCTGGAGGTGTGAACCGTTCAGATCCCAGTGGCAAAGAAGTTTCTGATCCAGCACTGTCTGTAGCCATTAGCAGCTCCTTAAAGGGGCTGAGTCTTATCTGGGACTCCAACGGTGTCAGAATGAGAACATTGTTGGAAGGGACCTTGGAGGTCTTCTAGTCCAGCCTCCTGCTCGGGCAGGAGATCCTATACCATTTTAGACAAATGCCTGTCCAGTCTCTTCTGAAAAACTTCCAGTGATGAAGACCCACAATTTCTGGAGGCAAGTTGTTCCATGGGTTAATTGTTCTCTCCATTAGGATATTTCTCCTTAGCTCTACGTTGGTTCTATCCTTGGTTAGTTTCCATCCATTGTTCCATCCATCCAAGAGCCGAGGTGGCGCAGTGGTTAAATGCAGCACTGCAGGCTACTGCTAGTTCAGCAGTTCAGCTGTTCAAATCTCACCGGCTCAAGGTTGACTCAGCCTTCCATCCTTCTGAGGTGGGTAAAATGAGGACCCAGATTGTTGGGGGCAATATGCTGAACTCTGTAAACCGCTTAGAGAGGGCTGGAAAGCACTGTGAAGCGGTATATAAGTCTAAGTGCTAGTGCTAGTGCTATTGTTTCTTGTCCTGCCTTCTGGTGCTTTGGAAAATAAATTAACCCCCTCCTCTTTGTGGCAGCCCCTCAAATACCAGAAGATTGCTACCATGTCCCCATTATCCATCTTTTCTCTAGACTAGCCAAACCCAAATCCTGCAACTGTTCTTCATTTAGTCTCCAGGCCTTTAGTCATCTTAGTTGCTCTTCTTTGCATCTTTTTTTGCAATGGGGTGACCAACACTGGATGCAGTTTTATAATCACACAAGCTCAGGAAAATATCTGAAATATTTGAGATGAATGACACAGCTAGAAGGCACCTTGGTGGTCTTCAAGTCAAACTCTCTGCTCAAGCAGGAGACCTTATACCATTTTAGACAAATGGCTGTCAAATGTCCTCTTAAAAAACATTGTGGAACACCCACAACATCTGGAGGCAAGTTGGTCCACTGGTTATTTGTTCTCACTGTCGGAAAGTTTCTCTCTAGTTCTAGGTTGGTCCTCTCCTTGGTTAGCTTCCATCCAGTGCTTCTTGTCCTGCCCTCAGGTGCTTTGGAGAATAGGTTGACCCCCTCTTCTTTATGACAGCCCCTCAGATATTAGAACACTCCTATCATGCCAAGAAATGAAGTCAGGAAGACAAGACATGGTCATTCCCTTTTGGTCTTTCGGTAGCACCTCCTGAACTCGACTGGGTATGTCTAGTTTAATGAAAAGAAGGACCAGGGGAGACATGATAGCAAGTGTTCCAATATCTCAAGGGTTGCCACAAAGAAGAGGGAGTCAAGCTATTCTCCAAAGCACCTGAGGGCAGGACAAGAAGCAATGGGTGGAAACTAAGCAAGGAGAGAAGCAAGTTAGAACTAAGGAGAAATTTCCTGACAGTTAGAACAATTAATCAGTGGAACAGCTTCCCTCCAGAAGTTGTGAATGCTCCAAACACTGGAAGTTTTTAAGAAGAGACTGGACAACCATTTGTCTGAAGTGGTATAGGGTTTCCTGCCTAAGCAGGGGGTTGGACTAGAAGACCTCCAAGGTCCCTTCCAACTCTGTTATCATTATTATTTCCACCTGGCTGGCTACCTTTTGACCCCAGGAAAATCTCATTCACAGAGCTGCAGAATCCATTTCCAGATCCAAGACTCATTAGCCTGCTTCAGACTTAATAAATAACAGTATTCAAATCTAAATACTTCTAGCCAAAAACTGACCAGCGTTGTGACCGTTTATTGTGAGCAGGGAAAGCTGGACCATGGTCTGTGAAGACGACTAAGGCTGGGACTCTAATCTACACTTTCTCTGTCTCACTAAAAGCTTTAAAAGAAAGCCTAAAATCAGTTCTTCTTCTTTTTTTTAAAGTGGAGAGCTAAAATTACACACTCCAACACTAAATAAAAGCCCCTGTGGAACCATAAGGCAGGAAATTCAACTTACAGAGTCCATTTGCTCAGAGCATCTCTTCCCCCTTCAACTGCTGTCAAGAAACCAAGAAATCAAATTTCTGAAGACATCTTGACTATTTTCATCCCCTGTTGCCTATGGGAGCTCAACACTTCAAGCCTGGGAAGAACTGGATTCAGATGTACATCAACTGATCATCAGGACAGGAGGAGAGGTTTCTGGTCCAGGCAGTATCTGTGCCCAGATCCAGGTCCAAATTGTGGTCTTTCATCCGATGGATTGGCACATCGCAAAATCGCCTTATTTTTTTTCCCCCGAGAGAAAACCTGCACTAAAGACCTCTCATCATCGTAGCTTTGTCTCTCTTTTTTTAAAGTATTATTTTGGGCTTCGTTCCTTCTTACTTTAATCCCTTCCTGCCATATTTCATATTTCAAGGGCTCATCTCACCAACCTTGAAGTCGGTAGATGTTTGAATTGCACATCAGTCTTCATTAGGGCAAGTCATGGTTGAATGAAATTGCCAGTAACCCTGGCTCTTTCCCCACCCCCAACCCCAACCCCAAGTGCCGAGAGATTCTGATGTCAGCGTTCATAATCAGGGGAGGCCACCTCTGTGCTTTGCAATTTGCGCCTTTGAATGAAAACTAATTTTTGATCTTCGTATCTGAGAAGTGAAAGTCTTTAAAGCATCCTTCTCATTTAATTTTAATTAGCATTTAAGCTGTTTCATTAAAAATGGAAAAAAGCAATCCCTTTCTCTTCTCTTCTCTTTCTTTCTTTCTTACTTCCTTCTTTTCTTTTCTTCTTTTCTTTCTTTCTTCTTTCTTTCTTTTCTCTCTTTCTCTCTTTTACTTTTTCTTTTTTCTTCTGTCTTTCCTTTTTCTCTTTTTTCCTTTCTCTTTCTCTTTCTTCTTTCTATCTTTCTTCCCACTCCCTCCCCCCTCCCCCTCTCTCTTTCTCTCTCTCCTTTTCTTTCTCTCTCTCTCTCTCCTTTTTCTTTTTCTTTTTCTTTCATTCTTCTATCTTTCTTTTCTCTCTTTCTCTTTCTTTCTCTTTTTTTCTTCTTCTGTCTTTCCTTTCTCTCTTTTTTCTTTCTTTTTCTTTCTCTCTCTTTTTTCTTTTTCTTTCTCTTTCTTCCTTCTATCTTTCTTCCCACTCCCTCCCTCCCTCCCTCTCTCTTTCTCTCTCTCCTTTTCTTTCTCTCTCTCTTGCTCTCCTTTTTCTTTTTCTTTCTTTCTTTCTTTCATTCTTTTTCTTTCTTTCTTTCTTCTATCTTTCTTTTCTCTCTTTCTCTCTCTTTTTCTTTTTTCTTTCTTCTTTCTTTCCTTTCTCTTTTTTCTTTCTCTTTCTTTCTCTCTCTCTCTTTTTCTTTTTCTTCTTTCTATCTTTCTTCTCCCTCCCTCCCTCCCTCCCTCCCTCCCCCTCTCCCTCTCCCTCTCCCTCTCCCTCTCCCTCTCCCTTTCCCTCTCTCTCTCTCTCTCTCTCTCTCTCCCCTACACACACAAATTCTGTTGCAAACAACTAACAAGAACACAGTCCAGTTTTCTTACCTCTACTGGTCATATCACTAGCAGAAAAGGGTCCAAAAATGTTATAATGTTTGAGAGAAAAGTCAGAAGTGCCTTCGATATTCTCGGTCCTGTAATCCTTTATGTAGTTACCTGTCCTTGGGCTGGACCCATGAACCACAGGTTAAATACTTGGTTCCCAGGCTGATGAAGAATCAAGAGACAAGCAAGCCAGCTGCTGTGGCCTAGAGGTGGAGCTCTTGCCTCCCAATCAGGAGGTTGTGAGTTCGATCCTAGGTAGAGGCAGATGTAGGGTCTCCTGCTTAGGCAGGGGGTTGGACTAGATGACCTGCAAAGTCCCTTCCAACTCTGTTAATCTGTTAATTGGAGACGGTTATGTAACCAGACAGCCGAAAGCTTCTCTGTTATTAGTGAAGGGATCCACCACTTTCCCAGATGACAGGAAGACTCCTAGAAAGAAAACTGAAACATCTCCACTCTAATACACTCAGGAACATGCTGGTTCTGAATGGAAAGCAGTTCAATTGCTGGAATTCTTGTAACCCCATTTTTCCCCTGCTTTAATAATCTTGCTAAGGAGAACTCTGTGGGAATGTGTTTGTGGGGGGGGGGATCGTGTTTATTCTTAAGCAAATGCCAAAGAGCTTTACATGCTTTCTGAGCCTCCAGGTTTTCTTTTCTATTCCTGTGCCATTCTTTCTCTCATCTTCTTTTTGTTCAGTAGGAAGAAAAGGGGAGGGAAGGGGAATGGAAAGGGAAAGGGAAAGAAGGAAAGGAAAGGAAAGAAGGAAAGGAAAGGGAAGGGAAGGGAAGGAAAGGAAAGGAAAGGAAAGGAAAGGAAAGGAAAGGAGGAAAGGAAAGGAGGAAGCAAAGGGAAGGGAAAGGGAAAGAGAAGGAAAGAGAAGGAAAGGAAAGAAGGAAAGGGAAGGGAAGGGAAGGGGAAAGGAAAAAAGAAGAAAGGAAAGGAAAGAAGAAAGGAAAGGAAAGGAAAGGAAAGGAGAAGAAAGGAAAGGAAAGGAAAGAAGAAAGGAAAGGAAAGGAAAGGAAAAAAGAAGAAAGGAAAGGAAAGGAAAGGAAAGGAAAGGAAAGGAAAGGAAAGGAAAGGAAAGGAAAGGAAAGGAAAGGAAAGGAAAGGAAAGGAAAGAAGAAAGGAAAGGAAAAAAGAAGAAAGGAAAGGAGAAGAAAGGAAAGGAGAAGAAAGGAAAGGAAAGGTAAGGAAAGGAAAGGTAAGGAAAGAAAAGGAGAAGAAAGGAAAGGAGAAGAAAGGAAAGGAAAGGAAAGGAAAGGAAAGGAAAGGAGAAAGGAAAGGAAAGGAAAGGAAAGGAAAGGAAAAAAGAAGAAAGGAAAGGAAAGGAAAGGAAAGGAGGAAAGGAAAGGAGGAAGCGAAGGGAAAGAGCATATTCATCTGGAAGACAATGTAGACCTGCCATCAGCTACTTTTCTTCACCCTAACCTCATTTTTCTCCATCAAATTGTTAGATCAGCTTCAGAGGAAGGGAAGTGAGGCCTGCTGTCAGAGAGTTTTAAAAAGCCCAGAGTAACCTTTCCCAACCTTAGACCCTCTGCAGACATCAACTGCCAGAATTGGAGTTGACTCCCAAAAACATCTGGGAGCTGCCCGGGTTGTGAAATGCTAGCACAGGTAAACGGAAAAAGGTAAATAGAAAAGGAAAGCAAGAGACCTATTGTTCTTCTGAAAACAAAACAAAACCTATGAAGTCTGGTGAATTTTTCAAAATTCAGGGCTGATCTTCTGACTGCTGATAAAATTAACTTACCTGAGATGAATATTCAAGAAAGACAGAGATTCTGTTGAGGGGACGTGTGCCCACTCTCCCATCACCTGAGTCAAATTTTATCCTGCCTCAGAATCTCAGAGGAAATCAAATCTATCTAGTTCATTAACGATCGTCCATGGGGGAAGAATTGATTTAGGAAAGACTCATCGCCTTGTTCTGGCTGCATCCCTCCACGGAGCCTTCTAGACTTGGGAATAAATATCCGTCTTCGTGGGTGTGTAACAGAGGTGGCATTCAGCCGGTTCTGTCCGGTTCGCCTGAACCAGTAGTGGAAATCGCTGTACATGTTCTTGCACAGGAACAGGAAGCTCAAGTGTAAAGCCCAATAGAAGGTATAAAAGCCACCCACTCTCAACTCCATGTGGTCAGCTATTCAGAACCATGTGCTTGATGGCTCTGCTTCATCATTAAACCATCCTTCCAAGCAGCCTCCATGTTTCCAGTGTCTTTCTCCTGGCTTGGAACTGAAACAGATGGATATTTCCTCCAACAATAGATCAGGAGGTTCATAAACTCAGTTAGTCATGCCCTGGTCACCTCCTGAATGGATTATTGTGGTGGGCTGTACATGGAGCTGATGTGGTCCACCAGCAGCCCGTGCAGCTGGTAGCTGATTCCGACAGCACAGAGGCTGGTGTGGTGATGCGCCAGCGGCCTGTGCAGCTGGCACCCGAGTCGGACAGTGAGGAGGCTGGAGAAGACTCAGTGCCAGAGGTTGAGATTAAGCCAGGGCCTTCAGAACCTCCAGAAGCTCCCATCAATGACGAGGAAGAAGAGGAGGAGCCTATTCTCAATGCATGGGCTCGCAGAGCTGCCAAAAGGCAGAAATGGTTCCTCAGGAGGAAGTCTCCTCAGGAGTAAGGCTTGGGGATAATTGGCCACTCCCCTAGCCTATTTAAGGGATGATGACGAAGGAAGCAATTTGCAGGAAACAACGTTCGTTCATATTCCTTCCTGTCTTGACTCTGATCGGATCTTGTTCTCTCTCTTGGCATTTTTCCTGAAAATTGCTTCTGGGCAATTTGCCAACCACGGTAAGATTTCTGATATCTACAAGACTGTTTACTCAGCATTGAGTTATTATTTCAGGGACTCGTGCTGGCTGTTAATGAAGTTGAATTAACAGCTGGTGTTCAGAAAAGACTGCTTTAAACTGTATTTGTCTGTGACGACTACTAAGAAAGCTCATTAGTGGTCCTTAATTAGTAAACTAAGGTTTGTACAGACTTTGTGTGTGCTGCGGTCTTTGTGGTCTGTAGCTGGGGCAGAACAGTATCTGGAAGACATAGCTGCTACAAAACGCAGCAGAACAAGCAATTATGTGTTCTGCTAAAACTTCACACTTCTCGTCCACAAATTGGTTCAATTCAAGGTGCTGGTTATGAATCTAAAAGCCCTCCATGGCCCTGAGTGGATAGCGCAGTGGTTAAAAGCAGCATTGCGACCTTCAGCTGATTGCTAGTTTAGCAGTTCAGCTGTTCAAATCTCACTAGGCTCAAGGTTGACTCAGCCTTCCATCCTTCCGAGGTGGGTAAAATGAGGACCCAGATTGTTGGGGGCAATATGCTGAACTCTGTAAACCGCTTAGAGAGTGCTGTAAAGCACTATGAAGCGGTATATAAGTAAAGTGCTATTGCTATTGCTATTGCTGAGTGAAATTATTTGAGGAACTGCCTCCACCTGGTTATCTCTGTCCATCCCATCAGATCTTCCAAGAGGGTCGTGCTGAAAGTCCCATCAGCCAAGGAAGTTCATTTGGCAGGATCTACAAGCAGACTCTTGTCTACCATGGCTCTCCTTCTTCAGAACCTCATTGCCTCAAGCTAAGATTGGTTAACCCTGTTGGCCTTCCAAAAAGGTGTTTAAAACTAGGTTTTGTTTTGTGCCTGAGAATGGCAGGGAAATGCAACACCCATTAAATGGATTCATCATACATTCAGAATGCCCTTCTGCTACTATAATTGTAATTGTTTTACTCATCTCTTTAATGGTTTCATTTTAATTCATTTGAATGTTTGGTGTTTTGTTCTTCTAATTTAGCGCATCGCCCAATGTCACATGCATGAGATAAGCAGCAGGTAAATTTAATCAATAAAAATTTTTAAAAATGCCAATTTTGTTTTCTCTTCTTATCCCAGTTTTCCAAAACTGAAGTTAGTTTTCATCAACAACTTTTGTATCTCCGTATTCCGGTGCATCACAATCAGTTTTGATCGCTCTTGGCCCCAAGATTTAAGTTTGTTTGTTCAGTGACTGTCTCATTCATTATTTTCCTTCCGACTTCTTCATTAGTTCCATTTTCTTTTTCTTCCTTTCTTTCGCCAAGGGATGAGCAAATAACTGGGTTTCTTTTCCTGGCAATTCATTCCGTACGCTTTCTGCATTTAGCAATTGCTTTTAATGCATTTTAGATTTATTTTCTCCAGGAAAAGGCATATATTTTCATAGGCTTTCCATATTTAAGCTCGTGTTTATACACAGTTGGATTCTTCTTTTTTTTCTTTTTTGTGCCAAGAACGTAACTGAAAAACTCTGAGCGATGCAAGATCCAAAAGATAATCATGAGCCCATCGGCACCTGAATCTAGAAGGTGCAAATTAGATTGAGTCACTTTGAAATGCAAAGTGAGCGGAATTCATGAGCTTCCCCAAACTCTGTTTTTTACCAAACTCTAAACCTGCTTTTCCATTGTTGTGATGACTGCCTGCACTAACTGGATTGTTGCCATCTTAAACAAACCAATGAATCTCAACATAGGATGAATTTGTAGAAGTTACATATCTACAGTTACAATCCAGATACAAAAAAGGATGCAGAGGAATATGGATTTGATACTGAACCACAACAATTACATAAATTGTTGGTAGGCCCAGAGGGAAAACTAATAACCAAAATATATAATTATTTACTAAAATTTGATAGGGCGGAGGAGGTTGTGAAAGAACCCATGATTGCCTGGGCCAAAAACTTTGGATACAACGTAGAATTAGAAGAATGGGGAAAAAAATTGGAATAAAAATTATACAATAACTAAATCTGTGGCCTATAAGGAAAACCAATATAAGATGTTTCATCATTGGCATTTGGCGCCAGCGAGGTTGGCCAAGATGTACCCAAATTTAAATCCAAAATGTTGGAAATGCAAACAAGGACAAGGTACTTTCTTTCACTCTAGCACTGATGATGTTACCTGGTTTGGATAATAAAACATCTGCAAGAAAATAAGCAAGCTCAGAGAGCATTAAGATGGCCCAATTTCGGGTAGACTACTAAGAGTTTGCGGATCCTACAAATTCCTAGATGGACCCTCAGTAGCGTAGCACATCTTAAGTTCAGACGCAAGAGTGCAGACTTGGTATGGCCTAACGCAAAACTATTTTTGTCTTGATTGTTAAGAGTGCTGGATCAATCAATTTCTCTTGAAACACTTCAAAATCAGTAGTTCCCGTCAAAAACGGGAAACAGTTCTTACAAGCCTTATAATTACCACAATCATCAAATAGTCTCCATTTCACCATATATAGAGATAGGAGATAGCAGTGTTCCAATATTTGAGGATCTGCCACCAATAAGAGGGGTCAACCCAGGGGTGAAATCCAGCAGGTTCTGACAGGTTCTGGAGAACCGGTAGCGAAAATTTTGAGTAGTTCGGAGAACCGGCAAATAGCACCTCTGGCTGGCCACAGAGTGGGGAGGGAATGGAGATTTTGCAGTATCCTTCCCCTGCCACACTCACCAAGCCACGCCCACAGAACCGGTAGTGAAAAAAATTGGATTTCACCACTGGGTCAACCTGTTTTCCAAAGAACCTGAAAGCAATATTGGATGGAAATTAATCAAGGAGAGAAGCAACCTTCAATTGAGGAGAAACTTCCTAACAGTGAGGACAATTAACCAGTGGAACAGCTTGCCACAAGAAATCGTGGGAGCTCCATGAAGCTCTCTGAACTTGGTTGTTTTCTTGAAGACGTTTCATTACCCAACTAGGTAACATCATCAGTGCTAGAAGGGAGTGGCGTTTGGGAGGAGGAGGAGGAAGAGGAAGAGGAAGAGGGGGAGGGGGGAAGGAGGAGACTGTGGGGTCCTTGGT
Organism: Diadophis punctatus similis; assembly: GCA_023053685.1. Taxonomy (NCBI): domain Eukaryota; kingdom Metazoa; phylum Chordata; class Lepidosauria; order Squamata; family Dipsadidae; genus Diadophis; species Diadophis punctatus. The sequence continues at coordinate 12,426,497 of JALIGW010000021.1, forward strand.
GCTCTCTGAAGGTGGTTGTTTTCTTGAAGACGTTTCATTACCCAACTGGGTAACATCACCAATGCTGGCCCAGTGGGTGCTTCATCGCTGGAGGTTTTCAAGAAGAGACTGGACAGCCACTTGTCTGAAATGGTATAAGGTCTCCTGCCTGAGCAGAGGGTTGGACTCCAAGGACCCATGTCCCAAAGGAGCTTTTTCAAAAGGAAACTAGACTTCCTTTGTTTTTCCTCGAAGACGTTTCACTTCTCATCCAAGCAACAGCTTCAGTGAACAGTTGCCTCAAGGAAAAACAAAGAATAGAGTGAATGTGCAGGAAGGGACCTTGGAGGTCTTCAAGTCCAGCCCCCTGCTCAAGCAGGAGAACATATACCATTTCAGATAAGTGACTGTCTAGTCTCTTCTTAAAAACCTCCAGTGATGGAGCACCCACAACTTCTGTGGGCAAGCTGTTCCACTGGTTAATTGTCCTCACTGTCAGGAAGTTTCTCCTCAATTCCAGGTTGCTTCCCTCCTTGATTAGTTTCCATCCATGGTTTCTTGTCTTGCCTTCTGGTGCTTTGGAAAACAGGTTGACCCCTTCCTCTTTGTGGCAGATCCTCAAATCTTGGAACACTGCTATCTCCTATCTCTATATATGGTGAAATGGAGACTATTTGATGATTGTGGTAATTGTAAGGCTTGTAAGAACTCTTTTCAGTTTTTGACGGGAACTGCTGATTTTGAAGTGTTTCAAGAGAAATGGATTGATCCAGCACTCTTAACAATCAAGACAAAAATAGTTTTGCATTAGGCATTGTCCCCTCAAATACTTGAATGCTGCTATCATGCCCCCTCCGGTCCTTCTAGACTAGCCAGACCCAAATCCTGCAGCCGTTCTTCGTATGTTTTAGCCTCCAGGCCTTTGATCATCTTATTTGCTAGAAAGTCCAGTTGCCTTTTGAAAAAGCACTTTTGGGACAACCATGACCTGGATGACTGAGAATGTCCATGGGCATCCAAGTAGGTCCCTTGGATCCTACAGAATAACAGCTCTGTTATTCTGAGCTGTTTACAGTATATTCTATATGTAGAATCTACACATTTCTGAATTGACGTATGAGCACGTGTGAGTTTCTGGAAGCAAGCAAGAATCATTATTCTGGGGGGGAAAAACATTTTTTGTGATTTTAGTTCTTAGCCTCTATTGTAAGAAGCTGAGCACCTCAACCCCAGAGTTATAGTAGCAGGTCAACTGAAAGCAAACATACTTCAGATTCTGTTATAGGGAAATATGCATATATCTCTCCCTAAAGATGCCCCTAGCTATTGTATAGACGAGAAGATTACAGTTACTAATGACTTCAGACAACAGCAAGGTTTGAACAAGCATCTTTTAAATGCTCTGCTAATACTTCCAACTTCTTTGCTAATCCTAGCAGCTATCAAGCTTGCTCCAGTTCAGTTCTGATTTAGATCCCTTTTAATTAATTGTATCCTGTATAACTTACTCTTGATTTAAGAGGACTGAAATTGAATGTTAATTAAGAACCAGTGGAGCTTGAAAACATGCACCGCATATTGAAATGACTGGGCCTTGTCAGCCGGATCTACGCAGTCAGGCCACCTGTTTTATGCTGTCAAGTATTAAGCTTGTTGGACTCTAATCTTCTCTCCTCTGGTGGGATGGAAATATTCTAGCAAGAATGTGTATGTGATAAAGGATAGCATTGGCAGGTGATATAAATACCTTCTAACTGAAAGAATGGATGCTTTTTTAAAAAAAATATGTTTATTAAGACGTTTTACATAGAAATTAAAGAAAATACATTCAAGGAAATATATGTAACAAAGTGTGACAAAGAAGGAAGGAAGGAAGGAAGGAAGGAAGGAAGGAAGGAAGGAAGGAAGGAAGGAAGGAAGAAAAAGAAAGAAAGAAAGAAAGAAGGAAGGAAGGAAGGAAGGAAGGAAGAAAAAGAAAGAAAGAAAGAAAGAAAGAAAGAAAGAAAGAAAGAAAGAAAGAAAGAAAAAGAAAAAGAAAGAAAGAAAGAAAGAAAGAAAAGGGAGATAGGTAGATAGGGAAGTAGGGAGGTAGGGAGGTAGGGAAGAAGGAAGGAAGGAAGGAAGGAAGGAAGGAAGGTAGGAAGGAAGGAAAATACATATATAGAGCTATAAAAAATAAAAAAAATAAAAACGCGTCAATTATACAGAAAGAAATAGCTTCTGATATATTTTTCAGCAGTTATAAATACAGTTTTAATCAAACCTAAGGAAACATCTGCAAGAAAACCACCAAGCTCAGAGACCACCAAGGACCCCAAGGTTCTCCTCGTCCTCCTCATCCTCCTCCTTGTCCTCGTCCTCCTCCTCCTCTCCACAAACCCCACTCCCTTCTAACACTGATGATGCTACCTAGTTGGGTTATGAAACGTCTGCAAGAGAAACACCCAGCTCAGTGAGCACCAAGGACCCCTCCTTCCAACCTTGAGCTACAAATATTCTCCTTTATTGCTTTCTGCAAAGTCTTTTGCCCAGTAACATCGAGAAGATTACCCTGGATGTTAGACATTCATCAGAAGTTCCCCTACAAATCACTCATTAGAACCTCTATTCACCCTTGCTGACCCAGAGTTGCGCCAGTTGTGGTGCCCCACAGCTGGCACAAAAAGCTAATGCAGACCATAAAAGAGAAGGCTGTCTTAGAAGACGGGGGAAGGAACGAAGACGCCTCCGTACTGCAACAATTCACAATTCAGACTCTTCCGAAATCTCTCTCTCTGCAAAGCACAACTGGCAGAAGATTATTAGCGTAAACTCCACAGGACATGTCTTGTGCGCGTACATTGCCCATCCCGCATTATCATCTCTGCATAGATTACAATATTTTAACAGACAATGCCTGCTGGTGAGCTAGTAGGGGGAAATGCAAATAGAGGCAAACATCTGCTTTGGTGATAGGCAATTCCCTCCACCCAGGAGCTTCTTGGCTGTTCTGATGTCAGATGGTGGGAAGTCAAACGCAAGTCGGCCAAAAAAAGACTGGCCAGATTTCAAGAGAGAGAACCATCTTGTGATGCGCAGAACCCGGCGCCTATCCATCCTTCTTTGATTGACATATGACATTTGCTTTGTTTGAAAGCAGCTCCCTTGCAATAAGAGCCGTTTCTGGAAAGCCACAGCTCATCTACAGGAGTCAGCTGACCAGCATGACAGTAATTTCACCCAAGGGAGGGAGGGACTGCTGTGGTTCTCTAGGAACAAACAGAGTCTGCATTTCGAGATTAGCTGCAGGGTTGTGTCCAGGATACGGGTTGGTCTGTTTTGATATTCTTTCAGAGTGGACACTCAGCCCCGAAAGTACACAACAACAACAACAACAACAACAACAACAACAACAACAACAACAACAACAGAGTTGAAAGGGACCTTGGAGGTCTTCTAGTCCAACCCCCTGCTTAGGCAGTAAACCCTACACTACTTCAGACAAATGGTTGTCCAACATCTTCTTAAAAACTTCCAGTGTTGGAGCATTCACAACTTCTAGAGGCAAGCTGTTCCACGGATTAATTGTTCTAACTGTCAGGAAATTTCTCCTTAGTTCTAGGTTGCTTCTCTCCTTGATTAGTTTCCACCCATTACTTCTTGTCCTATCCTCAGGTGCTTTGGAGAATAGCTTGACTCCCTCTTCTTTGTGGCAACCCCTGAGATATTGGAACACTTGCTATCATGTCTCCCCTAGTCCTTCTTTTCATTAAACTACTAGACATACCCAGTTCCTGCAACCGTTCTTCATATGTTTTAGCCTCCAGTCCCCTAATCCTCTTTGTTGCTCTTCTCTGCACTCTTTCTAGAGTCTCAACATCTTTTTACATCATGGCGACCAAAACTGAATGCAGTATTCCAAGTGTGGCCTTATCAAGGCCTTATAAAGTGGTATTAACACTTTGCGTGATCTTGATTCTATCCCTCTGTTAATTTTGTTCGCCATGATATAAAAAAGATGTCGAGACTCTGGAAAGAGGGCAGAGAAGAGCAACGAAGATGATCAGGGGACTGGAGGCTAAAACATATGAAGAATGGTTGCAGGATTGTCTACTCTATAAAAAGAAGAACTAAGGTGTGACATGATAGCAGTCTTCCAATATCTCAGGGGCTGCCACAAAGAAGAGGGAGTCAAGCTATTCTCCAAAGCTCCTGAAAGCAGAACAAGAAGCAACAGATGGGAATTAATCAAGCAGAGAAGCAACCTAGAACTAAGGAGAAATTTCATGAGAGTGAGAACAATTAACCAGTGGAATAAGTTGCCTCCAGAAATTGTGGGTGGAGGTTTCTAAGAGGAATCTGGACAGCCATTTGCCTGGAATGGTATAGGATCTCCTGCTTGAGCAGGAGGTTGGACTAGAAAACCTCAAAAGTCCCTTCCAGTTCTATTCTGATTGATTGAACGAATCAAGGAGAGAAGCAACCTGGAATTAAGGAGAACCTTCCTAACAGTGAGGACAATCAACCAGTGGAACAGATGTTGCCTTCCGAAGTTATGGGTGCTCCATCGCTGGAGATATTTAAGAAGAAACTGGACAGTCACTTGTCCGAAATGGTATAGGTTCTCCTGCTTGAGGTTGGACTAGAAGACCTACAAGGTCCCTTCCAACTCTGTTAATTTGATAAACCTCCAAGGTCCTTTCCAGGTCTAGTCTGATTCGGATCATTTTAACAAACCACTGAGCTTTTCTAGGTTACTACAAGAATCAAAACCTCACTCGGTTCGGTCCCTCATCTATGCACCAAAGAGAAATTCCTTGTGTGTTCAATCACACTTGGCCAATAAAGAATTCTATTCTATTCTATTCTATTCTATTCTATTCTATTCTATTCTATTCTATTCTATTCTATTCTATTCTATTCTATTCTATTCTATTCTATTCTATTCTATTCTACACTACATTACACTACACTACACTATACTATACTATATTATTATTCTATTCTATTCTATTCTATTCTATTCTATTCTATTCTATTCTATTCTATTCTATTCTATTCTACTCTACTCTACTCTACACTACACTACACTACACTACACTATTATTCTACTCTACTCTACTCTACTCTACTCTACTCTACTCTACTCTACTCTACTCTACTCTACTCTATTCTATTCTATTCTATTCTATTCTATTCTATTCTATTCTATTCTATTCTATTCTATTATTCTAGTCTAGTCTAGTCTACTCCAACTATCTTTCAGGCTTCTTTCAGGGAACATTGTAATGTCCTTCCTTCCGCCCTGTTGCCGAGTAGATATTGCCAACATCTCCGCGCTCATCATATCTGCCCTTGAGACATGCAAGAGATAAAATCAATAATACACTTGGAGGTTTTATATGACAGGGCATCAAAATCATATTCTTTCCCTTCTCGCTTCAATCCCCAGACAATCAGATCGTTTCTATGTTGATTTTCTTTTCACTGATAAGATTTTACACACACACACACACACACACACACACACACACACACACACACACACACACACACACACACACACACCAATCTTGCAAAGTTTTGTTATCTAGCCTCAGGGCTTTAGCAGAGAAGCATCCGGAATAAGATTTAAGATGGATTGCTGCCTACGCTGATTTGTGTTTATCTATTTTGACTCCCCCTTTTTTTAAAAAAACACCTGACGTTTTATTTGCTGGATGAAAGCCCTAATAAATAAAACTGATTGATTTCTGCTGAAGTTTTCCTTGTTCTCTTTTTTGCATCGCAATCCACATCCTCGAGGACAGGCAGTCCTCGACCTACGATCACAATGGGGCCCAACATTTCTGCTGCAAAGCGAGACACTTGTTAAAGCGAGTTTTGCCCCGTGTTACGACCTTTCCAGGATTGTTGATTGAATCACTGCCATTGTGAAGTGACCAATGCGGTTGTTTAGTGAATCTGGCTTCAAGCCCCCTGGAGATTGCTTGTAAGAAGGTCGCAAAAGGGGATCACATGACCCCAGGACACAGCAACCAATGGGATAGGAGAGAGAGAGAGAGAGAGAGATGATGGATGGATGGATGGATGGATGGATGGATGGATGGATGGATGGATGGATGGATGGATGGATGGATGGATGGATAGATAGATAGATGATAGATATAGCGAGAGATAGAGAGATAGAGAGATAGAGAGAGATGATGGATGGATGGATGAATGGAGAGAGAGAGAGAGAGAGAGATGAGGGATGGATGGATAGGTAGGTAGGTAGGTAGGTAGATAGATAGATAGATAGATAGATAGATAGATAGATAGATAGATAGATAATGAGAGAGAGAGAGATGGATATACAGTATGTATGTGTGTGTATGCATATACATATACATCATATACATATATACATCATATACATACACACACACACACACACACACACACACACACTCACACACACCATATATATATATAAGCACCAGGGGCTTAATCAAAGTTTTCCTTACCACGAGAAGCTCTAATTCATCCTGACAGCTCTTTAAATGTGTTTGTGTGTGTGTGTGTGTGTGTGTGTGTGTGTGTGTGTGTGTGTGTGTGTTTCTGGGAAGAATATTGCTTTCCCTTATCAGGTTTGACATCAAGTTTTCGGTGCTAGGCATCGAGTCTGCGGAAACAAAACAAAAAACAAAAAAAAATTGGCCCCGCCACAAGATTCAGATCGCACGGCATTCGAGAGTTACACTGCAGGCGGCTTGCCTTTGTTCACGTGGGAGGAAATCTGCACAACTCCAGCCTTGTCCTATTTTTTTCCCCTTCTTTTTTCTTTTTAACAAACCCGCTCCGGCAAATGGCTGGTAGCTAATATGTCACATCAAATGGGATTTGATGTGTAGAGTTGTGGTCACTGCACCTTAAAAAAAAAAAAGAGAGAGAGAGAGACCGCAGAGCTGGAGAAGATGAGAGGGGAAAAAGAGAAATGATCAGAAAAGACTAAGGCAGTTGAGGGAGGGGGGTATTAGCTGGGAATAAAGAAGATGAAGGAGAGATGATAGCGGCGTTTGAAAACGGGCATGGTCGCAGGAAGGAAGGGAAAAACGAGAAGTTTGTCTCCTTTTTTTTCTAAGTTGGAACTCAAGGTCACCTGCTGAAATTAAAGGCAGGGAGATTCAGGACCGACAGAAGGAAGTCCTTTCGTCACACAGGGCAGAGATAAACTGGGGGACGTATGCCCAAAGTTGTAAGAATGGTAGGAAGTTGGGTTGCTTGAACAGGGGACCTAACAATGAGTTCATGGAGGGGAGGAGGAGGAGATGAATAGCAACATGCATACATACATACATACATACATACATACATACATACATACATACATACATTACCAGGGGCAGGTTGCTCGCTTACCGATGCCGGTGCACTGCGCGCGCATCTCCACATTTCGGGGGGGGCGCGCTTGCTATGTGCGTGCACCCCCCCTCACGCGATTTTGCTTCTGCGCATGCGCGGAAGCAAAATCTCGCCGAAATCTCACGAGGGGATGCGCGTGACAGAGATATCGGCCTGATTTTGCTTCCGCGCATGCGCAGAAGCAAAATTGCCCAAAAATTCTCAGAAAAAGATGGCGACGCATGCAACGGACCAGCGAAGATGGCTCCGGAGCGATTGCACGCAAATTGTGCAATCGGCCGCTCCCTACCAGAGCAACGCAAGGACAGCTCCGGCAGGAACCCACCACTGATACATACATACACACACACACACACACACACACACACACACACACACACACACATACATACAGCAACAGCACTTAGACTTATATACCACTTCACAGTGCTTTAAGTGGTTTACAGAGTCAGCATCTTGCCCTCAACAATCTGGGTCCTCGGATGGATGGAAGGCTGTGTCAACCTTGAACGATCGAACTGCTGACAATTGGCAGAATTAGCCTGCAATCACGGTAGAATAGAATAGAATAGAATAGAATAGAATAGAATAGAATAGAATAGAATAGAATAGAATAGAATAATAGAATGTTTAGGTTGGTTCTCTCCTGGTTAAGTTTCCATCTATTGTTTCTTGTTCTGCCCTCAGGTGCTTTGGAGAATAGCTTGACTCTCTCTTCTTTGTGGTAGCTCCTCAAATATTGGAAGACTGCTATCATGTCCCCCCTGGGCCTTCTTCTCACTAGAACTAGACAGACCCAATTCCAGCAACCGTTCTCTGTATGTTTTAGCCTCCATCATCTTTGTTTGCTCTTCTCTGCACTCTTTCTAGAATCTCAACATCTTTTTTTTTATATCGTGGTGACCAAAACTGGATACAATATTCCAAGTGTGATCTTACCAAAGCATTATAAAGCAGTACTAACCCTTCATGTGATCTTGATACTAGCTTATTTGTTAAGACAGCCAAGGACGGTGTTGGCTTTTTTTGGTGACTGCCTCCCACTTCAACAGTCGAACATAGAAATAAGGATGTTTCTGTGCAGCTTAAGAGATTGTCCAGCCCTATGCCTTTCCCCAAACCCTGAGTTCAGCACTAACAGGTTTCTAATCCTCCAATGAACCCACTTTGGTTCTGAAAGTCATTTCTATTTGAAAAGGACACTGGGCTTGGCGTATTCATTCAATTTTGCATTAGCATTCTATCACCTCTTCAGATGTTGGATTAAGACCGAGAGATTTAATTCAGGTCCAGCTTCAGTACAGAGAAACTTACGAGACAATCCCTCTCTCTCTCCCTCCCTCCAACTTACTTCATATCGCTGTTGCGACGATGGAGGAAAAATTGGAGGACAGACTTCTATGCATGCAACCTTGAAGCTACTGTCAGAAAACTGAAAGCGTAAATGTAACTTTAAAAAAAAAACACCCTTCACAGTCTTTTTTCCTGCTATAAACACAAGAGCTACTGATAATTCTTTATAAGAAGACACCCCATCCTTTCAAAGCAAGGAGGAATCGTTTTTTTTTTATATTGTTCTTCTAAAATTAACCAAGAGAGCGTCTGCCCGAGGCAATTACGCAGAAGACAGTTGGGAAGCTGGCTCGATTGGATTCTTCTTGGATTTGGTGACCTGGTGCTATTCTCCTTTGCTGAGGCTGAAGAATGGCTCTGACAAAGCATTGAAAGAACGGTGTGTTTTCTTTCTTGTCTGGGTGAATAGATGCCAGCCAAACAAACTGGGGCAGCGGGAGAGCAGTAATTGAATGTCTGCATTATTTTTTTTAAAAAAAGAGGCTAACCACCCACCACTATGTCTACCCAATTCAAAGTACATGAATACACCCGCCGCAGTGGTCAGGAAATTGGGATAGACGCCTTCCGAGATCGCTCCCAATGATCTGAATCAGCGCAATGCCGCAACCACTTAAAATCCAGAAAATCTGAGCTCCCGTAGAATCATTTCTCCATCAGCCAGTTCTCTAATCCGAGTGGATTTATAGGCAGGTGCACAACCCATAGTCTCCGCTCCGTGAGAAGACTTCAGGTTTAAAGCACACACACACAAACACACCTTTTTTGACCCCGATTGTGGATCAGGGTCAACAATTATAGGGGCTGGAAGTGTTTTCGGTGTTTATGTGAGGATTCCTGAGGTGAGACCTTTGGTCTGATCAATCATCGGCAAAGCAGTTTTGCAACCATTACAGAAAGATTTATTTCCAAAGCACAACATTTAGGTGATTACTTTTTAGCAGGGCGAGTCTCAGGAAGCATGTATTCTCTAAGCTGTTTGAGGCAACTAGGAATTGATCTAACTTGGGGGGGTTCGAAGAATCAAGATCACACAGTAGGTTCCAGTCAACCTGATTTATTGCTCATGGCTATGCACAGTAATCTAGTCCAGGGGTCTCCAACCTTGGCAACTTTAAGACTTGTGGACTTCAACTCCCAGAATTCCACAGCCAGCAAAGCTAACAAAGCTGGCTGTGGAATTCTGGGAGTTGAAGTCCACAAGTCTTAAAATTGCCAAGGTTGGAGACCCCTGATCTAGTCAACTCATGGTCAGCACTAAATTCATGCTAGATAAGAGTCAACCAAATTCCAGAAAGGATGGGTTTACCACTTGTGAGATTTACCACTTGTGACAACGTAATGATTCCAGGCTGATTTCCTCTCTTGACTCCACCCCTAGGCTCTGACACTCCTTCTCCTACGAAGCACAGATTTTCAAAATCCAGTGTTTTCATCAACCGTTAAAAGGTAATGGTGAAGGTGCCCCTGCTAGTCATAGACAACTTTACAGGCCAGCGCTCATCTCTATTTCTAGACAACTGAAGACATGTGGCCAACATGACATCATGTTATAGTGCAGACCATATGGCGAAACACAGAACATTGTTTCCTTTCCTCCGACGTGGTACCTATTTATCTACTTGCATTTACATGTTTTCGAACTGCTAGGTTGGGCAGGAGCTGAGACAAGTAATGGGAGCTCACTCCATCACACGGTGCTAGGACTTGAACCATCAGAGCATAGACCTTTTCTGGCATCTTTGGAAGCCCTGAGCCACCATGCCTCTCCTGTCCCATTAGGTCGCTTAAAACGTAGAGACAATGACCTTATGTTGGTTGAACTTGTGGTAAACTTTTTCACAAGGCACTCACTGTGCCAAGCTTAGTTCCTGTTTCCCTGAAATATTTTAAATCCTGAAATACAGATAGCCACAAAGGTGCTGTTTCAGGAGGCTACTGGACTTTCTTGTTTTTTTTTCTTTTGAAGACATTTCGCTTCTCATCCAAGAAGCTTCTTCAGCTCTGACAGGATGGTGGGGATGGGAAGGATTTATATTCCTTGCAGACAGCTGGTCATTTGCATCCTTTTAGAGGATCTTTGAAGCACTTGAAGGTTTATCTGTGTCTTCAGGGTCACCTGAGTGGTGCAAATGATTCCTGTAGTCTGAAATTTTTCCTCTGGAAATCCATTCCTACTCTCACACCATTCCAAGGGTGTTCATCCCAAATTGTATAGCTGAAAGTCTGTAGAGATTCTCAATCATCCAGGTCATGGTTGTCCCAAAGATGCTTTTTTCCCCAAAAGAACCATTAGTCAAGTGACCCTGAGGAAACAGATAAACCTCCAAGTGGCCTCAATGACTCTCTAAAAGAATGCAAATGACCAGCTGTCTGCAAGGAATATAAATCCTTCCATTCCCCACCATCCAGTCAGAGCTAAAGAAGCTTCTTGGATGAGAAGCAAAACGTCTTCAACAGAAAAAACAAGGAAGTCCAGTTGCCTTCTGAAAAAAGCACCTTTGGGACAACCATGACCTAGATAACGGAGAATCTCTACAGACTGCAGATGGCCACACATCTATAGAATATTATGAGTATTTTAAATGTGTCACATGTAGTATTCCAGGAAACTTTTGATATTTTTTCAAGAATGGTGTTCCTAATAATAGTTAATGAGAGCTGGTGATAATCAATGGGAAGCAAATATCTTTAAATTCATCTGCTATGTTCAGGAGAAATATAAAAATCTGAGCTAGATATTGCAAACTGACAACCAAATCTACTAACTTCCTGCCTTGGGAAGAACTTTTTATTCCAGCTGCAATATATATCTATATCTATATCTATATCTATATCTATATCTATATCTATATCTATATCTATATCTATATCTATATCTATATCTATATCTATCTATCTATTTATCTATCTATCTATATAGATATAAATATAGATAGATATAGATATAGATATAGATACAGATACAGATACAGATACAGATAGATAGATAGATAGATAGATAGATAGATAGATAGATAGATAGATAGATAGATAGATAGATAGATAGATAGATAGATATAGAGAGAGAAGAGAAGAGAAGAGAAGAGAAGAGAAGAGAAGAGAAGAGAAGAGAAGAGAAGAGAAGAGAAGAGAAGAGAAGAGAAGAGAAGAGAAGAGAAGAGAAGAGAAGAGAAGAGAAGAGTTGGAAGGGACCTTGGAGGTCTTCTAGTCCAACCCCTTGCTTAGGCAGGAAACCCTACACCACTTCAGACAAATGGTTATCCAACATCTTCTTAAAAACTTCCAGTGTTGGAGCATTCACAACTTCTGGAGGCAAGCTGTTCCACGGATTAATTGTTCTATATATATACAGCCTACCTACCTGCATGCATGATGATTATGAATTCCCATTGGATTTCAGTAAAAGACACCTCCAAGGAACAGTATCTAGGTCTGAAGCAGGAAGATAAATAGCCATGAAAATTTAAATTGAATTCTGCACGCCAAACACGTTTCTATTATTATTTTTCCTTCTTTCATTTTGTTTCCTATATTAAGTGGGCCAAACATTAAATCATCGTTATGATGCTTTGCATATATATATATATATATATATATATATATATATATATATATATATATATATATATATATATATATATATATATATATATATATATATATATATATATATATACTATGAATTACTGAAGCCAGTTTAAGGTAATTAAGGGGATCATATTGCCAGATTCCTAAATATGTGAATGTATTCTAAATATCGTAAAGGCTACAAAGACATTAAGAACATAATCCTGAAAGTCTTTGATTTTGGAAGGCAGGAGGGAGGGGGGAAACTTATTTTCCCTGAAATGCAGATGTTGAAGTATTGGTTAATTGGTAAGTAACAAAACAGCCAATTTGTCTGCCGATGAAACATCTAAGTTTATCTTTTAAGTGGATTAAAAGTAATTCAAACATAAATGTTTCATCAGCATGTAAAATTGTACTGCCAAAGTAATTCTCTATTAATTACTTGCAAATGAGTTACTTTTTTCCCCCATATCTGAAACTTCGACAAATAGTCTTAATGAATTAACTCATAATGAATGTTTTTGAAAAAGCAGATCCAATACCATCAGCTTAATGTTCTGCAGTTTGCTTTTCCGTTGCATATGAAAAGCGTAAAATTGTTCTCTCTTTCTCACTCGTTCTTTCTCCTTGAGACCTTCCAGATAAACAGCCTTTTCCTCTACATCCTGTCTGAATGCAGTTTAACAAATGCCCTGGAAGGGGAAAATAATGCCTTCCCCTTCTAGCGTAGTCAAGTTTGGGGGCCTGTTCAATATTGACATTAATTGCCTGAAGCAAGTATAAAGGAAAATTTGTAATCAGACGGAGTGGTGCGGTGGTCTAGAGGTGAAGCTCTTGCCTCACAATCAGGAGGCTGGGAGTTCGATCCTAGGTAGAGGCAGATATTTCTCTCTCTGGGCACACTAAGTATATATCTGCTGAACAAAACTCCGCATTGGCAACAGGAAGGGCATCCGGCCATTAAAACACTCTGCTACGTCCATTCAGCTGCCCAGATTTCCACCCCGCAAGGGATTATGGGGTCGTTAAATGATGATGATGTGCGTATGATGAAATGGTAGCTGACATGAACACCGTATTTCCCTATATGCCGAAATGAGGAGGGCTGAGTCTATGGGAAAAGAGGAAGTATATGCTGAATCCAGGGGTGGGTTCCACTTACCTTCGCTACCGGTTCGCATCATGATGTTTTGCGCGCGCGTGCGTGTTCCCTCGTGCAATTTGGCTTCTGCGCATGCTCAGTAGCTGGAATCGGCCCGAAACATAGCTGAGGAGCTGATCAGCTGTGCTTCGGGTGAAGGAATAAAGGTTAGCATAAACCCGGGGGTGGGCGGGAGGGCCCTTTTACAAGCAGCAGAACAGGAAAAACCTTCAAAACAGTAAAAAAAATGCAAAAAATTCCAAAATAAGAGATGGCGGCGCCCACGGACCGGCACCAGCTGGTCCAGTTCAGTGACATCACCAGCGGGTCGCTACCGGTTCGGGCGATCCAGATTCAGAAATTAAATTGAAACATGCTTGGAGAGCAAACCTCTGCCAAAAGGAATTGGGGATGTCTAATCTAATGAAAAGAAGAATTAGGGGTGACATGATAGCAGTCTTCCACTATTTGAGGGGTTGCCACAAAGAGGAGGGGGTCAACTTATTTTCCAAAGCTCCAGAAGGCAGGACAAGAAACAACAGATGGAAACTAACCAAGGAAAGAAGCAACCTCGAACTAAGGAGAAACTTCCTAACAGTGAGGACAATTAACCAGTGGAATGGGCTTGCCCCCAGAAATTGTGGGTGCTGCATTGCTGGAGGCTTTTAAGAAGAGATGGGACAGGCACTTGTGTGGAATGGCACAGGGTCTCCTACTTGAGCAGGGGGTTGGACTAGAAGACCTTCAAAGTCCCTTCCAACTCTGTTATTCTGTTAGGCCAGTTACCGAGTGCCGAGTGCCCTACTCTCTTTACAAAAAATGAAAGAAAATAAGAAAACAAACATCTACCCTTGCCCCTTGCCCCTCTTCTTGCCTTGATGGCAAACCTCTCTTGCTTCCCATCGCCATGGCATCCTCTCCACCATCGGTGTTCCAAAGCCTCATTGCTCTTTCTATCCTGCTTAAGGTTTCTTGGAAGACATAATGTTGCTAATTAAGTTGGGTGAGGGAGACGCAATATATCTAATGGAATATTCTGCTTTATAGCAACCTACGTTTGCCCACAGATATAATGGACATTATTTTTCTCTGGCAACAGTGACCCCTTGGGAGGAAGTAGCTTATTGCGGCTTCCTTAGTTGCCATTTTAAATCATAGCGTTCTCAGCCTTGCTTCCTCATCCTTTATCCACCATGTATGCAAATCGTATCATAAAACTGCTCCTTAGATTTATCTTGCTGGCCCGTTTAATCTTACGGTCAACATCTCTTGTTGCTGGGCCCTTTAGAAGCCTCTCCTTCTTCAGGAACACCCAGGCTTGCTTTAGATATTTTATTTTATTTTATTTTATTTATTTTGTCAAGTACGTGTTGGTAATATACATAGATATAACATTGTTTATATACATAAGATGGGTTCTGATAAGAGGGAACATTAGGACAGGGACGGTAGGCACGCTGGTGCACTTATGCACGCCCCTTACTGACCTCTTAGGAATCGGGTGAGGTCAACAGTGGACAGTCTAAGGGTAAAGTTTTGGGGGTTTGGTGATGAAACCACAATGTCAGGTAGTGAGTTCCAGGCATTTACCACTCTGTTGCTAAAGTCGTATTTTCTACAGTCAAGTTTGCAGCAGTTCACTTTGAGTTTGTATCTGTTGTGTGCTCGTGTATTGTTGTGGTTGAAGCTGAAGTAGTCGTTGACAGGAAGGACGTTGTAGCAGATAATTTTATGAGCTATGCTTAGGTCGTGCCAAAGGCGACGTAGTTCTAAGCTTTCTAAGCCCAGGATTTCAAGTCTGGTTGCGTAAGGTATTCTGTTGCAAGTAGAGGAGTGGAGGACTCTTCTCGTAAAGTATCTCTGGACACTTTCTAATGTATATATGTCCGATATGTGGTGTGGGTTCCAGAGAGATGAGCTGTATTCAAGGATTGGTCTGGCGAATGTTTTGTATGCTCTGGTTAGTAGTGTGATATTACCGGAGAAGAAGCTACGTAAGATTAGGTTAACAACTCTTGAAGCCTTTTTGGCGATGTTGTTGCAGTGGGCTTTGGCACTGAGGTCATTTGATATGAATATTCCAAGGTCTTTGACAGAGTGAGGGTCGTCTGCAAGGTCGTGTCTATTCAGCTTGTATTTGGTATTCTGATTCTTTTTGCCAATGTGTAGGACAGAGCATTTGTTGGTTGAGATTTGGAGTTGCCAGATGTTTGACCATTCTGACACAAAGTCAAGGTCTTTTTGGAGGGTAGCAGTGTTGTCGGTGGTGTTGAAGAGTTTTACATCATATAGAGAATAATATCTAAAAGGATCCATAGGGGAGCTGAGGATGTCGACAGTTGGTGTCACAATCATGAACCCAACTCTGCCCTGTTGATAATAAATCAACATAATCTCCACATTTGAAGGGAAGATCAAGTTCCAAGACCAGATCTACCAGAATGTAGGTGCCTTTCACAGCAGAAGACAAGAACTTAGTCATTAACTTCTTTCCAAAGGTGTACCTAGATATCTATGCTTCCACAGGACATATTGGATCTCCAGCAAAGAGATTCCGTCACTCTCTCCATGCCTATTGAGAAGATCAAGATCTATGAGAACCTCTACCAGGACTTAGCTGCCTTTCTCAGCAGAAGATGAGAACTTAGTTGTTGATTTCTTTCCAAATGTGCACATAGATATCCATGCTTCCATAGGACCCATTAGATCTCCAGAAAAGAGATTCCTTCACCCTCTACATGCCTATTGAGAAGATCAGGTTCTAGGAGAACCTCTACGGGGACTCAGCTACTTTTCCCAGCAGAAGACAAGGACTTAGTTGATTATTTCTTTCCAAATGTGCTCAGAGATATTCATGCTTCCATAGGACCCATTAGATCTCCAGCAAAGAGATTCCATCACTCTCTCCATGCCTATTGAGAAGATCAAGTTCTTGGAGAACCTCTACCAGGACTTAGCTACTTTTCCCAGCAGAAGACCAGAACTTAGTTTCTGATTTCTTTCCAAATGTACTTGTATGTAGTCATGCTTCCATATGACCCATTAGATCTCCAGAAAAGAGATCCCTTCACCCTCTCCATGCCTATTGAAAAGACCAAGTTCTAGGAGAACCTCTACCGGGACTTAGCTACTTTCCCCAGCAGAAGACCAGAACTTAGTTGCTGATTTCTTTCCAAATGTACATGTAGGTAGTCGTGCTTCCACAGGACACCTTAGATCTCCAGAAAAGAGATTCCTTCACCCTCCAAATGCCTGTATTTAATTCCAAACTCAATTTACTCCTTTCCCCCCACCTTCCCTTCCAGTACAGTACATATATCTTCCACTGGGGGTCAGAAACATGCCTCATCATCATGGTTTCAATGGTCCTTGAATTCCGAAGCATCCCTGTGAAATCCCAATTTTTTCCCAACCATTACCTTCTATTAAGAAAACATCCACCAGTAACTCTGGGATACTAAATAGTCAGCACCAGAAATGGGACCAGGGAGCACTATCTTAAATAAAGCGTTTACAGAAAAAGGGGACTTTCTCCCCCTCTACAGCTGGAGAAGGTCCTTCTCCAGAGTAAATGTCTACAGCATTGTATGCTCAGCTTGAGATCTGCAATGTTTGCCATGGGAAGCTTGTGTGCAGCTATTGCTGCATTGACCTCGGTGGAAATTTTCAAAGAGTGGTAGGTTGTAATTTGCTAGAAGCGAACATATTCACCAGGGTGAAATGCAGCAGTCTTGGCCATTACTTGAGGATGTGAAAGTTAAGAGGGAAACTATTTTCTTAGTACTTCATGAACCTAATTGATTGGCCACTGGCTTCTTAATTTCTTTCTATATTTCACTTTCCAATATTATGTGATCTCCCAGCGATTCTCCCAAGGTTTTCTCAAAGTCTATTACTATTCAGTCTTTTATGTTCTGCTGGGGGGGGGAGAAACCCACGATTGCCGGGGTTGCTAGGCAAACATTTTATAGGCTTTTGGCCACCCCTTTATTGCCTTAAAGAATAAAGTGTATGTTTCTCTGTGTGTCTGTATATAAGACACCCTGTGTATATAAAGACACCCTCTTTATATACCCATAAAGAGAGAAGGGGTCTATGTGTAAGAGAGAGAGAGAGAGAGGAGAGGAGAAAGAGGAGAGAGAGAGAAAGAGAGAGGGGGGAGAGAGAGAGAGCAGGGAGAAAGAAAGAGAAAGAAAGAGAAAGAGAAAGAGAAAGAGAAAGAGAAAGAGAAAGAGAAAGAGAAAGAGAAAGAGAAAGAGAAAGAGAAAGAGAAAGAAAGAGGAGAGAGAAAAGAGAGAGAGAGAAGAGAGAGAGAGAAAGATGAGAGAGGGGGAGAGAGGAGAGAGAAAGAGAGAGGAGAGAGAGTGGTGAGAGAGCAGAGAGAGAGGAGAGAGGGGAAGAGATAAAGAGAAAAAGAGAGGAGAAAACGGTGAGACAGTAGAGAGAGTAGAGTGAGAGAGGAGAGAGAGCAGGGAGAGAAAGAAAAAGAGAGAGGAGAGAGAAAAGAGAGAGAGAGAGAAAGAGAGAGAGGAGAGAGAAAGAGAGTGGAGAGAGAGCAGTGAGAGAGAGGAGAGAGAGCAGGGAGAGAGAAAGAGAAAGAGAGAGGAGAAATTGGTGAGAGAGTGGAGAGAGGAAAGAGAGAGGAGAGAGAGCAGAGAGAGAGAGAAAGAAAGAGAGAGGAGAGCGAAAGAGAGAGGAGAGAGAGGAGAGAGAGTAGGGAGAGAGAAAGAAAAAGAGAGAGGAGAGAGAAAAGAGAGAGAGAAAAGAGAGAGAGAGAAAGAGAGAGAGAGAGATTGCATTTTTTTAAAGAAAGCAAAAGTAATATGCAGCCGCTCTTTGCCGCAAAAGGACCCAAGGTACTATGTGAGAAATGAAAATCTTATATGAGATGCTCTGAATTGCCAATAATGAACATTGAGTGCAAAGGCAAATTAAAAACCCTATGCTATGAGAGACCATTAGGAGCAACATGGCATTTATGGAACAGCAGATGGTGATTAAAAGCATAAAACCTAGAGTGTCATGCTAAGGAGAAAAATAACAAGGCTCACTCTATTTTCAGAAGTTGAACATTTCAATTATCCGAGCTGTAGACCTTAACAGCCGGCAGAGGTCTTACCAGCTCATGTGGCCTTCTTCTCCTGCATCTCTGAATGAAAAAAAGGCACTTTGCGGCTTTACTCAACAAGGTCAACACCAAGGTTTTGAGGAGAAGCAGCAAAAAATATGGCAGTTGGGGTGAGATGTGCAGCTGAAGTCTTCCTTGATTGTGTATTTGAAGGACCGTCTTTTCCCAGTTGTATCTACCCAACCCACCAGAGCGAGGAGACAAGATACGTTATGAGTCGAATATGGTTAGAAGTTAGTTAAGGGAGGGAGGTGATAAGCTAAGGATTTGAGACCTAGGCAACATAATACTTGATTGTTGGAGGCAGCACTATATTTACATAAATATACACCTAAAATGATTAGACTTAAAGAAGTATTAACATAGAAGAGAACTAATGTTATTATTATTAATATAAATGTTGGAAGTCTAGGGAGATGAGTTGCTCGGGTGTTACTCATAAAATATATTTGAATGGATGCACTCTGGAGTGAAACCAGAGGGAGGAAGAGGGGGAAGAGGAGAGGAGAGGGGGAAGAGAGGGGAAGGAAGGAGAGAGGGAGGTTAGAAGGGAGAAGGAGAAGAAAGGGGTCAGGAGAAGTTGAGAAAGAGGAGAGGAAGGAGAGAGGAAGGAAGAAGAAGGAAGTAGGGGAGAGAGGGGAGAGAAGGAGAAAAAAGGTAGAGAAAAGGGAGGGAGGTAGAGAGAGGGGGGAGTGTTATTACATGGTGTGGGGGAAACAGATGAGCAACGCTATAATGCTATATGTATATTCTTATGTTTGTTTGTTAGATAACAATATAAAAATGTATGTTCATACTTGATAAAGATGTTATGGTATATTTGTTGATGTGTACGTGGGAAAGTTAAAAAAATAAAATAAAAACTTTTTTAAAAAGAAAAAGAAAAAAGAAATGTTATGGGTCCCCTTTCTTAAGGAGATCAATCTAGTGGGACCAAGAAGGGTCTTCTCCATGATGGCTTCCTCCCTGTAGAAGATCATCCCTGAAAAGATATCGTAAGATCAATCCCCATCTTGATATTCCTTCAAAAGGCCCTGAAGACATGGTTTTGCCAGTAAGCAGTACCCCAGGGTGATATGGAGCCCATCAAGAGGGTTGTGTGATTGTTGTCACCTGGGTGGGGGGGGGGTTATTGGGTTTTGCATCTGGGTTTTATTTCTGTAAGCTGCCCAGAATCACCATGAATGAGTTGGGCAGCCATATACGTTTTCTTAATAAAGGCAATAAATACACACAAGAAGCAGAGGTGGTATTCAGCCGGTTCGCACCGGTTCGCACAAACCGTTGGCGGAAATTTGGCCAAGGTCGCCGAACAGGTAGCGGTGGCCAGCTAGCCATGCCCCCGAACTCATCCCCCGGTCTCCACTTGCTCGCCCCACCCGCCAAGTTCATCGCTGCCATGTTCTTTTTTTTATATAAAAAGTTTTTTATTTTTTCTCCAACATTACCATACATAAGTAAATACATATACCTCAAATTATATCAATAGAGCACAATTATACATTATTATATAATTGTTCTTAACATATTCTCCTATATTTCACCCAATTTATATTACTATTCATCAACTTGTTATTGTTGTTTTTTTTCCCTTTACACTCCCCTCCCTCTATCTCCTCCTCTTTCCTCTACCTTCTTCTCCTTCTCTCCCCCTTCCTACGCTCCACTCCACTCCTCTTCCCCTTCCCCCTCTACTTCCTCTTCTCCTTCTTGGCCTTTCCTTGAGTGCTTCTTATCTTATATCATCTTATATTTAACAGATTGGTTTATTATTCCCTTTAATTTTCAAGCCCATCGGTGTCATTTCTTCATTTATCATTTTATAAATCATTTCTAAACAAATACTTCATAGTTTTGGTATATGTTAATTATCATCGCTGCCATGTTCTTCATGCACGTTTATCCCATTGCCTTGCAAGTGCAATGGGATGCGCATGCGCGAAGAACATGGTGGTGACGGCATGGCAGCAGCTTTTTCCATGACCTCTGGTACTTTTTGGTGGCCTGATGGCTGGGGGCCACCGAAAACTCCGATCAGCTTGCCTTCCAGACTCTGGACCAGCCGCCGCAGAAGGTAAGCAGCCCGAACAAAGAGGCGGTGGTGGGGGAGGAAGCGGGGCTAGGGCCGGGGCCACTAAAGGAGGGGAAACAGGAGTGACTGGCGAAGGGAGGGTGAGTAGATAGGAAATTCCAAAAAAAATCCTACCTTTTCCTGTGGGCGTGGCTAGGTGGGGTGTCATGTGACTGAGTGGACGTGGGCGTGAGTGATGTCAAGTTGGCCACGCCCACTCAGTCACATACCCCCCACCTAGCCACACCCACCAAACCGGTAGCAAAAAAAAAAATTGAAACCCACCACTGACAAGAAGGCTACCAAAGCAGAGGTGCTTAGCAATATTTGTATTTGTATTTGTTTATTTTGTCAAGCATAAATGAATATAAGCAAAGTACAAACAGTAAAACATGATTGAATATATATATAATATTACAAGCATGAATAAGAGTAGAAGAGGTATGAATATATGGGTACATTAGGACAGGAACGGTAGGCACGATTGTGCACTTATGCACGCCCCTTACTGACCTCTTAGGAATGGGGTGAGGTCAATGGTAGATAATCTGAGGTTGAAGTTTTTGGGGTTTGGGGAAGAAACTACTGAGTCAGGTAAAGTGTTCCAGGCATTGACCATTCTGTTGTTGAAGTTGAATTTTTTGCAATCAAGTCTGGAGCAGTTTACATTAAGTTTGTATCTATTGTGAGCTCGTGTATTATTGCGGTTGAAGCTGAAGTAGTCGTTAACAGGGAGGACATTGAGGCGGATAATTTTGTGAGCTACACTTAGGTCAGAACGAAGGCGGTGGAGTTCTAAGTTTTCAAGTCCCAAAATTTCAAGTCTGGTTTCATAAGGAATTCTGTTGTGAACAGAGGAATGTAATACTCTTCTGGTGAAGTATCGCTGGACATTCTCAATAGTGTTAATGTCTGATATGAAGTGTGGGTTCCAGACTGATGAGCTGTAATCAAGGATCGGTCTAGCAAATGTTTTGTATGCTCTGGTTAAGAGTGCAATGTTACCAGAGAAGAAGCTGCGCAAGATTAGGTTATCCTCCAGAAAGTTCTGGGATTTGTGAAGCGGACAGATTCTGGAAGTTCAACATCTTTTACATCCATGGTCTTCCTGGAAGAGTTACGGGCAAAATGAATTTTCCCAAAGGTGCTTTTTTTTTTCCAACCGTGACCTGGATGACTGAGACTCTCCATAGACATTGAGAAAAATGAAGTCTCTCTTTAGATGGCAACCCTTATTAACCCAGCTTTTTGGATGAGGTGCAAAACATCTTCAAAACAAACAAACAAAAACCCAAGAAAGTCCAGGTGCCTCCTGAAAAAGCACCTTTGGGACAACCATGACCTGGATGACTAAGAATATAGATTTTTCTTTGCTAGAAAAAAATTCCACTCTTTGGAACACTTTGCCTCCCCAAAATTAGATGAGCCCCAATCCTGTTCACCTTTTGGAAAGTCATCAAAAATTGACTGTTCTCCCAGGCACCAATTTGTTTGTTGATTGGTTGATCCCCAGTGGCCATTTTTCTTCATTTTTTTTCTCATGCTCTCTAGCTACTTCTGTTATTTCTCATTTATGCTACTGCTTTAAGCCATATTAGCCACGCAGAGTAACAGAAATCAATCAAACAAACAAACAGAGTTAGAAGGAACTTTGGAGGTCTTCTAGTCCAACCCCCCCCCCCGCCCCACTTGTCATTTCAGACAAATGACTGTCCAGTCTCTTCTTAAAAACCTGCATCCAGTTTTGGTCACCACACTACAAAAAAAAATGTTGAGACTCTAGAAAGAGTGCAGAGAAGAACAAGCAAGATGATGAGGGGACTGGAGGCTAAAACAGACGATGAACGGTTGCAGGAACTGGGCATGGATAGTCTAGTGAAGAGAAGGACCAGGGGAGACATGATAGCAGTCTTCCAATATTTGAGGGGCTGCCACAGAGAGGAGGGGGTCAAGCTATTCTCCAAAACACCTGAAGGACAGACAAGGAATAATGGATGGAAACTGATCAAGGAGAGATTCAACCTAGAAATAAGAAGGAACTTTCTGACAGTGAGAACAATCAACCCATGAAACAGAAGTTGCCTTCAGAAGTTGTGGGAGCTTCATCACTGGAGGCTTTCAAGAAGAGACTGGACTGCCATCTGTCAGAAATGGTGTAGGGTCTCCTGCTTGTGCAAGGCGGTTGGACTAGATGACCTACAAGGTCCCTTCCAGCTCTGTTAATCTGTATCTGTATCCATACCTCCAAAGATGGAGCAGCCATAACAGACAACCTACATATATGCAAGGAAGTAAGAAAGCAGGATTCACCTGAAACATTTCACCTGCTGGAAAGATAGAGTAGAGTAGAGTAGAGTAGAGTAGAGTAGAGTAGAGTAGAGTAGAGTAGAGTAGAGTAGAGTAGAGTAGAATAGAATAGAATAGAATAGAATAGAATAGAATAGAATAGAATAGAATAGAATAGAATAGAATAGAATAGAATAGAATAGAATAGAATAGAATTCTTTATTGGCCAAGTGTGATTGGACACACATGGAATTTGTCTTTGGTGCATATGCTCTCAGGGTACACAAAATTATTTGTGAAATTGTTCATTTCACAAATAATTTGTTAATTTTAATTTAAGGTTCACAATATTATTATTGTGTTATTCAGTATTATTCAGATCCCTATAAATTCACCGTATAGCAGAAGAAGCCCAGAAGTTTCATCAGCCCAAGTTTGCTCAACTCGGGTAGCCCTAATACATCCCTCCCTCCCCTTGCCACAGAAATGTGGCAAGCAGAAAATCTTCTTGCCGTCAGAAGCAAAAGTTTCTAGTACACCACAATAACGCTCCCCCAAAATTTCTTCTTGAGTTTGAGTAAACTTTCCTGACAATGCTCGGGAGGTCTCTGGTCCTTATTAGTCTCCTTTGTCAAAAATCACACTGCTTCAGGTAAGCCCTACCGTTCTTGAAGCATCCTCAAGATAGGGAGATGGAAAACCTTAGCGGTAATTTGCCGGCCTTAATCACTTTTTAAATCTGTGGCAAGGAGCTCTGCGAAAGTGCTGAGAGACACACTTTCCGAGCACTCGCGCGTGACAATGGAAATGTTCATTGCTGGAACTCTGGTTTCAGTTTTCTTGGTAATCCTGTTTCCAAGCAGGCAGTGTTGTTCCGTGACAGCCCAACACTCTTTGGTTGAAAGGAACAAACGACCTCGATAAAGAGAGAGAGAGAGAGAGACGAACCGACTGTGATTTGGAGTAAAATAATGGTCATATTACATGTGAACACATAAAGATAGATGTTAAGGTCGATTGAAGTCAGGGTTTTCTCTGAATCTATTTTTGTTTATTTATTTTTGAAAAAGTTTTTTTATTTTTTTCCACAATCTCCATATACACATCCATACATATACCATAACTCATGTCAAAACATCAAAACATACATAATTATACGTTTCTATCCAATATAAGAAGGTCTATTAATATATCATAAATTAATATCTTAATTTTGCACCATTATACTTCTATACTTCTATTCTATCCTGTTAATGACTACTTCAGCTTCAACCGCATCAATACACGAGCACGTAATAGATTCAAACTCAATGTAAAGCGCTCCAAACTCGACTGCAGAAAATACGACTTCAGCAACAGAGTGATCAATGCCTGGAATGCACTACTTGACTCTGTGGTTTCTTCCCCAAACCCCCAAAACTTTAATCTTAGATTCTCTACAGTAGACCTCTCCCCGTTTCTAAGAAGTCTTTAAGGGGCGTGCATAAACGCACCACTGTGTCTCCCGTCCCTGTCCTACTGTCCTATTGTCCTCTTTTATCGTTACTTTTTACTTATGTTTATACAAATTACTACTATACATGTTTGACAAATAAATAAATAAATAAAATAAATAAATTTGCCAGTCTGTTTTCCCTCATTTCATAACATTCCCCTCCCTCTGTCTCCCTCTCTTCCTTCTACCTCCTTTCTCCTTCTCTCCCCATCCTACCTCCCTCCTCCTCTCTCCCATCCCTTCCCTTCCTACTTCCTCTTTCTCCTAATCTTTCCCTGAGTGATCTGAATCTATTTTTAGAAGGGAAAAAAACCCCCCAGGGAAATATTAGAACAGTGGGTTTCCCATTTTTAGAACACTGGGTTTGCCATTTAGAGCCGTGGTGGCGCAGTGGTTAGAGTGCAGTACTGCAGGCTACTTCTGCTGACTGCCAGCTGACTGCAATTTGGGCAGATCAAATCTCACCAGGCTCAAGGTTGACTCAGCCTTCCATCCTTCCGAGTTGGGTAAAATAAGGACCCAGATTGTTGGGGGCAATATGCTGACTCTGTAAACCATTTAGAGTGGAGTGTAAAGCACTATCAAGCGGTATATAACTCTAAATGCTATTACAGGGATGTCAAACTCGTGGCCCGCCGGCCGGATGCATCCCGTGCTGTCCACATCCACCCCCATTTTAGCAAAGGGAGAAAAAGTTGCAATACATTTATTTTTTTGTTTGTTTGTTTGTTTGTTTTGTCAACAAGTGCAAGGAAACAGGACACATGAAAAAATGGCACAAATAAATGGATATAAAGAAACAAAACATAGCCATAAACACATAAAATGAGTACATTCAAATGGGTACAGTAGTACAGGGACGGTAGGCACGTTGGTGCGCTTATGCATGCCCCCTTAGGGACCTCTTGAGAAACGTGTAAGGTCCATGGTAGACAGTTTAAGGTAAAAGGTATGGGGGTTAGAGAAACTAACAACAGGATCAGGTAAAGTGTTCCAGACATTTACTACTCTATTGCAGAAGTCACATTTTCTGAAATCAAGATTAGAGCAGAATACATTTAGTTTGTATCTATTGATAGCCCTAGTGTTATTGCGGTTGAAATTAAAGTAGTCGTTAACAGGTAGGACATTAAGGTAGATGATCTTGTGTACTAAGCTTAGGTCGGAACGTAGATGGCGTAGTTTAAGGTTATCCAGGCCTAAAATTTCAAGTCTACTGAAATAAGGAATTTTATTGCGAGCAGAGGAGTTGAATACTCTTCTTGTAAAATACCTCTGGACCAGAGGTGGGTTCCTGCTGGTACGCTCTTGCCTGTTGGTCGCCACAGAACCGAAGAAGCTGGTGGCATTCGCGGCGCAGGGCTTCCCCCACCCGCTTTCCCGCACCCGCAGGGACGCCGCCATTTGCTTTCTTTTGCCCTCTGCGTAAGCAGAATGCTTTGCGTATGCACAGAGGGCAAAAGAACACAAATGGTGGTGTCTAGGCGGGTGTGGGAAAGCGGGCGTGGGAAGCCCCACGAACGCCACCGGCTTCTTCAGTTCTGCGGCGACCAACAGGTAAGAGCGTACCGGCAGTAACCCACCTCTGCTCTGGACCCTCTTTAATGTATTAATGTCCGAAATACAGTGTGAAATACATCATGTGATGAGGTGTCATCATGAGTTTGACACCCCTGTGCTATTGCTATTTAATGTAGGTCTTTACTATTAGAGTTATATCCTATGTTTCCTCATAGACCTACAATGATACACCATGCTTGTGTTATCTTCGCAAATAACAGCCTTGGGAGAATGGGCCAATTCACCACAGCCAACACACCACAGCCAAATCAACATCACCAACTCACTGCCACCAACTAGCCACAGGACAACTCACCGTGATCATCTCACCATGGCCAACACACCATCGCCAATGTCAACCTTGTGACTGATGAACCCCACCAAAGTAAGCATAGTCGAGATGATCCAATCTCCGAATGCAAAACTTTATTGACTTCATCAAGTAAAAAAGAGATTGAGACTCTAGAAAGAGTGCAGAGAAGAGCAACAAAGATGATTAGGGGATTGGAGGCTAAAACATATGAAGAACGGTTGCTGGAACTGGGTATGTCTAGTTTAATGAAAAGAAGGACTAGGGGAGGCATGATAGCAGTGTTCCAATATCTCAGGGTTGCCACAAAGAAGAGGGAGTCAAACTATTCTCCAAAGCACCTGAGGGTAGAACAAGAAGCAATGGATGGAAACAAATCAAGGAGAAAAGCAACTTAGAACTAAGGAGAAATTTCCTGACAGTCAGAACAATTAACCAGTGGAACAACTTGCCTCCAGAAGTTGTGAATGCTCCAACACTGGAAGTTTTTAAGAAGGTGTTGGATAACCATTTGTCTGAAGTGGTGTAGGGTTTCCTGCCTAAGCAGGGGGTTGGACTAGAAGATCTCCAAGGTCCCTTCCAACTCTGTTATTCTATTCTATTCATCATTTCGGCGCTGGTGAGGGCAAAACCAGATCTAACTATTTCCTGTGCAAACCCACATGATTAAAGTATAGGATTTTCCATCTCCCCTATTAGTGCAGGTCACACCCATTTGTACCACTCAGGTGACCTTGATGACACAGAGATGACACAGGTGACCTTAACGACTCGCTAAAAGAATGCAAATAACCAGCTGTCTGCAAGGAGCATAAATCCTTCCATTCCCCACCATCCAGTCAGAGTTGAAGAAGTTTCTTGGATGAGAAGTGAAATTTCTTCAAAAAAAAACCAGAAAGTCCAGTTGCCTCTTGAAAAAAAGCACCTTTGGAACAACCTGGATGAATGAGAATCTCCATAAACCAGTTGAGTCTCATTATATTGTTGTGAGAAAAACTCTTTGGCTTTGGCAAACACCTGCTGAAGTGTCCTTGGCTCATCATGGACGCTCTGCGCGTGTGCAGAAGGTTCTGCACATGCGCAGAAGCACCACCCGCGAGCGAAGCAAGCATGCGCGCGCACTCCCATGTCCGAACCGGTAGCGAAGGTAAGTGAATACCACTCCTGGTCAAGAAGTTTGTAACAGAAATGAGGACCCATTGTGGGCCATTGTAAATACCCCCAGGTGAATTAACTCAAGAAATGCAAGAAACTAGAAGCCATACAAGGGGCACCATAGGTCAGAGTATCGTAATTTATCACCGCGTAAAATAATATGATGCTAAAGACAATCTCAGCATCGCTCCCTCCTCGAAGGTGATCTTGAAATGGGGGGGGGGGAGTGGAAAATGGAAACAATTCAAAGGCCACGGGGGTGTAAGGGAGTGGGAGGAAGCATAACAAGAGTCCTCAATTCTACTCACATTGGCTGGGCAAATCTATACTTAGATCATAACAAGAGGCAAAATGTATAGAGGCGATTAATGGTTATGTCTTAGAACTGTTAGTCAAGGAGCCAAGGCAAGTAGAATCAGTGCTTGATTTAATGCTGCAGTGTTCCGTGAACTGACCAGGTTAGTGAATAGAGGCATTGACAAACTGCTTAGGAACGGCCAGCTCGATGCTATCGGAGTCCATATAAGTGGGAAATTACCTAGACAATCCACCAAAGTCCATTAAATTTGAGAAAAGGGCATTTCTCAAAAAAAAAAAAAACCGCAGAGGGACTTGAGCCAAGAAGAGAAGGAAGGTCAGTTCTCCGCAGGTTATTTAAACAATTACGCTCCTTTTAAAATGTCACACAAGAGAAAGGGTACAGGCCTGTTTTAAAAGAACGGGTCGTTAGTTGACTTGCAAGACCAATTAACCTGCAAAAAGTGAGAACGGTCCCTTTAAACAGCAGGAGTCTTTTCCAAAACAGATTAAGGCCAGCTATGTGAAGAAGGGGAGGAGGAGGGGAAAATGACAAAAGGCATAAAATACTCAGCTAGGTATCGAGATCTTTAGATGCCTGGGAAGAATACAAAGAAGGGAAGGAGTTGGTTGAAAAAACCAAACACGTTTACTGCTCTGATTTTAGCGGTGGGAGATATTTAAGATATGAACCGCTGTTTCGGGCAAGACAACTAAGCCATATATTCACCCCAGGTATACAGAATTAGTTCTGGGTATGTTAACTACAGCAAAGTCATTATAAGTTTCTTATTGGAAAAAATGTGTCCTTGGGAGAATGGAGAATCAAGGTATGGAAGCATGCTTTGATGCCCCAAACACCTCCTCAACGGTCAAAAGTTTGCTATGTATAGAGTTTGCATTTCAATTTTGTTGGATGTATTACATTCCTCTGTTCACAACAGAATTCCTTATGAAACCAGACTTGAAATTTTGGGACTTCAAAATTTAGAACTCCGCCGCCTTCGATCTGACCTAAGTGTAGCTCACAAAATTATCTGCCTCAATGTCCTACCTGTTAACGACTATTTCAGCTTCAACCGCAATAATACACGAGCTCACAATAGATACAAACTTAATGTAAACCGCTCCAGACTTGATTGCAAACAATTCGACTTCAACAACAGAGTTGTCAACGCCTGGAACACTTTACCTGACTCAGTAGTTTCTTCCCCAAACCCCAAAAACTTCAACCTCAGATTATCTACCATCGACCTCATCCCATTCCTAAGAGGTCGGTAAGGGGCGTGCATAACCGCACAATCATGCCTACCGTTCCTGTCCTAATGTACCCATATATTCATACCTCTTTTACTCTTATTCATGCTTGTACTATTACATATATATTCAATCATGTTTTACTGTTTATACTTTGCTTATAATCATATATGCTTGACAAATAAACAAATACAAATACAAATACAAATACAAATACAAATACAAATACAAATCACAAGAGAATTTCCATTGGGACTTCTTCATCTGTTAAAGTTTAGGGGTTAATCGGTGATTTTCACTGGGTTGATCATGGTTCTTCCTACCGCTTTCATTTTGAATTTCTTGAAGGGGTTTAATATTCAGTTGTTCGTAATTAATTCATGACATATTGGAAAATTATAACCTCCTGGACATTTTTGGACAAAAAATTGTTTTCAGGGAAGACATCTGAAAAATTCTCAATTGAAAAATTCATGAGCCCGGGACGTTGGTAATGACATCAGCTTGAATAAAATTGTTAAAAGATTAAACAAAGATTTTTTTTTTTAAAAAAAAGATGTCATTGCAGAATGGAGATAAATTTCCAGATCTATCAACATTCTAACTCAGAATAGTAGCTATATGAACTCAAAATTTTAGTAGGGGGGCAAGATGTCACTTGATATTAAAAATTATGAAATTTGGTGTCTGAAAACTCTCTTGGAAAATTACAGCTTTAAGTTAAACTGGGAATGAGAGTGATAGATAGATAGATAGATAGATAGATAGATAGATAGATAGATAGATAGATAGATAGATGGATGGATGGATGGATGGATGGATGGATGGATGGATGGATGGATGGATGGA
>JALIGW010000021.1:12458833-12511333 GCA_023053685.1 Diadophis punctatus similis
TCATGTTTTTTAATCTCTATACCAGAGGCCTCTGAGATTTCATTACGCATCTGCTTAGTTAAAGCAGGTATATTTCTCAACCGAGAGCTGGACAAAATAGACCCTGAAATTTCCTTTCAATTTCAAAAGCCCATCAGCAGTTCAAATTTCCACAGGCAGCAATCTGTCCTATACCTAAAAAAAATATTGCGTATGGAGTGTCAGAAATTAAGAGGAAAAAACCCACAGAAAAATTCCACAAAGAGATATCAAAGAGAGATACTTGTAGCTATTCTTCCTTTCTGAGTCCTGACTTCTCCTTCCATTGCAGCTACTGATGGTGGAAACGAAATAGGTTATCTCTCTTCTTCTCCCTTCTTCTCTCCCTCTCCTGTCTGTCTGTCTGTCTGTCTGTCTATCATCTGTAGAAAAGGCTGTGTGTCAGAGCCGTATAATGATAATATTTCCAGACACTACTTGGAAAACATTTAAAATGATATATAAAAAAAATATCCGGCTCTTTTCAACCTGCAAACTAGGAATTCTTTGCAATCCTGAGTGTTTAAATACTCCTTTTTTATTCCGCTGGTACGTACAGTAGGGTGGGTATCATTGATGAACTGTTGTGTTTTCTACCCCAAATTTTATTACACAGGGATTTGAAAGGAATTGAAGTCATCTGCCTTGCTGGGATTTGCTATGGCAGCGATGACTCTTACGCACAAATATTGTGTCACATTTGTTCTGTTTGAGCAAGCTCACACAACAAACCACGTTTCCACATCATAGGCCTGGAGAGAATTGTGAGAAGGGATAAACGGGGTTTTCTGGGGTTGCACCTTTCCACGTGGAAAGAAGAAGAATCTAGAAATTCTCCAAAATTTCTCAGCTAGTTTCCTCTTCAGAAAACAATGCTGCATATTGTCATGCAGTGGTTTTTTTTTTTAAGATATAACTGTCATTCGTGAAAACAGGGAAAGCAGAGACAGAATTGTCCTATCCGAAGGATGGATTTTAAAAAAAACCAGATTTGGCATTGACTGAGGGATTGATTGATTGATTGAGCTGCCCAACTCCTAGCAGTGACTCTGGGTGGCCTACAAAGATCAAATCCATTACAACGGTGCAAACTTATGATTACTGGATTAAGCAATAACACACACACCCCAAACAAAACCACATCACCGTCCTTCTCCATCTTCTCTCTTTTCATTAAACTGGATGTACCCAATTCCTGCAACCGTTCTTCACATGTTTTAGCCTCCAGTCCCCTAATCCTCTTTGTTGCTCTTCTCTGCACTCTTTCTAGAGTCTCCACATCTTTTGATGAACAAGATGAATTAGTTCTGCTTTCTACCTGGCCAACACCTAGGGGAATAGCCAAAAATGTTTGCTGAACCTATGCAGAGAAATAAATCCCTTCCATGGATTTGCTTTTATGAGTTATGAGCTGCAGGTTTTAAGAAAACGTGCATGCGATTCCATAGTTCAAATTAACCCTGTTGACCTTCGAGATGTAACCAATGTCCAAAGTCAACAATAAGGGTGGCTGACCTCTTCATTCCCTACTTGTGCTTGCTACCAGTGAGATCTTATCTTCCAAACGTTGCAGTAAAAGGGGACAGCCCAGGGCACACACATACTTGATTGTACATTTTCAGCTACAACTATTCTGAAAAGGTTTTTCCAGTAATTTTCCCCTACATGTTGCAGATTTGGTAGGCTAGGTTGCTTCCTTCCTCTCTGATTGATTCTAGGCAAGGAGGAACCATGAATGGCATCACAAGGCTATTCAGGAATCAATACATTTTTTTCTTTCATTTATCTGGTAAAGAATAGAATATCTGAATATTATCTGAATAGAATAGAATAACAGAGTTGGAAGGGACCTTGGAGGTCTTCTAGTCCAACCCCCTGCTTAGGCAGGAAACCCTACACCACTTCAGACAAATGGTTTTTCCAACATCTTCTTAAAAACTTGCAGTGTTGGAGCATTCACAACTTCTGGAGGCAAGCTGTTCCACTGATTAATTGTTCTAACTGTCAGGAAATTTCTCCTTAGTTCTAAGTTATTTCTTTCCTTGTTTAGTTTCCACCCATTGCTTCTTATTCTACCCTCAGGTGCTTTGGAGAATAGTTTGATTCCCTCTTCTTTGTGGCAACCCCTCAAATATTGGAAGACTGCTATCATGTCTCCCCTAGTCCTTCTTTTCATTAAACTAGACATACCCAGTTCCTGCACCCGTTCTTCGTATGTTTTAGCCTCCAGTCCCCTAATCATTTTTGTTGCTCTTCTCTGCACTCTTTCCAGAGTCTCAACATCCTTTTTACATCGTGGCGACCAAAACTGAATGCAGTGTTCCAAGTGTGGCCTTACCAAGGCATTATAAAGTGGTATTAATACTTCACCTGATCTTGATTCTATCCCTCTGTTAATGCAGCCTAGAACAGAGTTTGGGCAAACTCTGGGAGACAACAGAGGACAGAGAGGTTTGGCATGTTGTGGTCCATGAGATGATGAAGAGTCAGACAAAATCTATTTCGGCCATTTCAGCATTACATCACTCATCTCCTTATCTTAATATTAGCGATCGTAATAAGAATAATAAAAATAATTCCTAGAATGCACATAAAGATGTTTTATAGCTGGAGATATTTGCTCAAATCTATGGGTCACCAAGGATTACAGCTTTAAAACTAAAGAAAGGGTATTCATATTTCAAGCAAATTATCACTTGCTACAGATTTTCATAAAGATGTTCTACAAAATTAGAACTGCTTGTTCCAGCAGTAAATCCGGGCAACAAAGCTACTTCGGAAAATATAAATTTTTTTTGCACTAACTATGCGGCTGAAAGTTCCTTGACTTCAGCAAATATTAAAATTCAGCTGTGAAAAGAAAGAAAATAATATGTTATTTCTATGCACTGCCGAAACGTCTTTGCTCAGACCCATTATAAATATGAGGGTGAACTTATGAAATTTAAACATCGCATTATGGGGAGTATTGCTACTGAAAAGGCAATTTCCAGGCAGAATGTTTACACAATGGTCTCGGAGTGTATTGTTGGTCCAAGCATTCCAAAAATAGTTGGCATTCTACCCATGTCGCAGGAAAAACACAATGCAGCAAAAGGCCAGATTCAGAGCTTCTGATGTTGCTCACCATTGGTGTTTCAACAGCTCCCGTTGTCTTCTGAAGGAAGAATGAGGAGAGGGTGTTGCAGCTAACACAAAAGACGAAATCCTTATGTTAATGACACGTTCAGGGGTGAGGTTGAAGAAGCCGCAGAAATAACGAGAAGGAGGAGGAGGAGACTGCCAAAACAAGAAGGAAAAACTTGAAAATTAAGATTGTGAAGTGGATCCGTATTCCACCGTTCCCCATCATACTGATCGCAGACAATTTTTCTGATCGCATTCCTTGCAAAGCTGGTGGCTTATTGTTATGACTGCAAGTATGTCCATACACAGAGGGGTAAAAAGAAATTAAATCAAGTTGTTCTAATTCGGGAAGAAATGGCTTATCAGTCCCAGAACTCAAGGTGAGCATTCAGTTGTGCATGCTGAACAAAAAAAACCAAGTTTGTTACCCTGGTTTTTGTTATTGATGCTGTTACCTAGTTGGAAAATGAAACATCTGCAAGAAAACAAGTAAGCTCAAAGGGCACCAAGGAGCCCACAGTCCTCCTCCTCCTCCTCCTCCTCCTCCTCCTCCTCCTCCTCCTCCTCCTCCTCCTCCTCCTCTCTGCAAACCCCACACCATTCTTGTACTGATGATGTTGCCTAGTTTGGTAATAAAACGTCTGCAAGAAAACAAGTAAGCTCCTCCTCCTCTTCCACTTCCTCCTCCTCTTTGCAAACCCCTCTCTCATTCTATCACTGATGCTATTACCTAGTTGGGTCATGAAACATCTGCAAGAAAACAAGCTCAGAGAGCACCAAGGAAGCCACAGTCCTCCTCCTCCTCTCCTCCTCCTCCTCCTCCTCCTCCTCTTCCACTTCCTCCTCCCCCTCCTCTTTGCAAGCCCCTCTCTCATTCTAGCACTGATGCTGTTACCTAGTTGGGTCATGAAACATCTGCAAGAAAAGAGTCCCCTGGGAGTTGGGCGGCATATAAATCCATTTAAATAAATAAATAAATAAATAAATAAATAAATAAATAAATAAATAAATAAATAAATAAATAAATAAATAAATAAATAAATAAATAAATAAATAAATAAATAAATAAAACAAGCAAGCTCAGAAAGCACCAAGGAGGCCACAGTCCTCCTCCTCCTCCTCCTCCTCCCCCTCCCCCTCCTCCTCTTCTTTGCAAACCCCTCTCTTATTCTAGCACTGATGCTGTTACCTAGTTGGGTCATGAAACACCTGCAAGAAAACCACCAAGCTCAGAGAGCGTCAAGGAGCCCTCATTTCAACCCTGAGCTACAAGTATTCTCCTCTATCAATGCAATTCAAATAGGAAGCCAAAGAAATGTGGAAAGTTTTTTCCGTGCTGCATTATGAAATGCTGCTAGAATCCAAAACTTTAGCAGACAGTTGGCAATGGGAAGATGCAGATTTATGCAAATAGATGGCCTCTCTCCAGCACTGTGATTGGCTACTGATAGAAGCCTTACTTCTCCCTTATTAAATGTAGGATTGTTTGCACGGAGCTCAAAACTGGTGATTGGAAGAGGGAAAAAGACAGTAGTTTATTTATTTATTTATTTATTTATTTATTTATTTATTTATTTATTTATTTATTTATTTATTTATTTATTTATTTATTTATTTATTTATTTATTTATTTATTTATTATTTTTGTCAAGTACGTGTTGGTAATATTCATAGATATAACATAGTTTATATGCATAAGATGAGTACTGATAAGAGGGAACATTAGGACAGGGACGGTAGGCACACTGGTGCACTTATGCATGCCCCTTACTGACCTCTTAGGAATCGGTTGAGGTCAACAGTGGACAGTCTAAGGGTAAAGTTTGGGGGGGGGGGTTGGTGATGAAACTACAATGTCAGGTAGTGCGTTCCAGGCATTTACCACTCTGTTGCTAAAGTTATTTTCTACAGTCAAGTTTGGAGCAGTTCAATTTGAGTTTGTATCTGTTATGTGCTTGTGTATTGTTGTGGTTGAAGCTGACGTAGTCGTTGACAGGAAGGACGTTGTAGCAGATAATTTTATGAACTATGCTTAGGTCGTGCCGAAGGCGACATAGTTCTAAGCTTTCTAAACCCAGGATTTCAAGTCTGGTTGCATAAGGTATTCTGTTGCGAGTAGAGGAGTGGAGGACTCTTCTCGTAAAGTATCTCTGGACACTTTCTAATGTATTTATGTCCGATATGCGGTGTGGGTTCCAGACAGATGAGCTGTATTCAAGGATTGGTCTGGTGATCAATATTGGTGGAATAATTATTCTGACCTCAGGGAGTGAGGACTTCAAGCTTGCAACATTTTCATTCGGGTTAAAATGGCAACGAGATATTTCCTTGTTGGAGATTGGAACGGACGATTACAACTTAAAACCAGAACATTGTAAAGTCAAATCACTTTGAATTCAAATATTTCTGCACACCTTTCTGTGGGACACATATAGACTGGGTGAAACCAGGCTTAACAGCAGTGACTGTGAGAGGGATCTTGGAGTCTTAGTGGACAACCAATTAAATATGAGCCAGCAGTGTGCGGTGGCAGCCAAAAAAGTCAATGCAATCCTAAATTGCATTAACAGAGGGATACAATCAAGATCAAATGAGGTCCTAATACCGCTCTATAAAGCCTTAGTAAGACCACACCTAGAGAACTGTGTCAAGTTTTGGTCACCACATTATAAAAAAGATGTTGGGACTCTGGAAAGAGTGCAGAGAAGAGCAACCAAGATGATGAGGCGACTGGAGGCTAAAACATACAATGAACGGTTGCAGGAACTGAGCATGGCGCAGTGGTTAAATGCAGCACTGCAGGCTACTGCTAGTTCAGCAGTTCAGCTGTTCAAATCTCACTGGCTCAAGGTTGACTCAGCCGTCCATCCTTCTGAGGTCAGTAAAATGAGAACCCAGATTGTTGGGGGCAATATGCTGAACTCTGTAAACCGCTTAGAGAGGGCTTTAAAGCACTATGAAGTGGTATATAAGTCTAAGTGCTATTGCTATGACTAGTCTAGTAAAGAGAAGGACCAGGGGAGACATGATAGCAGTCTTCCAATATTTGAGAGGCTGCCACAGAGGAGGGGGTCAAGCTATTTTCCAAAGCACCTGATGGCCAGACGAGGAATAATGGATGGAAACTGATCAAGGAGAGATTCAATGTGGAAATAAGGAGAAATTTTCCGACAGAACAATTAACCGATGGAACAGAAGTTGCCTTCAGAAGTTGTGGGAGCTTCATCACTGGAGGCTTTGAAAAGAGACTGGACTGCCATCTATCAGAAATGGTCTAGGCTAGGGTCTCCTGCTTGGGCAGGGGGTTGGACTAGGTGACCTACAAGGTCCCTTCCAACTCTCTTAATCTGTTAATCTGGGACTCAGATTAGCATGTGCTCGAATTGAATTAAAATTGTTTTTCTTACTGCACGGCACATTTGGCTCATCCAACAAATTTCATATATGTCGAAGCTCAGATTGGATTTGTCTATGACAAATAGTCCTCGACTTGCGACAACAGTTCATTTAGTGACCATTCAAAGTTACAATGGTGAGTCATGATCGTTCTTCACACTTGCGACCTTGGCAGCATCCCCGTGGTCACGTGATCAAAATTCAAATTGCTTGGCACCCGACTCATATTTATGACGGTTGCAAAGTCCCGGCGTCACATGGTACCCTTTTGCGACCTTTTGACGAGCCGCGTCCACGGGGAAGCCAGATTCACTTCACCAACTGTGTTAGTTGACTTAACAACTGCAGTGATTCACTTAACAACCGGGACAAGAAAGGTCGTAAAAATGGAGCAAGACCCACTGAACGAGTGTCTCGCTTAGCAACAGAAATTTTGGGCTTCATTGTGGTCGTAAGTTGAGGACTACCTGTGGTTGAATAAGAAAGGCCACTAGGAAAGGACGGTAGAATAAGAAATGTACAAAAAAAAAAGAGAGAGAGAGATATCTGATTTTATTATTGTTGCCAAGAAAACGCTAGAAATATGTTTGAAGGAGACCATCGTTCTCCTAGAATCGAACTGGGACTATTTCATAATGTATAAGTGGAGGAACATATGGAATGAAAACAATTCACATCCAATTAGAACGGGATGTCGAGGAGAAAGATATAGAAGTGTAGCTAGCCTGGACAATTCTTCTGGCCCAAGTTGGTCCAGTCAAGAGATTCTCCCACAATGCACCTGCAGAACTGAAGTGAAGAGCATTTACCCGTCTCGCTAAGAGACTGCACTGCATATTTGCTGACATAAGGCTCCATAAACATCTGCTTTCCTTTCTATTTTCCTCCCCCCCAGGAATCACTTGAGGAGCTGAGTCCAGCGTGTGTGAATGTCACTGCTTGAAATAAAAATTGGCCAGGCTGAATGACTGTTATTTCCCAGACCAGCTGTCAGAATCTGCTCTGCTTGCTAAAGGGTTCCATTTTGTCTCTTTGGTTTAGTATACTGAAAGGGGGGGGGAGGAAGGAAAGAGAGGGAGGGAGGGAGGGAGGGAGGGAGGGAGGAAGGAAGGAAGGAAGGAAGGAAGGAAGGAAGGAAGGAAGGAAGGAAGGAAGGAAGGAAGGAAGGAAGGAAGGAATTTGATGGGAAAGAGAGGCAGGCAGGGAGCGAGGGAGGGAGGGAGGGAGGGAGGAAAGAAGGGAGGGAGGGAGGGAGAAATTTGATGGGAAAGGAAGGAAGGGAGGGAGGGATGAATTTGATGGGGGAGGGAGGGAGGGAGGGAGGGAGGGAGGAAGGAAGGAAGGAAGGAAGGAAGGAAGGAAGGAAGGAAGGAAGGAAGGAAGGAAGGAAGGAAGGAAGGAAGGAAGGAAGGAAGGAATTTGATGGGAAAGGAAGGGAGGGAGGGAGGAATTTGATTGGAAAGAGAGCCAGGGAGGGAAAGAGGGATGGGAAGGAAGGAAGGAAGGAAGGAAGGAAGGAAGGAAGGAAGGAAGGAAGGAAGGAAGGAAGGAAGGAAGGAAGGAATTTGATGGGAAAGAGAGGCAGGCAGGGAGCGAGGGAGGGAGCGAGGGAGGGAGGGAGGAAAGAAGGGAGGGAGGGAGGGAGGGAGGGAGAAATTTGATGGGAAAGGAAGGAAGGGAGGGAGGGATGAATTTGATGGGGGAGGGAGGGAGGGAGGGAGGGAGGGAGGGAGGGAGGAAGGAAGGAAGGAAGGAAGGAAGGAAGGAAGGAAGGAAGGAAGGAAGGAAGGAAGGAAGGAAGGAAGGAAGGAAGGAAGGAAGGAAGGAATTTGATGGGAAAGGAAGGGAGGGAGGGAGGAATTTGATTGGAAAGAGAGCCAGGGAGGGAAAGAGGGAGGGGGAGGAAGGAAGGAAGGAAGGAAGGAAGGAAGGAAGGAAGGAAGGAAGGAAGGAAGGAAGGAAGGAAGGAAGGAAGGAAGGAAGGAAGGAATTTGATGGGAAACGGGAAGGAAGGATTTGATGGGAAAGGGAGGAGGGAGGGAGGGAGGGAGGGAGGGAGGGAGGAAGGAAGGAAGGAAGGAAGGAAGGAAGGAAGGAAGGAAGGAAGGAAGGAAGGAAAACCCTATAAGTAGTAAGTTATTTACTTTCTGTAATATAAAAGCTCACACGCAATTCCAAGTTATTACAAATACTATTAGTATTACATTCAACATGAATTATGCAAAGCATTACATTTTATGTAAATGTACTTACTTTCCCAAGCTGACACAACATCTGTGTTTGATTATGGAACTACTTTTGTTTGGGGGTTTATTATTATTATTATTTTATTAGTCATTATGCGGAATTATAGGGCAGACTGTAACGTGCTGGAAACAACCCCTGCAAAGCACAGAAGGAGGATAATTTTAGCCTCTCAAATAAGGAGCATCCAGGAATGATAGTGACTATTTATCAGGTTACAAACTAACCAGGAAACATTAGAAATCCTCGCACACGCACACACTCACACACACACACACACAAACACGCACACACCACA
The DNA here is from genome assembly GCA_023053685.1 of Diadophis punctatus similis. Classification (NCBI taxonomy): domain Eukaryota; kingdom Metazoa; phylum Chordata; class Lepidosauria; order Squamata; family Dipsadidae; genus Diadophis; species Diadophis punctatus. The sequence continues at coordinate 12,467,916 of JALIGW010000021.1, forward strand.
CACACACACACACACACAGAGAGAGAGAGAGAGAGAGAGAGAGAGAGAGAGAGAGAGAGAGAGAGAGAGAGAGAGAGAGAGAGAGAGAGAGAGAGAGAGAGAGAGAGAAACACAATGAATGATGAGAATGTGCTTGTTTTGAATAAAAGAAAGCGTATTCCCACAGCGCTGTCTTATGCCTTGGGATGCCAAACTACCTAGCAGGGCTGTGTTGCTATTATCTTTCTCATCTTTCGGTTTACCTGTTCCTTTAGCATCTTATGACAATCACTTTGTTGTTTGTATCTCGTGATTTATGTTGATTGCTTTTATTTAGTGTCCTATGACTATCACTGAGTGTTATAGATTATGATTTATGATGATTGTATTTTATTATTATGATCATGGTTTGTCACTTGTTGCATGTATGTACACTGAGAGCTTATGTACCGGGGACAAATTCTTTGTGTCTTCAAACACACTTGGCCAATAAAGAATACTATTCCATTCCATTCCATTCTATTCTATTCTTATTCTACATTCCAATATCTATTATTCTATTCTATTCTATTCTATTCTATTCTATTCTATTCTATTCTATTCTATTCTATTCTATTCCATTCCATTCCATTCCATTCCATTCCACTCCATTCCTTATTCTATTCTATTCTATTCTATTCTATTCTATTCTATTCTATTCTATTCTATTCTATTCTATTCTATTCTATTCTAATTTCTATTTCTATTTCTATTTCTATTTCTATATTCTATTCTACTCTACTCTACTCTACTCTATTTCTATATTCTATTCTATTCATTTTTTTATATTCCGTTCCGTTCTGTTCCATTCGGTTCCGTCCCATTCCGTTCTGTTCGATTTTATTCTGTTTTGTTCATCTCTATTCTATTCCATTCCATCTTATTCTATCCTATTCTTTCTATATTCTATTTCATTCTATTCTATTCATTTTCTATATATCCTATTGTATTCTATCCTATCCTATCTTATCCTATCCTATCCTATTTCTATTCTTCTATTCTAATTCTATTCTAATTCTAATTCTATTCTGTTCTGTTCTGTTCTATTCTATTCTATCGAATGGAAAGGAGATGAGCTTATCAGAAATAATGTTTGAATTAAAGTTTAACCATTGAACCATTTAACCATTAACAACCATTGAAAGAAGCTGTGCTTGACAGTTTGGCATGGAGAGCAGTTGTCTATCAAATCACCAAGAGTCCGATACGACTAAATAGTTAAAAACAAAATAGGCACGAAACAAAACTTCCAATGCCGGTAATGTTCTGAGATTCCTGGTACAACTAAATCACTTTTGAACATGCTCTAAGTGAAGAATACGAGAAGGATGGCAATAACCCTACTTGTAAATCAGATTACATCACCTTGCTAACTGTCAAAAGAGAAAAATGCAAATGGTGGGAAGCCCATTTCTTAGGACAAAATGTTGTGCAACATAAGCATTCTCCGGCCAGCAATTTAAAAGGATTAGACTCTTCGTCCCAGGGGCAGGATGAAAGCTCACATAGCATTACAAATACCTTAGCACGTCGAAATGGATGGGGTGATACAGTCCCATTTTGATATTGGATGTTAGAGTGGACTTTTACAATGTTTGTGAGATTTTTCTGAGCAAGACACGGGATCAATATGAAATGATAAATATTTATCATTTATTTATTTTGAGTAGGGGTCAAAATAAAAAAACAGGGGCCAACCGATTTTCCAAGCGCCAGAAGGCAAGACAAGAAAGAGCGGATGGAAACTAATCAAGGAGAGAAGCAACCTGGAATTAAGGAGAAACTTCCTAACAGCGAGGGCAATTAACCAGTGGAACAGCTTGCCACCAGACATTGTGGGTGTTCCAACACTGGAGGTTTTTAAGAAGAAACTGGATAGTCACTTGTCTGAAATGGTATAGATTCTCCTGCTTGAGCAGGGGACTGGACTAGAAGACCTCCAAGATCCCTTCCAGATTCTATTCCGTTCTGTTCTGTTCTGTTCCGTTCCGTTCCATTCCATTCCATTCCATTCCATTCCATTCCATTTTCTATTCTATTCTATTCTATTCTATTCTATTCTATTCTATTCTATTCTTCTATTCTATTCTATTCTATTCCCATCCCATAATCTAAATAATTTGATGCTAATCTTTCCTCTTATGGCGAACCCCATGCTTCTCTAGACAGCCACCTATCTGAAATGGTATGAGCATAGGGTTGGATTAGAAGACCTCCAAGGTCCCGTCCAACTCTGTGAGAACAATTAATTGTGAGAGCAATCAACCAGTGGAACGGCTTGCCTTCAGAAGTTGTGGGTGCCCCAACACTGGAGCTTTTTAAGAAGGGATTGGACAATCATTTGTCTGAAATGGTATAGAGTCTCCTGCTTGAGAAGAAGGTCCTTTCCAACTTTTATTCTGTTAATCATTAAAGAGAGATCCAACCTAGAACTAAGGTGAAATTTGCTGATTAATTGTGAGAACAATTAATTGTGAGAAAAATTAACCAGTGGTATAGTTTGCCTTCGGAAGTTCACTGGACGTTTTTAAGAAGAGTTCGGACAATCTGTCAACTTTCAGCTCCTTCAGGGTTGCCAGAGCGAGGCTGAGGGGAGAGTAGAGATAGCTGAGGGAGATATGTAGCCAAAATAACATTCTTTCTTCTGGGAACCAAGGATACCCTTACCACACCAGGAGGAGCGTGGATGGGAGGCATCCGGGATGGGGAGAGAGACCTGATTGGGGCATGTGATGGTTGTGTGTGATGGGAGGAAGAACTTTGGATTTTGAACTGGGTGGGGAAAACCCGGGGGACTTCAGATTCGGGTTTTCACCAGCTGTGCCAATAAATCTATACTTTGAGGAGCCCTGCCTTGGAGTTGTGATTTCATATGGGCTGTTACTTGGAACCCTGACACAATCATTTTGTCTGAAATGGTATAGGGCCATGATGGTGAACCTATGGCCCGTTTGTCCGAAGTGGCACGTGGAGCCATGTCACCTGGCACGCGCGGCATCGACCGTTCCACTTCCGGGTTTCTGGCGCGCATGCGCACGTGACGATCAGCTGGCCTTCGTGCGTGCGGCAGTGCCAGAAACTGGAGGAGCTGGTCTTCGGTTTTCCGGCTTGAGCATGTGCGCTGGCCAGCTGATCATTTATTTATTTATTTATTTTGTGAGATTTATATACCGCCTCACAGTGCAAGCACTAGTTTAAGCGGTTTACACCAGTAAGCAATGTATATATTTACATTGCCCCCAACAATCCAGGTCCTCATTTTACCTACCTCGGAAGGATGGAAGGCTGAGTCAACCTTGAGCCGTTGAGATTTGAACCGCTGACCTGCGGATCAGTGTCGACTAAAGTGCCCTGCAGTACCTGCCTCTAAGCGCTGCGCCACCTCGGCTCTTAATCATCGCGCATGCATGCATGCCAGTAACTGGAAGATTAGTTGGCTGGAGCGCATGCGCATGCCGGAAACCGGAAGTTCATTTTCTGAGGCGCTCATGCCCCCTGGGCAGCTCATTTTCCAGGTTGTGGCCCCGATGAGCACACGTGCGCGAGTGCGCGCACATGCACGCACTTTTCGGCACTCAGTGCCGAAAAGGTTCGCCATCACTGGTATAGGGTCTCCAGGAGCCATTGTTTTTACGTTCTCAGCAAATCGGAGACGCACAGGGGAAGAAATAGCTTTGCACAAACCTACGCCAGGGCTGACATTTTGCAAACAACATGACACACACACACACACCCCCGAGAGGTTTCTTAAGCAAACCCCACTGAAATGAATGAGCATGCGGTGCAGGTCGCCTTAATTCCACAGGAATGTTTCAAGAACGCCCCAGGGGGCCTTTTTACTCCATGGCAAAGAAGAGTTGTAAATTCCACCCAGTCGGAACCCCTGACACACATTCAGACTGTGGCCGCGGCAGACAGCACACACATTGCGATAGAAACACATTTTCTCAGCAAGAAATGATTGCAGTCTGAATGTTGGAGCAATGGAGAAAGCAGATTTTCGCCTCAAGAGGAGAAATGTTAAGCCCACAAAGAAAATATCCATTTATTTGGATGGTGGAATAGAGTTAAAATTTATATATATATATATATAAATTCTGTGGCTGAGGCATTGTTTTTATTTTTATTCAGCCCCCCCCCCCCAAAGATTACATTTCATGCATTCGCAAATATACACAACAATTGCCGAAAATTGGTTGGTCTAGACAGACAGATGCTAATACAACTGAATGGGACCAGTATGTGTCAGGTTCAAAATGGTTGTCATGGCAGCATGATTGAAGCCCCGCCCCTTCCTACTGCCATCTTGATTTTTTTTTGCTCCCCAACCCTTACAACAGTTCATTTAGTGAGCAAAGTTACAACGGCACTGAAAAAAGTGACATATGACCGTTTTTTTCACACTTACGACCATTGAAAGTATCCCCATAGTCTTATCAGCAAAATTCAGACGCTTTGCAACTGCTTCATACTTATGACGGTTGCAGTGCTCCGAGGTCATGTGATCCTCTTTTGTGATCTTTTTGACAAAGTCAAGGGGATTCACTTAACAACCGTGTGACTTACTTATCAACTGCAGTGATTCACTTAACAACTGTGGCAGGATAAGTCATAATATGGGGCAAAAGTCATAATATGGGGCATTGAACAAATGTCTTGCTTAACAAACAGAAATTTTGTGCTCAATTGTGGCCGTAAGTCGCGAACTACATGTACTGCTTTTTTTTATTATTATTATGAAACTGGTCAGTTCTTTTATGTGAAAGTCTACTAAAATGGATTGTCCTATCTACCCAAAATATACAGTATTGGGGTTAAAGTGTTAACCCAACACACTGAAGCTGGTTTAATCTTTTTTTAGGTTCACACCACACACTGGACCATAAAGTAATCACACTGTTATGTGTTTGCATAACGCTTTGTGGTATTAAAAAACATAATCAATGAATGAAGACCAACAAAATTAGGAAGCCACTGGATCTAAACTGGTTAGGTCAGTCGGGTTGGATATAAATGAAACCCTAAGCCTCTTTTCACAAAAAACAGTTCTCACCAAAAACCTGTGCCAAATTTGGCCCAAAAGTAGATAAATTTGGATTTGTTTTCTTTCAGAAAACAGAAGCGTATAACCCCTGTTAAAAACACACAATTGTGGGGGGGGGACCAATTTTCCCCCCTCCTGATGCGTTTATTGTATCACCTCTTCTCTACCCAAAACCTGTTTTTGGATTTTTTTAAAAAAAATATTTTTAATGAAGCGACCGATCCAAAATCAATTCTCTTTGCTATTTTTGATAATGATTTGCAAAATCATCATCAAAATTACGCTGGTGGAAGGGGCGCGAAATTTAAGTTGTAGCGAACCAGGTAACCATCGTTGTAGACGTACAGCCTCCGATCTAAAGGGCTGTAGTTGATGCTCTGAATGGTTTCCAGCACTTTATCTACAATAATGCTTAGTCTCCCTTCTTTCCCTGTCTTGATATCAAAGGAGTAAAATATCTCTTCTTTCCTAGTGTTGAGAGGCCTGACAGCATAGAGCACCCCACATATAATAAAAGCATTAGAGACCGCGGGCTTATATTGCTTCGTTTGCCACGTGTTGAGCACATCAAGAGTCGTTTCGTTAATCCTGCTAATGACAATGTTACCTTGGCTGGCTTCGGTGGAGTAAATCACCCACAACTCATTCTCATCCACGGCAAAATCTATGTCTTGCCAAGCTACCCCTGCGTAGGAGAACCGATTGTTAAAAACGGCGTCTGGAAGAGGCTCCTCAACAGCAACTTATTGTTGGCCAAATCTATCCTGCCCATATCTCTTGAGGAATATACATTATAGTACATATAATTATTATGCACGGCCATTCCGCTGCCTTCGCCGTACTGAACTTCGTATTGCTTGGAGTATTTGAAGAGCAATAAATCGTCGTAGGAATCGTGGAGTCGATAAAATTGCAGGTATCTTCCTTCGGTGTTTAGAGGTGCAACCCAGTACATCTCTTTTCCAGGATTAAGAGGAGAGGAATATCTTCCCAGGCTCCGTATTTGTAGGCAAACCCTCTCCAATTCAGCTGGATCACGTATGGTTGGCTGATGTTCACAATTGGGCCATGACCACAGTTTCCTATAATCAAGAAGAAGAAGAAACCCAGAATGTTTACACGTCGGAGATTACAAACAAATTCGTGTCTCCAGAATATTTGACATTTCCCTTTAGTTACCTATACATAAGGCTAAGATTGAAAATCAGGCTTGTCAAATGTTACATCTTTTATATCCTGCTCTGCGGAGTGGAGAGTTGGTCTCTGACAGAAAGCCACTTGAAGAGACTAGAAGCATTTGAAATGTGGATTTGCAGGCGGCTGTTAAGTATAAACTGGGTTGACAAAATCAGAAATGAGGAGGTGATAAGCCGCCTGGGAAAGCCAAGGGAAATCATCAAAAACCATTAAAAAGCGAAAAGTTAGAATATTTGGACATGTGATGCGACACCCGGAAAAGTACGGCATACTTCACTTACCGTATTTTTCAGACTATAAGATGCACCGGAGTATAAGACACACCTTAGTTTTTGGGAGGAAAATAAGAAAAAAGCTGATTGGGGGGTGGATGGCCTCCCTGAATACCCTCAATCAGCTGTTCACAGAGGTGAATTTTAGCAACAGGTTCGTTGGTTGTGAGCTCTGTGCCTTGCTTTTTCAGCCTGTGAAACCTCCGTTTCAGAGGCTTTTCCAGCCTGTGAAACCTCCATTTCAGAGGCATTTTTCCAGCCTGTGAAACCTGTTTCAGAGGCATTTTTTCCAGCCTGTGAAACCTCCATTTCAGAGGCATTTTTCCAGCCTGTGAAACCTCCATTTCAAAGGCTTTTTTTCAGCCTGTGAAACCTCCTTTTCAGAGGCATTTTTCCAGCCTGTGAAACCTCCGTTTCAGAGGCTTTTTTCCAGCCTGTGAAAACCTCCATTTCAGAGGCTTTTTTCCAGCCTGTGAAACCTCCTTTTCAGAGGCATTTTTCCAGCCTGTGAAACCTCCATTTCAGAGGCATTTTTCCAGCCTGTGAAACCTCCATTTTAGAGGCATTTTTCCAGCCTGTGAAACCTCCATTTCAGAGGCATTTTTCCAGCCTGTGAAACCTCCATTGTAACCCCACCCAGCCTCTCAAACGGAGGTTTCACAGGCTGAAAAAAAGCTTCTGAAATGGAGGTTTCACAGGCTGTTTTCAGCCTCTGAAATCTCCGTTTGAGAGGCTGGGTGGGGCTACATTCGGTGTATAAGACGCACCCAAATTTTCACCCTCTTTTAGGGGGAAAAAGGTGCGTCTTATACTCTGAAAAATACAGTAATCCTCCAAGGAAAGGTTGAAGGCAAACAAGGTCCAGGCACAAGAAGAAGAAGTAGCTACCTATGGTTGTGAAAGTTGGAGCTTAAAAAAAAGAAGAAGGGAAGAAAATTGACTTGTTTGTGCTGTGGTGCTGGAGAATGCACCTGTGTGTTCTTTGGATAGCAAAGGTGACTAACAAACAAGAACTGAATAACACCCAGAGACATCACTGGAAGACAACATCATGAAACTGCGTCTCGCTTACTTTCATGTGGGGGGATTTACTGGAGAATGCAATTATGTTTGGAAGAGTTCGAGGTAAAAGGAAACCAGGCCACCAAAGAAGACATGATGAAAATTCTTTAATTTCACAACCTACAAGCAGATTGAACCCCGGTTTCAATTGGGAAAATGTGACCATCCTAGACCAGGACAATTCCAACAATGCCAGGGAATTTCGAGAAGCCTGGCACCCTAACAAATCAGCCATTGACAGACACATAGACGTGAACAACATCTATAGACTATGCAAAAGAGACAATCAACCAGCCAGAACACAATGGCTGGACACCAGCCAGGGCACAGAACAATTTAAAAAGAAGTAGCGCAAGATCAGAAGAGGTGGAGAGACTTGGCCCATAGAATCGCTAAAAGTTAGACATAACTGAATGGATAACATCATCATCATCATCATCATCATCATCATCATCATCATCATCATCATCATCATCATCATCAAAGCTTCTCTCTAGCCTTGTGCCACCTATTAACCGTTCTTCTCCAATTTAACATCACTTTCCTTGCTGTGATTTTTCCCCTGTCAAACTTACAAAGGACTTTTTTCTTTTTACTTCCGAAATCTCGGAATTTTTTTTAGGCATGCAAAGACTACAGTGGACAGAATAGAGATATAAATTAGATGGTAGGGACGGTGTTTTCCCCCTACTCTTAATCTATGGGATTCTGAGAATTTCTTTGGTTTTTTTAAAAACTCTATTGACTATCCCAAATGTGCTTTTTTCAAGAGGCAACTGGACTTTGTTTATCCTTGAAGACATTTCGCTTCTCATCCAAGAAGCTTCTTCAGTTCTGACAGAACAGTGGAGGATGGAAGGATTTATATTCTAGATGGCTAGATGACTCCCAGGAATATAAACCCTCCCATTCTCCACCATTCAGTCAGAACTGAAGAAGCTTCTTGGATGAGAAGCAAAATGTCTTCAAGGATAAACAAAGTCCAGTTGCCTCTTGAAAAAAGCACCTTTGGGACAACCATGACCTGGAGGACTGAGAATCTCCATAGACATTCCTTTGAAAATATTTTCCTTCTCATCCAAGTAGCTTCTTCAATTCTAAAGAAGAAGAATTGAAGAAGCTTCTTGGATGAGAAGCGAAACGTCTTCAAGGAAAAACGAAGTCCTGTTGCCTCTTGAAAAAAGCACCTTTGGGACAACCGTGACTTGGAGGACTGAGAATCTCCATAGACATCTATTGACTATCATAGAACTTATGTCTGTGTTTCCCTGCCTAAGGAGAGATTTTTAGTAGAAGAAGCTTCATGGGCCTTTAAAAAGATGTGAAGACCACATGCAGCCCAGGGTCACAAAATATCTACCTGTGATGTGTCTTATCTGTTGATCAGTTAAGGTTGCAATAGATCTAGAGAAAAGCTAATTCAAGATGAGGTTTGTAATAAAGTAATAATTCCAAGCAAAACTGATGAGAAGGAGCGGGCTCAAAAAGACAATCGCTATCACTATGACAAAGATGAAGCAAAGACATGAGCCGAGTTGGCACAGTGGTTAGAGGGCAGTACTGCAGGCTACTTCTGCTGACTGCCGGCTGCCTGCAATTTGGCAGATCGAATCGCACCAGACTCAAGGTTAACTCAGCCTTCCATCCTTCCGAGGTGGGTAAAATGAGGACCCAGATTGTTGGGGGCAATAGGCTGAACTCTGTAAACTGCTTAGAGAGGGCTGCAAAGCACTGTGAAGTGGTATATAAGTCTAAGTGCTATTGCTATTGCTATTGGATGTAGTCCTAACTGTTGAAATGAATCCTGGGATGAAGCTATTGTAATGGTCTCTCTTGACTTGTCTCAATGAATCCTGGGATGAAGCTATCGTAATGATCTCTCTTGTCTTATCTCAATGAATTCGGGGATGAAGCTATCATAATGATCTGTCTTGTCTTGTCTCAATGAATCCTGGGATGAAACTATCATAATGATCTCTCTTGTCTTGTCTCAATGAATCCTGGGATGAAGCTATCGTAATGATCTCTCTTGTCTTGTCTCAATGAATTCGGGGATGAAGCTATCATAATGATCTCTCTTGTCTTATCTCAATGAATTCGGGGATGAAGCTATCGTAATGATCTATCTTGTCTTGTCTCAATGAATCCTGGGATGAAACTATCATAATGATCTCTCTTGTCTTGTCTCAATGAATCCTGGGATGAAATTATCGTAATGATCTCTCTTGTCTTGTCTCAATGAATTCGGGGATGAAGCTATTGTAATGATCTCTCTTGTCCTATCTCAATGAATTCGGGGATGAAGCTATCGTAATGATCTATCTTGTCTTGTCTCAATGAATCCTGGGATGAAACTATCAGAATGATCTCTCTTGTCTTGTCTCAATGAATTTGGGGATGAAGCTATTGTAATGATCTCTCCTGTCTTGTCGCAATGAATCCTGGGATGAAATTATCGTAATGATCTCTCTTGTCTTGTCTCAATGAATCCGGGGATGAAGCTATCGTAATGGTCTCTCTTGTCTTCTCCCAATACATCAAATGCATCTGATCTGGCATTATAACGCCAGCCAAAAACAGAGAAGCTCTGACATTGATTTTTCTGCTGGAACTACAGGAAGAACCACAGGAATCGTCTGACTGTACACTGGCGTGACAGCCAATGGATGAGTGCATTACTGGCCTTTGATGCTTACAGGGAGCTTTGTGACCAAAACTGTCAATTTATATCTCAGAAGTTTGCTAGTTTGTGGATCTATTGCAGTTAAGAAATAGACCTGAGGTATCTTTTTTTTTTTTTGTATCGATTAGAATTCACCTTTGGGAAAGATGAGAGTCAAATGCGTATTCTCTGTTGAGTGCTTTTATAATAAGCAATTGAACTATGATTCATTTCATTCTCCTCTCTGTACAATTGGCAGGCACCACAGTATTCTGCGTAGCAGGTGAGGGAAATCAAGAGAGGTTTGGTATGTAAAAAAGCATCCATGAATTATAAAGGAATTAGCTCTAGGCTTTTCTTCAGTTTCGGTAGGTATCTGTTGCCTGTAATGTTTGTAACAGATATTTACCGCAGTTTATAGGTTGAATAACCTCACAATCAATAACGAAGCTACGAGTGGTGCAAAGAGTTATGGAAAGACCCATGATCGGCATCACAAGACAAGATAGAAAGGCCCATGCATGGATTAGAGAACAAAGGAAAGTATACGATCAGAGGTGGGTTTCTACCGGTTCGGACCGGTTCTCTAGAACTGGTACCGGGAATTTCCCCCCGCTCACCGAACCGACAGTGATGGCCAGCTGGACATGTCCCCAAACCGGTCCTCTGGCTTGAAATCTGTCCACAGGAGCCAAATTTACATGAAAATAACCCTCTGTGCATGCGCAAAGCCTCCTGCGCATGTGCAGACGAGTTTAACCCGGGAGCGACGGGGGGCAAAACGCGCACTTCTGGTGCGACCCCAAACTGGTAGCGAAGGTAAGTAGAACCCACCTCTGTATACAATGCCATCAAAAGAAGAAATGAATTGAAATGGAAAAGGGCTGGTCGCAGAGCGAAGAGAACTGATGGCAGGTGGACCAAGGCGCTCATAGAATGGATCCCGCTTGATCAAAAGCATCCACGGAAGAGTTCTAAAACAAGACTGTCTATAGTTGACCTCTCCCCGTTTCTAAGAGGTCTGTAAGGGGCGTGCTTAAGCGCACCACTGTGCCTTCCGTCCCTGTCCTACTGTCCTATTGTCCTCTTTTATCATTACTTTTTACTTATGTTTATACAAACTACTACTATCCTATATATTTATTTATTGACAAATAAATAAATAAATAAATAAATAAATAAATAAATAAATAAATAAATAAATAGATAAATAAATAAATGATGGAGAGACGACAACAGCAGGGATGGCGAGCCCAATTGGCAAAAACAACAACAACAACAATACCAAATTGAGGACAGTATTGGTTGGAAACATGTAGAAGAGGCCTTCATCCTGCAGTGGATAGACAATGGCTAGGAGGAAGCGGAGGAGAGGAAACAATGGATGGAAACTTATCAAGGAGAGAAGCAACTCAGAACTAAGGAGAAATATCCTGATAGTGAGAACAATTGACCTCCAGAAGTTGTGGGTGCTTCATCACTGGAGCTTTTCAAGAAGAGATTGGACAACCATTTGTCTGGCATGCTATAAGGTCTCCTGCTCCAGCAGGAGGTTGGACTAGAAGACCTCCAAGGTCCCTTCCAACTCAAGTTATTCTGTATTCTTTAAGGAGGAACAGGGTCAGGAGGAGGAGGAGGAGGAGGAGGAGGAGGAGGAGGAGGAGGAGGAGGAGGAGGAGGAGCAGAAAGAGAAAGAGAAAGAGAAAGAGAAAGAGAAAGAGAAAGAGAAAGAGAAAGAGAAAGAGAAAGAGAAAGAGAAAGAGAAAGAGAAAGAGAAAGAGAAAGGGAGGAGGAGGAGAAGCGGAAGCAGAAAGAGAAAGAGAAAGAGAAAAGGAGGAGGAGGAGGAGGAGGAGGGGAAGCAGAAAGAGAAAGAGAAAGAGAAAGAGAAAGAGAAAGAGAAAGAGAGAAGAGAGAAAGAGAAAGAGAAAGAGAAAGAGAAAGAGAGAAAGAGAAAGAGAAAGAGAAAGAGAAAGAGAAAGAGAAAAGGAGGAGGAGGAGGAGGAGGAGGAGGAGGAGGGGAAGCAGAAAGAGAAAGAGAAAGAGAAAGAGAAAGAGAAAGAGAAAGAGAAAGAGAGAAAGAGAAAGAGAAAGAGAAAGAGAAAGAGAAGAGAGAGAAAGAGAAAGAGAAAGAGAAAGAGAAAGAGAAAGAGAAAAGGAGGAGGAGGAGGAGGAGGAGGAGGAGGAGGAGGAGGAGGAGGAGGAGGAGGAGGAGGGGAAGCAGAAAGAGAAAGAGAAAGAGAAAGAGAAAGAGAAAGAGAAAGAGAAAGAGAAAGAGAAAGAGAAAGAGAAAGAGAAAGAGAAAGAGAAAAGGAGGAGGAGGAGGAGGAGGAGGAGGAGGGGGAGGAGGAGGATAGGTTGAAACCCAAATATAAATACTAAATTCAGGGGGCGGGAATGTGCGTAAGGATTTAATGTCTGTTGGCAAATTTCCCCCAAAGGTGCTTTTTCTCATCCAAGAACTTCAGTCCAGAACTGAAGAAGCTTATTGGATGAAAAGCGAAACATCTTCAAAGAAAAGACAGTTGCAGTGTCCCCCGGGGTCACGTGATCCACCTCTGTGACTTTCTGGCCAGCGAAGTCAAAGGGGAAGCCAGGTTCACACAATCACCGTGTAGCTAACTTTAAAAAACTGCCGCCATTCATTTAACCACCGGAACAAGCAAGGTTGTAAAATGTGACCAAGCTCACTTAACAACTGTCTGGCTTCGCAACTTTGGGCTCAATTGCAGCCGTAGTTTGAAAACTACCTGTGATATCAATACTGATGTAAAGGAATTAGGGTTGCCTAGTAAATTCATGGGTAAGCAAGTTGAACAGGGGCCTTCCAAATTCATATTCTTCACACTTCTCAATCACTATGTAATCAACATTAGCTTTTGGCATACATAGCTTTCTGAATATACCTCCATCAGCACAATAAAAAAGCCAATACAGATGAGCCAGGTTTATGGCTAAATGCCTTGCAGCTTACCAGCTTTTAAATCAATAGCAGCCTTTCAGACAGCCGAGATATAAGGTAATATTGCCGTCGTAATTTATAGTTTGTCCTTAACTGTCAACACACTGACTGAATTAATATTCCTAAATCAGTAACGTTCTTTTCAAATTAAAGGCTTATTAATGACTTGCATAAATCTGAAAATATGCTTAAAAGGAAACACCTGTATCCTGCTGTTAAGGTAAAAAGGGAAATGTCACAGCCAGTCACATAGATTTAGTCTGGCACGATTTTTCATGTCACTAAGCTAAGCGCTGGCCTGGGTTCGATTGAATAATTCATGCCTTGTTTCATAAATTTAAGAAAAATCATCTATTTAGCCATGAGATTTTTATTACATTAAAGTAACAAGAATTCTTTCTTTTAATGTGATCTCACACCTAAACACTTCTGGGTGATTTTTTTTTAATTTATGGAGTAATCCATGAATGATTAAAGTGATAAATTTATTTGATTTAGTATCAGGCACGGTGTAAGTTTTAATATCTAATTTAGACTTTCCTTTCATTAACAGAAATAATAATACTTTAGGAAACGGCCTTTATCCTACAGCGGAAAAACAGTATGCTAAGTCAGGGGAAGCCACCATTTCCTGTACAGGTTTTAAAGTTTGTATGATGATTAATTTTGTTTAATGTAAGGCTAATGAACTGGGACTTCAGGTTGAGGAATGCAATAAAAGCACCAATTCAAATAGGAAACAGCCAAATACTTATGAAATGAATGTCAACATTTCTCACTTCCTTTTCACTATTCTGTTTTCTGTGTATTGTAACCGTTGGTTGATGTCCACCCTGCTGTAGCTCAAAATCCAAAATACAAGATAACTTGAATGCTGTCACAGAAATATTGGGAAAGTTTCACGCACAAGGGCCAATCAATAACCAAGAACTGAACCTCCGTGGCATAAATCAAGGATGTTCCTTAAATATGTAGACTTCACTTTCCATATTTTCATGCATGGTTAACGCAGAGTAAATATATCCCTGTGTAGGAAGAGATGAATATGGCTCTCGTATATTTTGGAGAACACCATGACAGCAATAGCAATAAAAATAGCACTTAGACTTATATACCACTTTGTAGGGCTTTATAGCACTCTCTAAGCGGTTTACAGAGTCAGCACATTGCCCCCAACAATCTGGGTCCTCATTTTACCGACCTCGGAAGGATGGAAGGCTAAATCAAGAGAAGAGGATGACTAGCAACAAGGCAGATGGGTTTCATTTTAACAGTGATGGGTGAGCTCTTGGAAGACCTGAAAGACCAGGTTGGAGACAGGAGAACATCTGAAGAACATCTGGGCCAATAGTTGATACCAAATTGATGGCAATCAGTCAATGAACCAATTGACAATACCAAAATAATAATCTATAAAAGGGGAAGGAAGGAAGGAAGGAAGGAAGGAAGGAAGGAAGGAAGGAAGGAAGGAAGGAAGGAAGGAAGGAAGGAAGGAAGGAAGGAAGGAAGGAAGGAAGGGCAATAGCAATAGCAATAGCACTTAGACTTATATACCCCTTCACAGTGTTTTACAGCCCTCTCTAAGCGGTTTACAGAGTCAGCATATTGTCCCCAACAATCTGGGTCCTCATTTTATCAACCTTGGAAGGATGGAAGGCTGAGTCAACCTTGAGCTGGTCAGGATCGAACTCCTGGCAGTGGGAATGGTTTTTATAACAATAACATCAGCACTTAGACTTATATACCACTTCACAGTGCTTTACAGCCCTCTCTAAACAGTTTACAGAGTCAGCATCTTGCCCCCAATAATCCGGATCCTCACTTTACCAACCTTGGAAGGATGGAAGGCTGAATCAATCTTGAGCCAGTCAGGATCGAACTTCTGACAGTGAGCAGAATCAGTCTGAAATACTGCATTCTAACTGCTATGCCACCAGGACTCCTCATAGCACACTATAGTCAACCGAAAATGCCTACCAGAGCTACCATATACCATACAGTACTCCTCGACTTACAACAGCTCATTTAGTTCGAAGTTGCAACAGCACTGAAAAATGTGATTTATGACCATTTTTCACACTTACAACCATTGCAGAATCCCCATGGTCACGTGATCAAAATTCAGATGCTAGGCAGCCGACTCATATTTATGATGGTCGCAGCACCCTGGGTTTATGGGATCCCCTTTTGCGACCTTCTGGCGGACAAAGTCCACGGGGAAGCCAGATTTGCTTAACAACCGTGTTCCTAATTTAACAACGGCAATGATTCACCTAACAACCATGGCAAGAAAGTCCATAAAGAAGGGCGAAGTTCCCTTAAGAGACATCACTCTTACGTAGCAACAAAAATTTTGGGCTCAATTGTGGTCGTAAGTCGAGGACTACCTGTACACAAAATAGTATGTAGGATATTCTGAAGCTTAAATGCGTTGGCCACCAAATGAGGAGAGAGGACTCCTTGGAAGAGACCCTGATGTTGGGAAAGATGGAAGACCAAAGGAGAAGAAGACGGCAGAAGATGAGATGGTGGTGGGATTCAGCCGGTTTGTATCGGTTTGGGCGAACTGGTAGAAGTAACCTCCGGGTGGGCCCTCGCCCCCCGTCCACCCGCCCGGGCACAATCCCATCCTATATCGCTGTGTTTTTTAATGCTGCACCCATGTGCGGATGGCACACATGAGCGAATTGCCATGTTTTGTGATGCTGCATGCATGCGCAGATGGCACGCAAGCGAGCCAAGCGAGCGTGAATGCGCGCACACTCACATTTTCGGTGCTGGGTGAACCGGTTGTTACAGTATGAGAATCTCACCTCTGGATGGTTAGATAGAGTCATCAACGCACTGGGCAAACTCCAGGAGACAGTAGAGGACAAGGAGACCTGTCCTCCACTGGCCACCAAAGGAGAAGAGAAGACTCCTTGGGAAACACCCTGATCTCAGGAAGGATGGAAGGCCAAAGGAGAAGGGGACAAGAGAGGATGAGATGGCTAGATAGTATCATCAACACAATGCACACAAATTTGGACAAACTCTGGGAGACAGTGGAGGAGAGAGGTTCCTGGCGTACTATACTCCATGGGTTCACAAAGAGTCGAATATTATTTAGTACTGAATACTGCATTCAATTTTGGTCGCCACGATGCAAAAAGGATGTTGAGACTCTAGAAAGAGTGCAGAGAAGAGCAACAAAGAGGATTAGGGGACCGGAGGCTAAAACATATGAAGAACGGTTGCAGGAACTGGGTATGTCTGGTTTAATGAAAAGAAGGACTAGGGGACAACATGTTAGCATCTCAGGGGCTGCCACAAAGAAGAGGGAGTCAAGCTATTCTCCAAAGCACCTGAGGGTAGAACAAGAAGCAATGGGTGGAAACTAATGGCAGGAACTGGGTATGTCTAGTTTAATGAAAAGAAGGACCAGGGGTGACATGATAGCAGTCTTCCAATCTCTCAGGGGCTGCCACAAAGAAGAGGGAGTCAAGCTATTCTCCAAAGCCCCTGAGGGCAGGACAAGAAGCAATGGATGGAAACTAAACAAGGAGAGAAACAACTTAGAACTAAGGAGAAATTTCCTGACAGTTAGAACAATTAATCAGTGGAACAGCTTGCCTCCAGAAGTTGTGAATGCTCCAACACTGGAAGTTTTTAAGAGGATTTTGGATAACCATTTGTCTGAAGTGGTGTAGGGTTTCCTGCCTAAGCAGGGGGTTGGACTAGAAGACCTCCAAGGTCCCTTCCAACTCTCTTATTCTATTCTAGTCTAGTCTAGTCTATTCTATTCTATTCTAGTCTAGTAGCTGAATCACAACCTGTAGAATATTGATTTAACAGAACCGCTACTTCCGAAAGGATCCACAGATGCACATCTGTGTAGGAGGCATAGAAACCAATGACCATTAAGAATGAAAACAGGCAAAAGCTTGGCTGTCGGAACGGTGGCAATCATCCGCTATCAGGGCTTTGTGGAGCTGCCTTAGTTAAACAGATGGAAGTGTCAAGGAATGGCCAAAAGACACTGCAGAAAGCAAATGTAATTTGGCATCTGCCAAAGACAGTTTCCCTCTCTGAATGAACACCGAGCAGGTACAAAGGAGAGAAGAACCTGTTTTGCTTGAACATCACTGCAAACATAGCTAATCCCCTCGATGGAACTGAGCCACGGGAGAAGCTTGGCTACTTCTCACAAACTGGCTTTTCTAAAAACTCTTTAGCTTCCCGTATTCTCATTAGATTTATCAGCTTAGGGGGGGTACTGGGGTGACCTGGCACCTTTTGCGCCCACCGCCGAATGTCAAGAAAAGAAAGAGGAACAAAAGTAATGCATAGGAACTAGGACAAAGCATAAAGACTCAGCATGGTTCAGAAATCATAAACATTCCATGAACCTAAAGCCAACGGCAGACAAAAAAAAAATCAGCTGGCAGGGGGAGAAGGTTTACGGCTATTTGGAGAACGCACTTCACTATGCGCTCACCTGTTCAAAGGAGGAATGCAAAACAGCCAGCAGAGGATGCAGAGCTGCTTACTTAGAATGCAAAACAAGCAGGTGCAACACCCCCTTCCTCCCTCTGATTCTCCAAGAGAAGAAATTTAGCAAAAAAAAAAGAATTTTCTTAACGACAGAGTAAGGGGGGTGGAAAAACGCACTCCGAACATTTGGCTGCAGCTGTCTGGTTCCAGGATAGAAAATGGACAATATGGTTGGGTGTCTCCTTTAATTTATTCTCCAGTCAGCTATAAATAAGGGGAGGGGGGGAGAGGGAGTTTGCATATATGCACTGATTTCCAAACTAGAAGTCGGTGGGTGGGATGCATAAAATCTGTTTGCTAAAATCAGCGCAAAGCTCACCTCATCACCATTACCAAAAAAAATTCTTCTGTGCCTGCATGAGGTTCTTTCTGCACAGAGATAAACAAACCCTTCAGAAAGGGAGAATCTATCTATGCAAAATTCCTCCTTGTGCAGGGAAGCATTTTCATGTGTTATTAATAAATCTAAGAAAGCCTTATGCTTCTCTCTCTTTTTTTAAAATCCTTTTGAATCTGCAGATATCTCAATTCAGAAAGAAATAAAATAGAATTCACCCACTTCTGTTCCATAGCTAGGCAACCCAAGGACCACCAAAGCAGAATTCAAACCCTCTATCTATAGACAGCGGGCTGTGGTCCTGTAGGCTTCCTATTCCAGGTTGGCCTTCAAAGATGGCTATGGTCTTTGTGGATCAGTGTAGGGGAAAAGGCCTACTCTACTATTGTCTATGGAGATTCTCAGTCATCCAGGTCATGGTTGTCCCAAAGGCGCTTTTTTCCCCCTTGAAGACGTTTCGCTTCTCATCCAAGAAGCTTCTTCGAGTGGTGCGGTGGCCTAGAGGTGGAGTTCTCGCCTCACAATCAGGAGGCTATGAGTTCGATCCTAGGTAGAGGCAGATATTTCTCTCTCTGGGCACCATGAGAATATATCTGCTGAACAAAACTCCGCATTGGTGACAGGAAGGGCTTCCGGCCAGTAAACACTCAGATCCATTCAGTTGCCCAGACTCCTCCCAGCAAGGTCGTTAAAAGAGGACGATGATGATCCAAGAAGCTTCTTCAGTTCTGGCTAAATGGTGGAAAATGGAAGGATTTATATTCCTTGCCGTCATCTAGCCATCTAGAATATAAATCCTTCCATCCTCCACCATTCAGTCAGAACTGAAGAAGCTTCTTGGATGAGAAGTAAAACGTCTTCAAGGAAAAAAACAAAGTCCAATTGCCTTTTGAAAAAAAGCACCTTTGGGCGTATTCTACTATTCTGAAAACAAAAGCGTGCATTTTTCAAAGGTACTTAAACCCCACAAACATGCCTGGTAGATGGACAATAACAATAGGGACCGAATATTTCTTTTATATTTCTTGGCAACTGGACTGGAATCGGCCACCAACAAATTGAACTTGTTTCTGACAAGGTCAAAAACAGGGCCTCTTTTATAGCGGAGGAGGAGGGAACATCCCCGCGGTCCTCAAACTTTTTAAAGCCGATGCAATACCCAAATGTTCTGCAGCTCTTAAAGCCCTAAGATATTATCCAGTCCACATTCCTAACTGAGCTATTCTAAGTAGCTTCCTGCATTTTTAATGCGAAACTTTATTTAGAAACTGGGATGATCCCTCTGGAATCTATGCTGCCTCTCTCTCTCTGGTTCAAGCTTTTCTTTTACAGCATCTCTGTGCCGGTCATGGTCCAGGTGGGTTATTTCCCCTCCCCCCCTCTTTCCCAAAAGTCAGATTCAAAATGATCTCGGTCATCTTGGGTTCAACCCTCCTGGCGAGGTGTTATAAAGAGTCACAATCCAACCGCAGGTGTTCAACATGCAGTAGCTCTCCAGGCAGAATAGGGGAAAACTAGATCGCCTTTATTAGCACGATATAAATTGAAAAGCCCTCATGCCTGTGAATTGCCTCAGTGGTGAAATCCATTTTTTTAAACTACTGGTTCGGTGGGCGTGGCTTGGTGGGGGTGGCAGGGGAAGGATACTGCAAAATCCCCATTTCCTCCCCACTCTGGGGCCAGCCAGAGGGGGTATTTGCCGGTTCTCTGAACTACTCAAAATTTCTGCTACCGGTTCTCCAGAACCTGTCAGAACCTGCTGGATTTCACCCCTGATTTATTGCCTCTTCAGGATTACCTGCCCAACATAAGGCAGAGCTTTTGGTCAAGCCCATGTTTATGTCTTCCCCCTCTACAATTGGGGAGGGGAGCAGGTGTAACAAAGCCCCCATTTGCTGCACGAACCTGCTCTTCTGGCATGAAGATACTCGGGATGTTCCGTCTATGCCTTTTCTACAGCGACTTGTGACCTACCGTCATAAGTTGGTTTGCTAATAGAAGTTCCACATGTTATGAGGACATTCTTAGTGGCTTTTTGCCACTAAGAGAGTCACAGCCTTTCTTCTTTCATCTGTCTTTGCTTTACCCAGAAAAATATTCTTCTCATTTTAGGGTCTCACATATGCAGAATAACAGAGTTGGAGGTCTATCATCCCCTGCTCAAGCAGGGGACCCTCTACCATCCCAGACAAATGGCTGTCCCATCTTTTCTCGAAAAGAAAAATCTTGAAACCCACCAGTGATGGAGCACCAAGAACTTCTGGAGGCAAGTTGTTCCACGGATGAATTGTTCTAACTCTCAGGAAATTTTTTTCCTTAGTTCTAAGTTGCTTCTCTCCTTGATTAGTTTCCATCCATTTTTTTTTGTCCTGCCCTCAGGTGCTCTGGAGAATAGTTTAAACCCTATTCAACCTTAAATAATGGAAGACTGCTATCATGTCACCCCTAATCCTTCTTTTCATTAGACGAGACATACTCAATACCTTTTTATGCTTCCTGTGCTGCTGTTTCCCCCCTCCCTCCATTTTCTTGGATGACTGCAAGTTTATATATGTGTTATTAGTGAGTATTATTCGTTTAGCACTTGGTATGTGGTATTTTATTCACAACATAGTTTATAATCTAATTACTTAGGCTTAAGTATTTAAATGTTTAGTATTCTGCTATTTATAGTCTTTGGTGCCCTGGAGCGTTCATCTGCTTCTATGCATCTTCTAGAAAAACGGTCCTGTAGCTCAATTTGAACGGTTGCAACTTCTTACAAAACTTGTATGACATTCTGGACAATCGCTGCAATAAACTACCACTTTCTTCCTTGTTTCGTAACGTTAAATTCGAAGTATTTTAAGACAGGAGGGGATGCTTCAGAAGTTATAGAAAATCTCCACTGACATGCTCTCACCCCCCACAAGAACTCAAAAACGATGGCTTTCAAATATTTTTTGAAAAACTTCTTTGCCGCTCTTTGAAAGAATGAAGTGTCTTTTCTAAGCCTTTAGAGGTGGCGCGTCTGTATTTTGTGGGTCTGTGTGTCTTCTTTTTTTTTCCCTACACACTTTTGACCCAGCAGGCAAAAGCTTTGTCATCTTTCAAAGAGAAAATAAAACCATCACCTAGAAAGCAAGTAGTTTGAAGCTGTGTTTGAAAAAGGAAAGGGTCTCTATCTTCCTTTCTTTTCTCTTTTTTTCTGCTAGTAGAAGATCTGAAGTCCTTGGAGAGAAAAATGTGGCTTGTGGCTTTTGGATTCCAGAGACATATTCCTTTATCTAGCAATTCCTTCAAAAGAGCTCTCTTTTATAGGCATAGGAGAATAAATCTAGGATCCTGTTCATATCATACGTCTTGGGTAAGACCACCCTTGGAATACCATGCATCCAGTTTTGGTCACCACGATATAAAAAAAGATGTGGAGACTCTAGAAACAGTGCAGAGAAGAGCAAAAGAGACAACCAACCAGCCAGAACACAATGGGTGGACACCATCAAAGCTCACACCAGCCAGGACACAGAACAATTCAAAGAAGTAAAAAAAATGTTGAGACTCTAGAAAGTGTGCAGAGAAGAGCAACAAAGATGATTAAGGAACTGGAGGCTAAAACATATGAAGAACGGTTGCAGGAACTGGGCATGTCTAGTTTAATGAAAAGAAGGACCAGGGGAGACATCATAGCAGTGTTCCAATATCTGAGGGGCTGCCACAAAGAAGAGGGGGTTAACTTATTCCCCAATGATGGAAACTAATCAAGGAGAGAACCAACCTAGAACTAAGGAGAAATTTCTTGACAGTTAGAACAATTAATCCATGGAACAACTTGCCTCTAGAAGTTGTGGGTGCTCCATCACTGGAGGTTTTCAAGAAGAGATTGGACAACCATTTGTCTGAAATGGTATAGGGCAGTGATGGCAAACCTTTTCAGTACCAAGTGCCCAAACTGGAACGTGTGTGTGCATGCGCGCGCCGGAGCCCCAGAAATGCAAAGACCAGTTGGCCGGTGCACATGCGTGCACCTGGTCTTCTGCTTTCTGGTGCACGCATGCTGGTCTTCGCATGCACTGGAGCCCCAGAAACCTCAAGACCAGCTGCCCGGTGCACATGCGTGTGCCAGCCACCTGGTGGTCTGGTTTCATACGCGCCGGCCAGCTGGTCTTCATGCATGCCGGAGCATTAGAAACCTGAAGACCAGGTGCACACGCGTGCCGGCCAGCTGGTCTTTGGGTTTCTGGGGCTTCGGCACGCGTGCATGCACCGGAAACCTGAAGAGAAGTTGGCGATGGTGCGCGTGCCCATAGAGAGGGCTCTGCGTGCCACCTCTGGCACGCGTGCCATGGGTTCGCCATCACGGTGTTACATGTTCAGAATTCTGCACCGATTTATCGTCGGCGTCTCCGAGAAACCATTGCAGGGTTGGAGAAGATGCGTTAAGAGATGCATAAAAGAACTATCAAAATGATGAATAATTTGGAACAATTCCCCAGGGTTATAACCAGTGGCACTTTTAAGCTGAGAAAAAAGAAACCGATGCATCCAAAGAGACGACTTGATAGAGATGTATAAAATTATGCATCGTGTGTGTGTGGGGGGGGAGAAATAGATGAAGGCTTCTTATTATTATTCTTTTGTCAAAATGGCAACATCGCAGGTCATCCAATGTTGCTAAATGGTTGTTGATTCGGGAAAGACAAAAGGAGCTACTTTATCACACAGCCTATACGTGAATTACAGCATTTGCTTTCTTCCAAAAGAAGGAATAATAGCTGATTTTAATCGCTTTAAAAGCAGATGAAACAACTTCATAAAGGAAATAGCCTGTCAATAGCTATTAGTGTCAGGAGGCCCATATATAACTTAAAAAATTTCAGGCCAGGAGAAATGGAATGTTTCAATTTAGCGCTGGCTATATTTGTTTATTCAGCCTTTTTTAAAATGGCTTTTATGCCAGATTATTTTCTGACGTAATGGGTGTCAGTTTCATTCTTTTTCTTGGTTCTAATCTACGCTTTGGATTTTGTTGAGTTTTATTTCTTGACTGCTTTATTAATTTATTCATTCAATTTATATAACTCGGCAATTTTAATCTGGCCACTTGCAAACACCTTGTCAATTGCCAGTCATTATAACCAAGGACCATGTTGGCACCAAATTCTGAATTTCAACATGCCAAGAAGTAGACAGACTGGAGGAGGCTCTGTTCAATCAAATCGATTGATTGGGTATATGTCTAGTTTAATGAAAAGAAGGAACTAGGGGTGACATGATGGTAGTCTTCCAATATTTGAGGGCTGCCACAAAGAAGAGAGAGAGTCAACCTATTCTCCAAAGCCCCTGAAGGCAAGACAAGAAACAATGGGTGGAAAGTAATCGAGCAGAGAAGCAACCTAGAACTAAGGAGGAATTTCTTGACAATGAGAACAATTAACCAGTGGAACAACTTGCATCCAGAAGTTATGTGTGTTCCATCACTGGAGGTTTTTAAGAAGAGAATGGACAACTATCTGTCTGAAATGATATAGGTGTCAAACCATTTTAGTTGGGGTTTTTGGCCTGCCACACTTTATACCATTTTAATATGTATTCTTTACCATGGGAAATTGGGAGGGAGAATTGCATGAGGGCTGTCTGTATGTAGCCATAACAAATTACTTCTGGATAGTAAAGGTCATCTTTTGTCTCTGCACTCCTGCACCTGCACGAAAGGAGATGGGTGGAATCTGCCAAGATGGCAGTTGAAGATTGGTCAATGTGATGGACTTGGGGGTGTGGGGACAAGGGCTTGAACTTTCAACTGGGTGGTGAAACCCGGAGGACTTCAGATTCGGGTTTCATCCAGATGTGCCAACATGGCTCTGTTAATAAATTGGAACTTTGAGGAATACTTTGCCTCGGACTCTGGTTTAATTTTGGATGCTATTTGGAACCCTGACACTAACCTGAATCTCCCTTAAAACTCATCCAGCTACCCCGAATCCTCGGGGCGCTGTTCTGGGTCCTGAGCCACAGCGCCAACCCGGCAACAGCCGGTGTGAAGACTCAGGGAAGATGGAGGAAGAGAAGCATGCCACGGGGAAAGCAGTCGAGGGTGGATCACATATTCACATCGAAACCCTCTACGTTCCTTCCAAAGTCGTGGTGGAAGCCGACAAAGCCATGGAAAGGGAATGCCAGTTGGTGGCGTCATGAGCGAGTCGCTACCAGTTTGGGCCATCCAGTCCGAACCAGGAGGAACCCACCCCTGGTTTAGGGACAACATCATAACACAGATCCTTAAATATGGATTTAGGAAACTATCCTTTGTTGATTTTTACTAGGCACTTTGAGCAAGGAAACCAGGTCACCTTCCTTTCCTGGATCCACTCTCTGCTCCTCACATTTCCATTTCAACCAATTTAAAAACGGCTTACCAGGTGGGAAGTAGGGATGTTGGACGGTCTGGTTTCGATCCTTCTCGCACTCTTGCAACTTAGCCCGCAGAGCGGCGACTTCCCGGCGAACCGCAAGGATGTTATTCTTATCCAACAGCTCCAGCCCATTCACCATGACGCTCAAATTCCTAATCTGGGTAAAATGACAACAGTTATTTGGATGATTTTCAAAGTTGCAGATGGTCGGCAGCTTCTGTAGAAGGTTCCTTTTGGTGTTTTTTTGCAAATCGCTGCATTTATTATTTATTTATTTATTTATTTATTTTGATGGATTTCTATGCCGCCCAATCCCTAGGGACTCATTTGTTGAACTGTGTTGGTTCTCTTATCTGCTATGATCAGGTGGTAGATATCACCGCCTAAGTTCACTTGGCTGGTCTTGAAAAAGCTAAGCAAGGATCAGTACAGGTAGTCCTCGAGTTACAGTGGTTCATTTAGTGACCGTTCGAAGTTACAACGGCCCTGGGAAAAGTGACTTTTGACCGTGTATTCCCAGTTACGACCACTGCAGTATTCCCACTGTCATGTGGTTTGATGCTCGACAACCGGTTTCATCTTTATGATGGTTACAGTGTCCCTGGGACATGTGATCTCCCCCTTTTGCGAACTTCTGACGGCGTGATGAATTTAGCAACGGCAGCTTAACGAACGTGGCGGGAAACGTCATAAAATGGGGCAAAACTCACTTAACAAATTTCTCTCACTTAACAGCAGAAATGTTGTGGGCTCAATTGTGGTTGTAAGTCCAGGACTACCCATAATCAGAAAAACTTTATGGGAAGCCACCAGAAATCCAAGATCCAAAGGCTAGATTAGGAAGTCAGTTGAATTTCCAGAGGAAAACACTGGGAAGCACATATTCCTTTCTTGCAGCATTTTTGTTGATACAACAAAGCACTGCTTTTCAGTCATATGTACTTGCAGGAAGCGTGAACCAAGCTACTATTCTTAATGCACAGATTCTACAAAACCTGAAAAACAAAGGCTAGCATGAGACAATCTGAGAGATATTATCTCTCTGTGGGCAATTTCCAATTTCTCCCACAATATCAGTAACAAAAAAAGCGATAACACACTGCTTCGGTATAGTTTCCAAGAAAGCTGTCCATTATGTTAGCAGGAACTTTATTTACTAGGTCAAATTCCTCCAGATGTTGTTTCTTATATTCCTAAGTGCTTTTGGTCCCTGTTCCTGGTATTTATTCTTCCTGACTTCAGGTGTTTGTGACTTTTTCACACTTGTTATCTCTCCCTCGATGCCCATAAGCTTTGGCACCCCTAAAATAAACTTTCCTTTATTTTATTTTTTAAGTTTGGGGTGTTGCAGACCAAGATGCAATCCTATCCAGCATCTTTTCTTGAGAAGACTTCTAAGGGAAGAGAAGGAGGGAGAAGAAAGTAAGACCACAGCTAGAACACTGCATCCAGTTTTGGTCACCACCATACTATAAAAAAAGATGTTGAGACTCTAGAAAGAGTGCAGAGAAGAGCAACCAGGATGATTAGGGGACTGGAGGCTATCCTGTCAGAGCTGAAGAAGCTTCTTGGATGAGAAGCGAAACATCTCAGCGATGAAATCTACTTACCTTCCCTACCAGTTTGGAAGCGCGCGCTTTGCGCGCAGACGCCACTATCACACACACTTTTTTACCCTCTGCACATGCGCAGAAGACTTTGCGCATGCACAGTGGGTTAAAAACAAGAAAATGGCAACGCCTGGGTGGGTGGGTGGAGCCTCGCACTGCCGTCGTACCGGTTCTCTGAACCACCAGCAGCCGCTGCTACCGGTACGCCCGAACTGGGGCGTACCTGTAGGATTTCACCATTGAAACATCTTCAAAAGAAACAAAGAAAAACAAGAAAGTCCAGTTGCCTCCTGAAAAAAGCACCTTTGGGACAAGCATGACCTGGATGACTGAGAATCTCTACAGGCTGTCCTTGGATAATGTTGCAGGATCTAATCTGGGTTGGTCACTGGGAGCCCATCTTCAGTGAATTTCTCTCTAGCAGAACGTTGCCCAGTTTTTAATCCGTTCCCGTTGTCTCATTTATTTTTACTCTTCTCTTTTGTGTCCGCTATTGTCCAGGTAGGATTTCCAATCTTTGTCTTCTTGGAAGGGCAGTATAAAACTGGCCTAGAATGAATGAAGAGAAAGAATTGCAGCCTAATTCCTGATTATTCTTTCAGAAGCGACGGGCAATTCCATTAGAGACACGGGAGGTTCGAACGAATCAAAAGAGAAAGTTGTTAAGATATTCATGAACTGGGAGAGCCAATGGTAACAAGGTCAGCCAATGAAAAGGCATAGCAACTAAGTCAACCAATGGGAGCTAAACACATCTGAGTCTGTGCAGAGAATCGAAACTTAAGCTAGAAGGCTGGACATGGCTCCATCTACTCTGAATTCTGAAATGAAACTAACTGTTCTCTCCTGCCTGTGTGTTTGCTTGCAACTGCTTGAAGAAGAATCTACATTGGTATTGTATATATATTCTTGTATATAAAGAAGTTTCTTATTCAAATGAATCCTGCTGCATTAGTCTGCCTATGTGTGCTTTCTGGATTTAATTTTCTGCAACAAACTCTAATAAAAATCCAAAGAAAGATTTTACCTCGACATACAACTGCTCCACCAACACATTGCTTCCAGTGAGCGACGTCTTCAGCTGAACAATCAACCTCTCCATCTCTGTGATTTCCAGTCTGATTAATTCGAAATCCAACGCCGTGTAAGATATGCTGGACTTCTCCATGTGCTCGATCTTGACGGTTAAATTTAGAATCTTCTCTTCATAGAGTGCAACTAATTTGGTGTACTGGCTCACCTGTAAATAGGTAAAGAAAGGCATTCCATCTGAGTCAATGTCTCGAAGATACTTTTTAGAAGATAAAGTTTTGCCCCGTCATCTCTTTGGAATCTCACTGAGATCAAAATACGATTGCAGCAACTGAGCCCAGCAGCTATTCTAACGCCGTCTTTATTTATAGACTAAAACTCATAGCTAAGATTACAGATGAAAGACCCCCGATAAAGTAAATAATCTGTAGAATAGGGGGGGAAAGCGTTATCATTTATCAGAAACATTCTTCCCACTTTTTGTAACCAAAGACTAGAAAAAGTGCAGCAAAATGTCACAGGTTTTTTTATCCAAGCGCGCCTCTGTTTTATTTCTTCTTCTTCTTCTTCTTCTTCTTCTTCTTCTTCTCCTTCTTTTAAGTTAATCGGATGAAATCATCTCAGAATTATTTCCAACTCAATGCTAAGAAATAAAATAAAATAGGACTGGAGCTTTTGGGAAGAACTACCTCTGCGTAATGATGTCATGATGGATTACATGCGGGCAATTGGCCATGAAATCTACAGCTCTGCATCTCCACCACTTTCGGGTCAGCAACTTGACATGCAGCCTGAAGGATGGTAAAGCAGCAGGTACGCCGCCGTGCCATGGATCAAAGGACCCACCCAAAGCCCAGCTGGTTCAAGAGCTTTTCCTGGCTGAGATGAGGAACTGAATGATGGATGCCTGTAGTCCATGCTCAAAAACTGGCTGGCATGACGGCCAAATCATTTTTCAGTTCCACAGAGGTCCAGCTTCATCTACTCCAGGGGTGTCAAACTCGATTTCATTGAGGGCCGCATCAGGGTTGTGTTGGACCTCGGGAGGCTGGGGGGGGGCATGGCCAGGGGGCATGGCCAGCTTGATGTCACTTGTTTCTAGGGCACCTGTGGTGGCCCGGGCGCCCCTCCCCCAGGCTCCATTTTCATCTGGGACGGCCTCCTGCAACTCTCTGCCAGAGAAAATGGACGTGTCCCCCCCGGAGCTCCGTTTTCACTGGCAGAGGGCTGCAGGAGGCCGTTTCAGCCAAAAATGGAGCCTGGGGGGGGCGGTGGGTGCACACAGCTCACTGAAGCTCCATGTTTGCTGGCAGAGGCACCACATGCCGGTGTTTCCAGCGCTTAGATCTGGCCCACGGGGCCACCCTGGAAACAGTGAAGGATCGGCTTGTGGTGCTTCTGCCAGTGAAAACGGAGCTCAGGAGGGCCGCATGCAGCCCTCCTGAGCTCCATTTTTTGCTGGCAGAAGGTTGCAGGAGGCCGTTGCAGCCAGAAACGGAGCTCGGAAGCCTGTTTTCTCTGGCAGAGCACTCGGGCCACCACAGGCGCCCCCGACATGAGTGATGGAAGGAAAAGAAAAAGAAACAGAAGGAAAGATGGGAAGAGATCAAGGAAGGAAAAAGAAGGAAAGAGGGGGAGGAAGAAGAAAGAGGAAAGAGGGAAAGGGGAAAGACAAAGAAAAGGAAGGAAAGATGGGAAGAGAGCAAGGAAGGAAAAAGAAGGAAAGAGGGGAAGGAAAGAGAGGGAGGGAGGGAGGGAGGGAGGGAGGGAGGGAGGGAAGGAAGGAAAGAGAGGGCAAAAGAACGCAATTGGCGGCATCCATGCGGGCGGGGAAAGCGCCCGGGGAAAGCTCCCATTCCACGAACGGGAGCAGCGTCTTCGGCTCTGCGCCAAACTCAGCGATTAACCGCACCGGCAATCAGAGGTAGGATCCCACCTCTGGTTGATACCAAATTGATGGCAATCAGTCAATGAACCAATTGTCAATACCAAAATAATAATCTATAAAAGGGGAAGGAAGGAAGGAAGGAAGGAAGGAAGGAAGGAAGGAAGGAAGGAAGGAAGGAAGGAAGGAAGGAAGGAAGGAAGGAAGGAAGGAAGGAAGGAGATTATAATGAGAGTGAGGGAGGGTCTCAGGGAAATCCTACCTTAGCACTTGGCCACCACAGATGCCCCCGACATGGGTGATGTTGAGCTGGTCATGCCCACCCTGGCCATGCTCCCCCGCCCCCCTGAGGTCAAACATAACCCTGATGCGGCCCTCAATGAAATCGAGTTTGATACCCCTGCCCTATACCATTTCAGATAAACTGCTGTCCAGTTCCAGAAATGTAGAAATCAATTTAGAGATTGCTGATTGCAAAATTCTTGCAACAAAACTAGATCTGTCTAGATCAGGGGTGTCAAACTCGATTTCATTATACTATCATACTATCCTAAGATTAAAACCCCTGTTTATTCACTGACCCGTCATCCGAAGCCAAAAACAAACTAACCACTTTGTATGAATTAATGAAGATGTAGATCACTTCCCAGTGCCAAATTCCCTCTGGTGACAGCAATAAATCTGGGCTGGGTAGGTTCTTGATACAGGTAGTCCTTGACTTACAACAGTTCTGAGGTGGCGCAGTGGTTAAATGCAGCACTGCAGGCTACTGCTAGTTCAGCAGTTCAGCTGTTCAAATCTCACCAGGCTCAAGGTTGACTCAGCCTTCCATCCTTCTGAGGTGGGTAAAATGAGGACCCAGATTGTTGGGGCAATATGCTGAACTCTGTAAACCACTTAGAGAGGGCTGTAAAGCACTATGAAGCGGTATATAAGTCTAAGTGCTAAGTGCTAAGTGCTAGTTCATTTAGTGACCATTCAAAGTTACAATGGCACTGAAAAAAAATGACCATTTTTCACGGTTATGACCTTTCCAGTGTCCCCACAATCATGTGATCAAAACTCAAATGTTTGGCAACGGACTCATATTTATGACCTTTGCTGTGTCCCAAAGTTACGTGATCCCCTTTGGTGATGGGGAAGCCAGATTCACTTAACAACCGGGTACCTAACTTATCAACTGCAGTCATTCACTTCACGACGGAGGCAAGAAAGGTTGTAAAACGAGGCACTTGACAAACGGCTTACTTAACCACAGAAATGTTGGCCTCAATTGTGGTCGTAGGTTGAGGACTTCCTGTATATTGAGGGGGGGAAAACCCGCATCAGAAGTGCTATGTAAATCTTGAGACAATCAACTAGCTAAAAAGGGAACAAAAAGACCTAAGCACTTCTCCATCAGCAATCAGCATGTCCAAAATGAACATCAGACCAACAATCAAGAAGCAAACAATTCCTCAATCAAGAAACGGCCAAAGAAGCCAACAGCAAACAGCCCAACCAAAGAACTTCTGAGACCGCCCCCACCAACAGGACAAGACACTAGAATATAAACTGACAATGAGCCCCACTCCTTACCAGCACTGATGATGTTCCCTAGTTGGATAATGAAATGTCTGCAAGAAAAAAAACAAACACAGAGAGCACCAAGGACCCCACAGTTCTCCTCCTCCTCCTCCTCCTCCTCCTCCTCCTCCTCCTCCTCCTCCTCCTCCTCCTCCTCCTCCTCTTCTTCTTCCACCCTCCTTTCTCCTTATCTGCAAACTCCACACTCTTATTGTACTGATGATGTTGCCTAGTTGGGTAATGAAACATCTGCAAGAAAACAAGCAAACTTAGAGAACACCAAGGACCCCACAGTTCTCCTCCTCCTCCTCCTCCTCTTCTGCCCTCCTTTCTCCTTATCCATAAACCCCACATCTTTCTTATATTGATGATGTTACCTAGTTGGGTAATGAAACGTCTGCAAGAAAACAAGCAAGCTCAGAGAGCACCCCTGCAATCTTCTACCACTAAAAACATAAAAATCCAAACCCTATACATTTACTGCCACCACACTTCCTATTTCAGTTTTCCCATGCACATGGAGATACAGGCCCGTGCCTGGTTTTGTACCATGAGTAAACCTCGTATAGGAGAAGAGCAGGCAGAGCTTGGAGACAGAGTCAAGCATGTAATCAGCCTGGAATCATTACGTTCCCACAAATAGCCCAAGTCGAACTCCTCTTGAATTCCCTTATTCCTTATCTAGTGCCAATTTAGTGCTACCCTTAATTGACTAAGGATGCGGTGGCTCAGTGGCTAAGACACTGAGCTTGTCGATCAGAAGGTCGGTAGTTCAGCGGTTCGAATCCCTAGCGCTGCATAACGAAGTGAGCTCCCGTTACTTGTCCCAGCTTCTGCCAACCTAGCAGTTCGAAAGCACGTAAAAAATGCAAGTAGAAAAAATAGGGACCACTTTGGTGGGAAGGTAACAGCGTCCCGTGCGCCTTTGGTGTTTAGTCACACAGGCCACATGACCACTGAGACGTCTTCGGACAGCGCTGGCTCTTCTGCTTTGAAACGAAGATGAGCACCGCCCCCTAGAGTCGGGAACAGCTAGCACATATGTGCGAGGGGAACCTTTACCTTTACTTAGTTGACTGGATTCATTTATATAGCCTTAATCAAATAAATCATCTGATTTGGAAGTCCATGGGGGATCTTGATTCTTCATGCCTAAAATCCCATCAAGGTATCTACTTTAGACTAAACCCTAAAGTCTGTTTATCCTACTTTGCATTTTACTTCCCTTCTAAGCAATTCCGAGCACAGAATCAAACCCCAGAAAGGGAAGTATTTTAATGGATGGCCGTGTCAAGATAACAAATAGCATTAAGCAAGTCCTCAGCAAAAGGTACTCCAGTGAGAGATTACAAAAGCAATATAGGACAAGTTGTAAGAACACCGCACATGATGGTTGTGCTGCGATGGTTGAAAAGACACACACACACACACACACACACACACACACACACACACACACCTTTGGATAAAAGCTGTGTCCTCGCGTTCCTTTGTCTGCAAGCCATTTTCAAGAAGAGTGATGCGTTTACGAAAGACATCAATCACTTGATTCTGGCGAAGAGCAGCTCAAACGGCCTGTTCATTCAGAAGAAATGTGCATTAAACACCACTTCCAAATGGTCTTAACCCTGAGATACAATGAGCAACCCTGAAAAGTTATCTTGGTTTTTTTTCCCCCTCTCCGTATTAAAAAAATGTCAAAACTAAATCAGTCTCTTTGATGCCACCGTAGCGAAGCAACCAAACGCATTTCCATGATCAGCTCACATTGGATAACGCATCGTTCTGCATCGGGCTGGTTTGTTTTGCCACACAACTGGCCCAAACAGCCCCAACAGATTTGCAAAGCAACAAAGCTATTTTTTTTTCTCATTCAGTTCTACAGAGGAATTATTGAGTCTGTCATCTGCACCTCTAGAACTGTCTGGTTTGGCTCTGCAACCCAACAAGACAGACACAGACTTCAGAGGATAATCAGAACTGCAGAAAAAACAATTGCTACCAACCTGCCTTCCATTGAGGACCTGTATACTGCACAAGTCATAAAGAGGGCTGTGAAAATATTTACTGACCCCTCGCATCCTAGACACAAACTGCTTCAACTCCTACCCTCAAAACAATGCTATAGAGCACTGCACACCAAGACAACTAGACACAAGAACAGTTTTTTTCCCTGAACGCCATCACTCTGCTAAACAAATAATTCCCTCACCACTGTCAAACTATTTACTAAGACTATTCTATTCTATTCTATTCTACTCTACTCTACTCTACTCTACTCTACTCTACTCTACTCTACTCTACTCCTTATTCTATTCTGTTCTGTTCTGTTCTGTTATTCTTAATTCTATTCTATTCTATTCTATTCTATTCTATTCTATTCTATTCTATTCTATTCTATTCTATTCTATTCTACTCTACTCTCTATTCTATTCTACTCTACTCTATTCTATTCTATTCTTCATTCCAATACATTCTCTTCTCTTCTCTTCTCTTCTCTTCTCTTCTCTTCTCTTCTCTTCTCTTCTCTTCTCCTATTCTATTCTATTCTATTCTATTCTATTCTATTCTATTCTATTCTATTCTATTCTATTCTATTCTATTCTATTCTATTCTATTCCTCCACTCCACTCCACTCCACTCCACTCCACTCCACTCTACTCTACTCTACTCTACTCTACTCTACTCTACTCCACTCCACTCCACTCCACCCCAAGCTCGGGCACGGGCGCGCTTGCTACGCGCGCGCACCCCCTCATGCAATTTTGCTTTTGCGCATGCACAGAAGCAAAATCTCACCGAAATCTCTCTCGCATGCGCGTCCCCTCACGAGATTTCAGCGCAATTTTGCTTCCGCCCATGCGCAGAAGCAAAATCGACCCAAAATCACCGGAAAAAATGGCGACGCGCACGGTGGACTGGCAGAGAGGGTTCCGGAGCGGTCGCTCGCAAATTGCACAATCAATCACTCCCTACCGGAGCTGCGCACTGGGCAACTTCGGCAGGAACCCACCTCTGGCGCACACGCGCAAAACGTCACGATGCGAACCGGTGGCGAAGGTAAGTGAAACCCACCCCTGACCAGAAGGCAAAATAAGAAACAATGGATGGAAACTAATCCAGGAGAGAAGCAACCTGGAATGAAGTAGAAACTTCCTAACAGTGAGGACAATCAACCAGTGGAACACCTTGCCACCAGAAGTTGCGGGTGCTCAATCACTAGAGGTTTTTAAAGAAGAGACTGGATAGCCATTTGTCTGAAATGGTATAAGGTCTCCTGCTTGAGCAAGGGGCTGGACTAGAAGACCTCCAAGGTCCCTTCCATCTCTATTCTGATTCTGACCTCTGGGGATAGCAGAAGGAAAGGACATATGGTCTTCGGTCATCCCGCTCCTATTTCTGAAATAAAGTTACCTTTTAAGAAAAGTGTCTCTGAGATGGATTCCAGGCCCACACTCACTCCGCTCTTGATTTATAAGGGAAGATTTATCAGTGATATATTGCAAAATAGAATGTTCTCTTTATTCTTGAAGGAACTCTTGAGAAAACGAATGGCCAGGGCAGTCTTTGACTAAGAAGGAAGAACCATGGCTATAGTGTTGATTTGAAGATCCCAGATAAACTCATAAATCACCTGGCTAAGCTGCTTCCCATGACGGCTCCATTCACTTCCTTCCTAAGTAATACAATGCACCTCCAGGTTCAATGCGCTCGGGTCTGAATGCTGTTCTATGCAACCAAGGCCATTTCCTACCACACAATACATGCAAGGAAGCATGACTAACAACTGTGCTTGAGGGAGTCTATGGCAAAGGCATAGTTACCCACCCACCCCCAAAATCAGGGTGTCGCCCTGTTGTCACCCACGCGTCCCGTCCAGGGGCGGGTTGCTTATTTACCGATACCGGTGTGCTGCACGCGCATCTCCATGTTTCGTGCACGCCCTCTCACACAATTTTGGTGAGATTTTGCTTCTGCGCATGCCCGGAAGCAAAATCTCGCTGAAATCTCATGTGCGTGCGCGTTCCCTCACAAGATTTCGGCGAGATTTTGCTTCCGCACATGCGCAGAAGCAAAAAAGCCAAAAAATTCTTTTAAAAAGATGGCGACGTACACGGCTGTCCGGTGAAGATGGTACCGGAGCAGTCGCATGCAAATTGCGTAATCGGCAGGTCCCTACCGGAGCTGCGCACTGGACCGCACTGGTAGGAACTCACGCCTGGTCTCGTCACTTCTGATGTAAGGATCGAAACAAAAACCATTTTTTAAATTTCCAGTTTCATTTCCACATTTTGATGAAAAATATGCCGTCTTTCAATTAGGGATCCAAAAGTTTCCAACTCCTTCAGCCCCCTTCCTTCGTGTGTGTGTGTGTGTGTGTGTGTGTGTGTGTGTGTGTGTGTGTGTGTGTGTGTGTGTGTGTGTTTCTTTTGAAACGAGTAAACGTCTCTCACTGATTATACCTGGCGAGAAAATTATGAATATTTATGGCCGGGAATTTATAATTGAGTGCTCTGTCTTTTCCTTCTGATTAATTCAAGGACACTTCACTCATTGCCACCGATGCCTGGTTGCTGGAGCAGGCAAGCCGCTTCTCCTGGACACCAAATTGAAACCCTGCATATTTTTTCATCAAGCAGACAATTTCAAATGTTCTGGGAAGGAGGAGGGCCTCCCCATCTTCTCACCCCGGGTTTTCTGGAGAGTGAAGAGCTGGGGAATTCTTTACGGTGGGTTTCCTTCCTTGAAATTTTGCAAAAAAAACAACGGCCAACACCACAAAGCCAACAACAGCACAACGTCTAACTAAGGCAGGGGTGGGTTCCTCCCGGTTCAGATCGGATCACCCGAACTGGTAGCGATCCGCTGGTGACATCACTGTCGGTGCCGGTCCAAGCGCGCCACCATCTTTTTTTAAATTTGTTTTGTGCGCATTTTTCCCCTTTTGCGGCTTGAAAAAGGGCCCTCCTGCCCACCTGCGGGCGAATTCTGACCTTTATTTCTTTGCCCGAAGCACAGCTGATCAGCTCCTCAGCTGTGTTTCGGGCTCATTCCTGCTTCTGAGCATGAGCAGAAGCCAAATCACACAAGGGGACGCACGTGAAATGTCGCGATGCGAACCAAGGGCGAAGGTAAGTGGAACCCACCCCGGAACTAAGGAGCGTAGTTTTAATTAAAAAGGCATTAGGAAACCCATCTCGCTGTCATCCAGCTTCAGAGAGAGAGAGTGGTGGAGAGTCCATTTTCCCATCCTGCCTTAAAATATTTTTTTAGCAAAGGCAGAAGAATATTCTCTTAGGGGAAGCCTGGAACCCCCACAGAGCGTGTCCCCAGGTGGTGGAAATCGGGGTCCCTACCCAGTATGGCTTTTATGCTGCAATGGTGGGTTGGAGGGAATCAAACACCTCCCATGGACAGGGATGGTTTTCACTTTCCTTCCCTACCGGTTCGCAAATGTGAGTGTGCACCTTCGGTGCATGCGCCTGGCCTCGAAAATGTGACTAAATAGGACAGCATTATGTCCGGGAAATTGGACGCACCCATAGTCGCCGCTACAGGTTCACCCAAACTGGTCTGAACCGGCAGAAAACCACCTCTGCCCGTGGACCAACAGGCCTGGTGAGTGGCAGCTGGTGCATCAGTATCGACTGAAGGCAGAGACCACATTGGTCAGAATGGCTTCAGAAGAACAGTACACGGGGTGGTGGCAGCCACTTGAACAGCGGGTGCACAGCGGTGTAGAAAGCAAAGGGAAGACTACTACCCAGGAAAATCATGACAATGGCGGCAAAACCTAACAATGGATCCGAGTACGGGTGCACCTTAAATGGGGCAGAGGTGATAAGAATCTCCCTGTCCGCTAGAAGCATGAAAAACCCAAAACTATGGCATCCTTCACTTAATCCTCCAAGGAAAGATTGAAGGCAAAGGAGGTCCAGGCAGAAGAAGAAGATCATGGCTTCAAAATCTAAGGGACTGGTTTGGACAAAACTCGGCAGCATTTTTTCGTGCAGCTGTTGATAAAAATAGGATCGCCAACATGATTGCCAATGTCCGATAGACGGATATGGCAGAAGGAGAAGGAGAAGGAGAGGGAGAGGGAGAGGGAGAAGAGGAAGAGGAAGAGGAAGAGGAAGAGGAAGAAGAGGAGGAGGAGGAGGAGGAAGAGGAGGAGGAAGGGGAAGGGGAAGGGGAAGGGGAAGGGGAAGGGGAAGGGGAAGGGGAAGGGGAAGAAGAAGAGGAGGAGGAGGAGGAGGAGGAGGAGGAGGTGGAGGAGAGGGAGGATCACGGATTGTGACTGCTTTTCATTTGTTTATTCCCAGAAGCTGCCTGTACATCAAATAACAGGAGATCCCCTGAGGTTAATACAGGTAGTACAACAGTTCATAAAGTGACCGCTCAAAGTTACAATGGCACTGAAAAAAGTGACTTATGACAGTTTTTCACAGTTACGACCTTTGTAGCATTCCCCACGATCAAAATTCAGAGGCTCGGCAACTGCTTCCTACTTATGGCCATTGCTGTCTCCCCTTTTTGCAAACTTTGAACAAGCCAAGTCAACGGGGAAGCCAGATTAACTCAACAACCGGATTGCTCACTGATCAGCTGCGGTGATTCACTTAACAACAGTGGCAAGAAAGGTCATAAAACGGGGGCAAGACCCACTGAACAAATTTCTCACTTAACGGCAGAAATTTTGGACTCAATTGTGGTCGTAGGTCAAGACCCCAAGAGTTCGTTTAGTGACTGTTCAAAATGGAACAGTCACCAGAGAAAAGCGTCTGATGACCATTTTTCACACTTATGACCGTTGTAGCATCTCTAGGGTCATGTGATTTACATTCGGATGCTTGTCAACTGACTCATATTTATGACGGTCCCAGGGGTCACATGATCCCCTTTTGCGACCTTCAGCCAAGCAAAGTCAATGAGGGAGATCCCAATTCACTTAACAGCCATGTTACTAACTTAATACCTGCAGCGATTCACTTAACAATGGTGGCCAGACAAGTTGTAAAAATGGGACAAAACCTTATTTAACCAATTTCTCGCTTAGCAACATAAATTTGGAGCTCAATTGTGGTCCTAAGTCAAGGATTACCTGTATATCTTTGGATTCTAAATACACAATCTTTAACCCACCTTCCCAAAACATTTCCTCCTCTAACAGGTGTTTTTAGCTAGGTACATAAAATATTGGCGCTTCTTCAGTTTGTTGGTTTGTTGGTTTGTTTTAGCTGGTTGATCTTCGGGTTCCTAGCCTCTAGTAGAGCAATTCTGTAAATGTGTCCTCCAGAAACAAACAGAGATCAATTCAGGGGGACCTAACTCCTTAGCCAGAAGTACCTAGGTAGGATTGCAATTTTGATTGTATTCTGAACAACACATTCAGGATTAGACTTTCTGGAGAAACTTGTAAGCCACCCCAGAGTCATCAATGGAGATGGGCAGCTCTACAAATTAATTAATTAGTTAGTTAGTTAAATGCCTTTTTGAGATTTTGAAAAAACAACCCAAAGGTTGGGTGTCAATGGAAGGAGTCAAAGTGTGTTTTCATTCTTTCATAGAAAGGGCTAATGGCATTGCATTGTTCTAGGAATTGATGGTTAAGGTGACTTTTCAAGGATCTCTTCAGATGTTGTTGGGTCGCAACCACCAACATTCCCCATCATTGACCAAGCTGGCTGAGACTACTCAATGTTGACATCCTGCAACATCTGTATGGCAAGTTCCCTGACTTGTTTTGTAGCCTCGGGAAACATTTAGCATTCAGGGGGAAACCAGGAACTGGGTAAGTTCAGCTTAAGATACCTGTGGTATCTCAGAGAGAGAAGAGTGATGGATAATTGAAAAGGCTTAAGTGCTTCTCTCTGACATTCTTCCTCTCACATAAATAACACAGATAATGCAGCTAGATTGAGGTCAGGACTTCAGGGTGGGATGGTCTTTTCCAAAGTCTTCACAACCCTTTTGAAGTTCCTCCAGCGGCTACAGTAGAGGAAGATAGTAGGACATGACCTGGCTTCATTTTGCTCCTGTCTTTCCTACGGAAGAACCTCAGAGGTGGACAGAGGAAGATGCACAGCTAATGGTCACTGTTACAATGTCCAGGGCTTTTCAAGAAAAAGGAGTACAACATTCTAAAGTGGCAGTCCTTAGCTTTTCTTAGTCTGTCTGCCTGCCTGTCTGTCTGTCTGTCTGCCTGCCTGCCTGCCTGCCTGCCTGTCTATCTCTCCATCCATCCATCCATCCACCTATCCACCCATCCACTCATCCAACTATCCACCTATCCATCTATCCATTTCTCTGTCTGTCTGTCTGTCCAGCCATCCACCTATCCATCTATCTCTGTCTGTCAGTCTGTCTGTCCAGCCATCCACCTATCCATGTCTGTCTGTGTGTCTGTCCGTCCATCCATCCATCCATCTATTTATCTATCCATCTATCCATCCATCTATCTCTATCATCTCTATCTCTATCTCTCTATCCAGCTATCCAGCTATTTATCTCTATCTCTATCTCTATCTCTATCTCTATCTCTATCTCTATCTCTATCTCGCCATCCATCCATCTCTATCCAGCTATTTATCTCTATCTCTATCTCTATCTCTATCTCTATCATATCTATCTATCTATCTATCTATCTATCTATCTATCTATCTATCTATCTATCTATCCACCCATCCATCCATCCATCTATTTATCTATCCATCCATCCATCTATCTCTATCTCTCTATCCAGCTATCCAGCTATTTATCTCTATCTCTATCTCTATCTCTATCTCTATCTCTATCTCTATCTCTATCTATCCTATCTATCTATCTATCTATCTATCTATCTATCTATCTATCTATCTATCTATCTATCTATCTATCTATCCACCCATCCATCCATCCATCTATTTATCTATCCATCCATCCATCTATCTCTATCTCTCTATCCAGCTATCCAGCTATTTATCTCTATCTCTATCTCTATCTCTATCTCTATCTCTATCTCTATCTCTATCTCTATCTATCCTATCTATCTATCTATCTATCTATCTATCTATCTATCTATCTATCTATCTATCTATCTGTATCTATCTATCTGTCTGTCTGTCTGTCTATCTATCTATCTATCTATCTATCTATCTATCTATCTATCTATCTATCTATCTATCTATCTATCTCTATTAAACTTTTATGCCACCCATCTCCCTCAGAGGGTGACTCTGGGCAGCTTCCAAACTTGGCTTTCCTTGACGTTGTCATGACTCACAAGCAAAGATCTCCAGACGCTCATGTTGAGACCATGAAAATTAGCCCTGTCACCCCGATAGCACAAGAAATTAAGAGACCACATTCCTTCTCAGCTTCCCTTCATAAGAATTCCTCCAACAACAAGGAAGCTACCTGTGAAACAAGACCTTGAAGCACCTGATAAGGTCTACATAAACATCAAGGACTTGATCTGCTATCCTTTGGCTCGGTCTCCTAATGATAAAGGCTAAAGCCACTTACTTTTGAAAGTTCACTGTCAAATTTTGCAGAGAGCTGCTTAGCCAGAATTTCAAGGTATTCCACTTTCTGTACAGGAAATGTCGTATCCGGCAGGTAAACCGAGCACTGGCACATTCCGCGGTCATCCACAACGCCGGTCACATTGGTAAATGGCTGGAAAAAAGATTTAAAAGAAGGAAGTTTCAGTAACCTACCTAGTCAAGGGCATTTTGCTTTGCTGATGTTCACCCTGGGAAAACCAACCACGGACTCTAGAAACTTATTGAGACATAAATAAAAGCTATTCATAAAATAAATAAATAAAAAGACACAACTTGGCTAGAATAATTAGAGCCGTTGTTACATGGCAAACTGTCTCTGATCTGAAGCGGCTCGAAGATTAATGCTTTGCAGAAGAACTCAATAAAAATCACGACACAAAACAGCCTTTTTCCGTGAATAATGCTTTTAAAATGATCTATTTCCCAAACCGAAAGATTATAATGGAATCTACAGTAGTTCGTTTACTAGTTTTTTATTTTATTTTATTTTATTTTATTTTTTAAAAAGCTGTTCCTCCGGATTGGAGAATCATGACTTTTAATTGAAAGCAACTTGGTATCATATATCTATGTTGATTTAGTGCACCGTGCTCTCACTTACCCAGTCAATACGGAGCAGGCAGTGAAGAACGGGGGTGGGGGAAAACACTTTAATCCATTACAATCGACGGAAAGAGAGAGACCATCTAGCTGAACTCAGCTGCCACTTGGGGGCCTAAGATCCTGATCGTTCTTCCTATAGAGTTGATTTCCCTACTTCCCTGCAATCTATTGCTTCTGCTCAGCTCAGCAGTTTTTCAGCCTGCCAAGAAAAACGGTCCTTGAAAGTTTG
Organism: Diadophis punctatus similis; assembly: GCA_023053685.1. Taxonomy (NCBI): domain Eukaryota; kingdom Metazoa; phylum Chordata; class Lepidosauria; order Squamata; family Dipsadidae; genus Diadophis; species Diadophis punctatus. The sequence goes on from JALIGW010000021.1 coordinate 12,508,866, forward strand.
CGTTGAAATAGCAGAATTCGTGATGTCTCTAAATGGCCACATGTTTCCTTGGTCTGGCCACGTGTAATTTCTCGTTAGACGGTTGTGCCTAAAGCCACTAACGTTGAACAGAATAACAGAGTTGGAAGGGACCTTGGAGGTCTTCTAGTCCAACCCCCCAATGCTCAGGCAGGAATAACCCTATAGCATTCCGGACTAATGGTTGTCCAATCTCTTCTTTAAAACTTCCAGTGTTGGAGCAACCACAACTTCTGGAGGCAAGTTTATTTATTTTATTTATTTTATTTGTAAAGCATACCGTATTTTTCGGAGTATAAGACGCACCTTTTTCCTCCCTAAAAGTGGCTGATACTTGGGTGCGTCTTATACTTCGAATGTAGCTTTTTTTTCCAGCCCTAACTAAGTGCTAACAGATCTTCCCAGCTCTTACCTTGCAGGCTCTTTCATTGTTACTCTCTCCAAAGAATGTTTTTCCAGCCCTAAGTCTTTGCAGGGTTTTTTCATTGCTCTACTTGCTCCGAATAAGTTTTTTTCTAGCCCTAACCAGGTGCTAACTATCTTCCCAGCTCTTACTGGCTTGCAGGCTCTTTCATTGTTCATTGTTACTCTCTCAGAAGAAGGTTTTTTTAAGTCCTAACCAGGAGATAAAATAATGTGCTGAAGCTGACCAGACTAAGGATGCTAGCCAGATGAATACCTGGTGGGCAGATTGTTTTCCCCCATTTTCCTCCCCAAAAACTAAGGTGCGTCTTATACTCCGGTCGTCTTATACTCCGAAAAATATGGTATATAAGATTACAGAGAAAGTATAAACATGATTGTGAATACATGAATGTATAAATATGGTTATGAATACATGATACGGTTACGAATACATGGGGACATTAGGACAGGCACGGTAGGCACGTTGGTGCGCTTATGCACGCCCCTCACAGACCACTGATTAATTGTTCTAACTGGCACTTATACTTTCCTAGGTTTCCTTGTAGCACTTTTCTAAACATTGATTATGATTTGAGATGGGTGCCTGCAATGATGCAATTCTACGAATGAAAATATCATATATATTTTGTGCATCTTACTTTTCTGAAGCCAATTATCGTGGGTTTAAAATACTACTTCTACATCTGGGAGCAGCAGCAAAGAATTGGCATCATTTTATTGTCATATTCAATGTAGAATACAGAATAACAGAGTTGGAAGGGATCTTGGAGGTCTTCTAGTCCAACCCCCCCCCTGTGATGGCAAACCTATGGCACGCGTGCCATAGGTGGCACGCGGAGCCATATCTGCCGGCATGTGAGACGTTGCCCTAGGTCAGCTCCAGCGCACCTGGGCAGGGTGAAAAATGGGCCAACTGGGCCCACCAGAAGTTGAGAAATATTGGAGGAGGGTTTGTGCGTGCATGTGCAGGGGCAGGGCAGTGTGGAGGGGTCATGCGCACATGCACAGGGGTTGGGGCATGTGAGGGGCATTGAATTATGGGTGTGGGCATGCGGATTTGTGCGATAGCATGCACAGGTGTGCTTTCGGCACCCGAGGAAAAAAAGGTTCGCCATCACTGCCCTATACTATTTCAGACAAATGGTTGTCCAATCTATAGGTATAGATTCTCCTGCTTGAGGATGGAATAGAAGACCTCCAGGAATCTCCATTCTATATTCTATTCTATTCCATTCCATTCCATTCCATTCCATTCCATTCCATTCCATTCCATTCCGTTCCGTTCCGTTCCATTCTATTCCATTCCATTCCATTCCATTCCATTCCATTCCATTCTATTCCATTCCATTCCATTCCATTCCATTCCATTCCATTCCATTCCATTCCATTATATTATATTTTCCAGTGTTGGAGCATTTACAACTTCTGGTGGCAAGTTGTTCCACTGATTAATTGTTCTAACCGTCAGGGAATTTCTCCTTAGTTCTAAGTTGCTTCTCTCCTTATTTAGTTTCCACCCATTGCTTCTTGTCCTGCCCTCAGGTGCTTTGGAGAATAGCTTGACTCCCTCTTCTTTGTGGCAGCCCCTGAGATATTGGAAGACTGCTATCATGTCTCCCCTGGTCCTTCTTTTCATCAAACTAGACATACCCAGTTCCTGCAACCGTTCTTCCTATGTTTTAGCCTCCAGTCCCCTCATCATCTTTGTTGCTCTTTATCACTTTCATCACCATAATCTTTTTCTCCCTCCCCCCAACCCTCTCAAAGATGCAAAGAAACTGAAAAGATAATCAGGAGGATCAGAGGATCGGAAATTAAGTGTTACGAGGAGGGAAGTAGGAATTTTTAACCCCTCAGATAAGTCGACTGGGAGACATGTGATATTGTGTTTCAAATTTCAAGAGGAAGTTTGGATCTGCTGTCGTTCCAGACTGGAGAATACAGAAAGTCCTCCACTTACAACAGTTCATTTAGTGAACGTTCAAAGTTACAACAGCACCGAAAACAGTGACTTGTGACCGTTT
>JALIGW010000021.1:12516333-12556333 GCA_023053685.1 Diadophis punctatus similis
GGTATAGATTCTCCTGCTTGAGCAGGGGGCTGGACTAGAAGACCTCCAAGGTCCCTTCCAGTTCTATTCTATTCTACTCTATTCTATTCCCATCCCAGAATTTAAATAATTTGATGCTAATCTTTCCTCTTAGACCCATGCTTCTCTAGCTTATACAGCATGAAGGATGGGTCAACTCTTAAAAGCAGCTCTATCTTTGCTCAGTTTCCTGGAGAAACATGAAAAAAGAAGTATCTTTGAGTTGAGTTGCATTCTTTGGCACCTCACAGACACATCCCTGCAGGGTATGGGACAACCAGATAAAGAATGTTTTTAATCACAAAACCTTGCAATTCCTTGGCAATTATAAGTTCCCTTCCGTTCAAGTCCTAAACATCCAGGAACTTAGTTTCCAAGTTGAGATGATGGCATTGTAAGAGCAATTTCTATAATGGCACTTTCTGATAAAGAGGGAAGGAGAGGTAATTAAGCAGCATGCATGTGAGGTTTTCGGGAGCAATTCAAGGATGGAAACAGCCCTTTCGTGAGCCCCTTCCTACCTGGTGAGCACCTCTTTTCTACCTTGCTGGGGAAAATACATGTAGCCACGGGCCATAACGTGGCTGAAAGATTCCACAGTCCCTCAAATGCATGGTGGGAAATTTAAAAATGCATTGCCTTAGTATAATCGCTGGTGCAAATCAAAATACTGTCAGGAAAAACATCTTGAGATGTTCAAGAACTTAGAAGGATGAAAGCAGACAAGAACGTGACCTTGAGCTCTCTGTCCATCTCCTCATCTCCAACTAAAGTAGGGAACTTCTTCTTTCTAAGAAGTTTTGAAATTCAGACATTTGCCCTGGGCGTGAACTTCTCTGACCTCTTTGATTACAGTTTGAGGGTATCCCATGGCGTCTCCCCTGCCTCTAATAAATCTATAGTTTAAATGCAGTTGATCACTGCTTTCTCAAGATCCTTGGTGGGTGCACTGGGTACTAAGACAGAGGAGATCGTGCCAGCCAAAATCTAACCCCTTCTGCAAAGATGATTCCTAAGGAGAGAAAGAAAGTTGTCTCTTCCCCATCTCCTCATTCTAAAATTGCATCCAAAGTCTTCTATAAAAGACCCCAAAACATTCATATCACAGGCCTGTTATGTTGTCCTTTTCATCCCCAGCTGCATTAACAGAGGGATACAATCAAGATCAAGGGAGGTACTAATACCACTCTACAAAGCCTCAGCAAGACCACACCTAGAATACTGCATCCAGTTTTGGTCACCACACTATAAAAAAGATGCTGAGACTCTAGAAAGAGTGCAGAGAAGAGCAACCAAGATGATTAGGGGACTGGAGGCTAAAACATATGAAGAACGGTTGCAGGAACTGGGCATGGCTCATCTAGTGAAGAGAAGGACCAGGGGAGACATGAGAGCAGTCTTCCAATATTTGAGGGGCTGCCACAGAGAGGAGGGGGTCAAGCTATTCTCCAAAGCACCTGAAGGCCAGACAAGGCATAATGGATTGAAACTGAACAAGGAGAGATTCAACCTAGAAAGAAGGAGAAATTTTCTGAGAGTGAGAACAATCAACCAATGGATCAGAAGTTGCCTTCAGAAGTTGTGGGAGCTTCATCACTGGAGGCTTTGAAAAAGAGACTGGACTTCCATCTGTCAGAAATGGTATAGGGTCTCCTGCTTGGGCAGGGGGTTGGGCTAGATGACTTACAAGGTCCCTTCCAACTCTGTTAATTTGATAATATAATCTGTTAAAATGAACTAAATGAATCCTGGACATCACTAATAGCACTTTATAAAGCCTTAGTAAGACCACACCTAGAATATTGCATCCAGTTTTGGTCACCACACTATGAAAAAGATGTTGAGACTCTAGAAAGAGTGCAGAGAAGAGCAACCCAGATGATTAGGGGACTGGAGACTAAAACATACAATGAACGGTTGCAGGAACTGGGCATGGCTAGTCTAGTGAAGAGAAGGACCAGGGGAGACATGATAGCAGTCTTCCAATATCTGAGGGGCTGCCACAGAGAGGAGGGGGTCAAGCTATTTTCCAAAGCACCTGAATCCCAGACAAGGAATAATGGATGGAAACTGATCAAGGAGAGATTCAACCTGAAAATAAGGAGGAATTTTCTGACAGTGAGAACAATCAACCTATGGAACAGAAGTTGTCTTCAGAAGTTGTGGGAGCTTCATCAATGGAGGCTTTCAAGAAGAGACTGGACTGCCATCTGTCAGAAATGGTGTAGGGTCTCCTGTTTGGGGGTGGGGGGTTGGACTAGATGACCTACAAGGTTCCTTCCAGCTCTGTTCATCTTCCCTTCATTGTTTCTGAATACACCGAGCAAGTTGACCTTTCTGTCTGCAGATGGCATCTGGGAACTGCTGTACAGTTCATCTCCTCTTTTTGATAATCCCAGCTGCCATAACCGTTCATGGGAAGATTCTCGTCAACTGGCTAAGAGGCCCTTTGAGGCAAGCCGCTCTATTCACTTAAAAAACAATCAATGCATGTACCTGAAATAAAGACATATTTTTCCACCGTTGATCCCACTCTCACCTTCCCTGCATTGATTTATGGATTAAGAACTCTTGCCAGGGAGACTCTCTCTAGTATTATGCAGGAGGCACACTGGTGGGTTGATAAAAATAGGCATAAGGCTGTATTATTCTCTATTCCGCAGCATAGTTGCAGAATAGTAAACTAGCAAATCAGAGCTCCTGCTCTTTTGCAAAATTAAGAACCCAATATGACCTTCCTTAGCTTAAACCGGAATTTCATTCTAGGACTATAATTCACCAGCACCAGGCTACAGACTAGGTGAATTGCAAACTTTCCTTACCACTTCCTTTGGCAGTGCTGTAGGTGTACTTTCTGCAATCACATTCTGCACAAGCAGCAGCAGTCCGGCAGCTGCGAGGAGCTTCATCTTATCGGTCTTGACAGATGTGAAGAAGGCTGAGGGAAGGAAGCCCTCTTTATAGGGGCGGGCAGGGTATTTCCCCGGCAGAAGCTCGAAGTCAGAAGGAGGAAGTTACACAACTCCTGTCCGCAGTGGTGCCAATACAGGTGGGTGACAACACGGTCAAATGAGTCACATTGCTCCACCAACTGTACAAAAGCCTCTTAGTTCTTTGTTCCATGTTCCTTACTCATCAAGGCCAGTCACGGTTGGTCAGAATTTTAGCCAAGTGCCTCTAAAAGATAATTAAATGCAGGAAACAGAAGATCCATCATTTTATGTAATATAGAGATAAGAGAGAGAGAGAGAGAGAGAGAGAGAGAGAGAGAGAGAGAGAGAGAGAGAGAGAGAGAGAGAGAGAGAGAGAGAGAGAGAGAGAGAGAGAGAGAGAGAGAGAGGATTGAAAGGTGATAGAACATAGATATAGACAGATGATAGTTGATAGTACAGAGATAGAAGTTACATGATAGATAGATAGATAGATAGATAGATAGATAGATAGATAGATAGATAGATAGATAGATAGATAGATAGATAGATAGATAGATAGATAGATAGATAGATAGATAGATAGATAGACAGACAGACAGACAGACAGAGATAGATAGATAGATAGATAGATAGATAGATAGATAGATAGATAGATAGATAGATAGATAGATAGATAGATAGATAGATAGATGATAGATGGATGGATGGATGGATGGATGGATGGATGGATGGATAGATAGATGATAGACAGATGATAGATAGATTAGATAGATAGATAGATAGATAGATAGATAGATAGATAGATAGATAGATAGATAGATAGATAGATAGATATAGTTAGATGAGAGAGAGATGAGAGATGGATGATAGATGACAGAGGAGAGAGGAGAGAGAGAGAGATGATAGATAGATAGAAAGAAGAGGAAAAGAGAGAGAGAGAGAGAGAGAGATGAGAAAGAGAAAAGAGAGATGGATGACAGAGACAGAGACAGAGAGACAAAGAGACAGAGAGATACCAATACAACACTTACAGTATAATATAATTTACCATTTGTTTAGATTGGGCATTCATTTCTGTAAACAAATTAAAAACATTCTCCCCAGACTGCAAAACCGCATCTTAATATTATTATTCTCGCCTGTCTCCAGAATTATATCTAGGACTTTGCCTATATTTCATATTTTTATGGATTGTCCTATTTCAGAAGTTATGTCCATAATGTGCACACAAAAAATCATTATGGCAGGAAGTATGGGTTTTTCTCTCCATATTTTCTATGGGGGCATTATTTACGGTGCATCAAAACCAGATTAAATTGACGTCTCCGAGTCAAGAGAGAAAAAAGCATTTTTTTTTAAAAAAGAGTAATACGGGGGTCTTTTTTAATTAAAAAGTACAATACATCAGTCAAATTCTAGGTAAAAGGGCAACTCTCAATGCATTTGCTGCAACTCACTTTTGTGCAAAAAAATCAGCTTGTTGCAATAGTAATAATGCTTTTGCTAATCGAATTCTAAACTGAAAGGTGAGGTTCCTGTGTGAATTAACTAAATTATGACAGCAATAGCAAAACATAGACATCTTTATTAAAATTAAGCTTTAGTAACGGGGAAAAAAATGTTCTCATTGGGCCCCGTTGATAAGCAGACACATTAAAAGTTGCAACGTAGACTGAGCCAAGTCAAGAAAGAAAAAAGAATTAAGTAGTTGTTGCCGCACAAAAATAATATTCTCCACACACACACCCCACAAAAGAATATATACTTAGTGGGAATAATCAAGATTGGTTTGTTGCTCCTTCACCCTTCCAAATTTCTTTCACCAAATGGGGAATGCATTTTTCTGAATCATAGTTTAGGATGCACTGATCAGCATGCTAAAGGCCATTGCATGACTAACGGAATAACAGAGTTGGAAAGGACAGATGCAATGGTGAGTTGCTGCCGATTCAGACCGGTTCGCCCCTACCAGTGGCAGAAATTTGCACCTGCTCGCCAAACCGACAGCGATGGCCAGCTGTCCACGCCCCTGAACCAGTTCTCCGGTCGCTGCGGCTGGCAAAGAACGCTTTGGGTCATTTGCACGACATGACAGGGGCATGCTCCTCGAGCGTAGCAAGCATGCGAGCGCAAAACGCGCACTTCCATCGCAATATGAACCGGTAGGGAAGGTAAGTGGAACTCACCCCTGGACAGATCGCCACCAAAGGTGTAGGTTAATTATCAATAACTGCCAAAGAATGTGGAATGCCTGTCTCTGGTTGATATTGATTGATCATCTTACTTATTTACTCAGCCCTCTGACCTGTTTAAGGAAATGATTATTTACTCAGCTTTTGTTTATCTAAGTTAATTAAAACTCTTCTATTTGTCTACGGTAAAAGTTAATTAGACACTCTTCTGTTTAGTTAGCAATCACACCTTGACATGATCTGTCTGTATGTTATGTATTAACCATTTATTCATTGTAACTAAATTAGTAAAAGTTAATCTTTTATACTTGTGTGCACAAAGAAAATTGCTATAAGAATAAACGCAAGTCCCGAGCAACACAGGTCTGAGCAAGCATACCCAGAGAGAACAGGTCTCTGAACAGCAGAGGCTTCGCACTCAGAGACAAGGTCTTCCTAGCTCGGAACTGCTTTGCTCAAGAAAACCATGTCTCCATGTCTATGATTCCTACAAAAGGAGAAGAGAGGACTCCTTGGAGAAGACCCTGATATTGGGAAAGATGGAAGGCCAAAGGAGAAGGGGACAGTAGAGGATGAGATGGTTAGTAGTGACATCAAGGCAAGGAATTGGGCAAACTCTGGGAGAGTGTGGAGGATGGGAGGCCTGGCATGCTATGGTCCATGAGGTTGTGAAGAGTTGGACACAACCAATCAGAATGGAGCTGGAAGGGACCTTGGAGATCTTCTAGTCCAACTCCTTGCTCAGACAGGAGAGCCGATACTACTTCAAACAAATGATTGTCCAATCTCTTCTTAAAAACCTCCAGTGTTTTAGCACCCACAACTTCTGATTGGTTGTTCTCACCATCAAGAAATTTATCCTTAGTTCTAGGTTGCTTCTATGCTTGATTAGTTTCCATCTGTTGCTTTTTGTCCTGCCTTCAATTGGAGAATTAGGTTGACCTCCTCCTTCTTTGTGGCAGCACTTCAAATATTGGAAGACTGCTATTCTGTCACCACTGGTCCTTCTCTTTGTTAGACTAGATAAACCCAATTCCTGCAACCATTCCTCGTATGTTTTAGCCTTCACTCCAGTGGCGGGTTGCCCTCTTACCGGTGCTGGTGCGCTACGCGTGCATCTCCAAGTTTTGGGGGGGTCCTCACTACACACGCGCGCCCCCTTGTGAAATTTTGCTTCTATGCATGCGCAAAAGCAAAATTGTGCCAAAATCTCATGAGGGGACGTGCACGCGTGCGAGATTCTGATGCGATTTTGCTTCTGCACATGCGCGGAACCGAAATCTCACCGAAATCTTACGCGCACGCAAGTCCCTTCGTGAGATTTCGGCGCGATTTTGCTTCCGTGCATGTGCAGAAGCAAAATCGACCCAAAATCACCGGGAAAAAAATGGTGATGCGTGCGATGGACCATCAGAGAGGGCTCCAGAGCGGTTGCGCAATCTGCTGCTCCCTACCGGAGCTGCGCACTGGGCAGCTCTGGCAGGAATCCACCTCTGCTTCACTCCCCTAATTATTTTTGCTGCTCTTCTCTGTACTCAATCTATGCCACAAGAAGTAACATGATGGAATTGTAAGTTCAGTTAAAGAATATCAAACCCAATTCTGTAAGAAATGGGCTGAAAATGTATGGCTTGCCAAGAGTAGCTCCCTTTCCTGCTCATGAGGAAATTGACACAATGTTAGACAAAGGGGATTTACCTTAAGTATCTGATATATTCTTGGGACATTCTTGGGAGGGAGAAGGAAGTCACCAGCTCCCCCCACCAACAAAACCACAAAACCCATCACACCCAGCTCAGGCTTTCCACATTCAGCACACTCATCTATACTCTGCCTTTTTCAGTATCCTTTCACAACCTTGCTATTTGTGGTGTTAAATCTGCGGCTTGCAGGCATTATTCCGTTCTTTAAGAACCTGGGGGGAAAACCCTATTGAGTTTTGGTTCTGTTCACTTCTCAGCATGTTGCCTAGTGTGTGTTGTGGCCCTTTTGAGCTAATGGGACAGTTGTATACCTTTGAACCTTAGATGTCTCTGCAGGAAGCTTCTGTTAAAAATCATAGTCAAGCTATCAGTTTCTTTACGGCAACTCAGTTACAGTAGACTTAGTCCCTGAAAGTACACCTTTGAGAATAATCTAGGGATATTACCTTGAGACAAATCACCAATCTGCACTTGAATTAAAACAGCAACACACACAATTTTTGCTACAAAGTTGCTGCATTGTAGTCTACAGTGAGGACAATTAACCAGTGGAACAGAAGTTGCCTTCAGAGGTTGTGGGTGCTTCATCACTGGAGGTTTTTAAGAAGAGACTGGACAGCCACTTGTCTGAAATGGTATAGGGCAGTGATGGCTAACCTTTTTGGTGCTTTTTGAGTGCCCAAAGCGAGTGCGTGCGTGAGTGCACTTGTGCGCGTGTGCGTGCGCAACCCCAAAATGCAATGCGAGTGCCCTGCGCATGCCCCATGCATGCACCTTTCCCCCGTGCATGTGTGCGCATCCTCCGTGCATGCACCCTGTCCCCCTCACCCATGTTTGACTTCCAGGTTGGTGCAGCAGGACTTCCAGGCCCAAAACGGGGTACAGAGGAGTGAGTGCGCACATGCATGAACACCCAAAATGCAATGCGAGTATCCCCCATGCATGTACCCTGCCCCCCCCGCATGCGCGACAGAGACCTGAAGACCAGCTGGCTGATGGGAGGCACGCGTACTTGCGTGGTGGAGCTGGGCTGGGGCGACCGCTGGCGTGCCCACAGAGAGGGCTCTGCGTGCCACCTGTAGCATGCGTGCCATAGGTTCGCCATCACGGTGACAGACCTTTCACACTTTGTTAAGGCAATGTTTCCTTTGCATTGTGCTGGCGTCTTCATTTCACCTTGTAGATTTCGCTGATCTATTGTACAAGTAGCGACACCCAGAAACACACACACACACACTCTCTTACCCTTTGCGTTGTTTTCAATCCAGACCAAAAGACGAAGAAAAGTTGAGTTCTCGTCTCCCACAAGACACAATATCCAGGGTTCCTCGATGTTTTTTTTTTTTTCTCCACCTCATCTGAATGCAAAATGCTTCTCTTTCTGAAGCTAATCAGGTCATTTCCTTAGTGGTTTGTTTTCTCTGAAAACAAGGAAACGTTACGCTCCTGAACAAAGAGAGATAGAAAAAGTAAACTTTGATTATGGGAACCTAGAGCCTTTCCTATCTGGCAATTTACAGCTTCAGAAAAGGCTGGGAACTTCCTTCTGTCTCTCCTGACATTGTCCTTGTCCCCATTTTCAGACCCTCGTTTTGTTTTATTTTTTCCAAACTTCAAAACACCAGCCAACAACAACGTAGAATAAAAAGGTTTATACTAACTAAAGAGAAGCCAGAGGATAACCTAAAACAAGAATAGTGTTGAGTTCGAATTGTGGGGGTGCTATTGCAACCATCATCGCTTCTCAGCATGCCAATGAACCAGGGTGGAGGGAAGGGTGAGATGGAATGTATGCTCCAGACTTCAAGAAGACAAGAGTGAGAGCCAAGGTCACTTCAGCAGGTGTTTGCCAAAGCCAAAGACTTTTTCTCATAACAATACAAAAAGATCCAATTGGACAATGTGACCTGCTCTAATAGGGGGAGGGAGAATTCTATAGTTTAATTATGTGGTTTTGCGCGGGAATTAGCTAGATCTGGTTTTGCCCTCATTGGTGCTGAAATGATGTACTCAATAAAGGTTTGCATTCGGAGATTGGATCATCTCGGTCGTGCTTGCTTTGGTTGGGTTGGTGAGTCGGAACCTTGACAAGTAGAACAAACAAGACAAAGATGGTAGATCTTTCTATCACCACTGCAAGAAATGTTCTGGATATTGACACTGATAGTCCTAGAACTATGACCACAGTTGAGCCCAAAATGTATGTTGCTAAGTGAAACATTTGTTAAGTGAGCTTTGCTCCCATTTTATGTTTTTTTTCTTGCCATAGTTGTTAAATGAAAATTGTACAGTCGTTAAGCGAATTGTACAGTCGTTAAGCGAATCTGGCTTTCCTCCATAGGAAAACTGTACAGTCATTAAGCGAATTGTACAGTCATTAAGTGAATCTGGCTTTCCTGCTTGCTGGAAGGTTGCAAATGGGATCATGAACTCTTGGGTTGCTACCCAACCATCACAAATACAGATTGCCAAGCACCGGAATTTTTATCATGCTGGTTAGATGGTAGGGATTCTCCAATGATTGTAAAATGTGAGGCCGAGTTTGCAAGTCCCTTTTTTTTCCCAGCACTGTTGTGACTTCGAATGTCCCTGAGCAAATGAGGGTTAAGGGAAGGACTCCTTGTATTTCTAGAGGACGAACCAGGGGTGAAATGCTACCGGTTCGGCCCGGTTCGGGCGTACCGGTAGAGGCGGCTGCCAGTGGTTCAGAGAACTGGTAGCAGGGGCAGCGCAAGGCTCTGCCCACCCGCTCGGACGTCACCATTTTCTTGTTTTTAACTCTCTGCGCATGTGCAAAGCCTTCTGCACATGCGCAGAGAATGAAAAAGCACGCCCTTCCAAACCGGTAGGGAAGGTAAGTAGATTTCACCACTGGGACGAACCTAGTAGCCTTCCAATTCCAGTGTGAAATGCACACGTGACTGACCAGGGTTCCTCGCACGTCTTCCATTCCTTTCACACATCCTTCCGAGCATACGGGCATTGTGAGCAAAAACAATGGAAGAGACCCAAGTTAATTAGGAACTGACAAAGTAGAACTGTCTGTTTTCTTGTAAGTGGCTGAGAAAAATAGCATTCGTTCTCTCTTCAACTGGTTATGAGCCAACAGTACAAGCAACAGCCTGCCATAGTCTGTCTATCTGTCTGTCTGTCTGTCTATATCATCTCTCTCTCTCTCTCTCTCTCTCTCTCTCTCTCTCTCTCTCTCTCTCTCTCTCTCTCTCTCTCTCTCTCTCTCTCCATCTATCTATCTTTATCTGTCGAGATATCCATCCACCCATCTGTCTGTCTGTCTCTGTCTGTCTGTCTATCTTTATTTCTCTGTCTATCTCTCAATCTATCTTTTTATCCATCTGTCGGTCTGTCTTTGTCTGTCTGTCTGTCTCTCTCCCTCCCTCTCTCTCTCTCTCATTGTGTGTGTGCGTGTGCAAGCGCGTGCGTGCCTTTTGTATAATTAGAGTCTCAGCAAAAGTCTCAACAATACAAGCAATAGTCTGCCATAGTCTGTCTGTCTGTCTGTCTATATCATATCTCTCTCTCTCTCTCTCTCTCTCTCTCTCTCTCTCTCTCTCTCTCTCTCTCTCTCTCTCTCTCTCTCTCTCTCTCCCTCCCTCCCTCCCTCTCTCTCTCTCTCCCTCCCTCCCTCTCTCTCTCTCTCTCTCTATCTATCTATCTATCTATCTATCTTTATCTGTCGAGATATCCATCCACCCATCTGTCTATCTGTCTCTGTCTGTCTGTCTATCTTTATTTCTCTATCTCTCTATCTATCTTTTTATCCATCTGTTTGTCTGTCTCTCTCCCTCCCTCCCTCTCTCTCTGTCTCATTGTGTGTGTGTGTGTGTGTGCATGTGCGAGCACGTGTGTGCCTTTTGTATAATTAGAGTCTCAGCAAACGTCTCAGATTTGAGCATCACTTTTCAAACTTCCACTTGATTTCCCATAAAGAAGAGTACAAGATATCTATATTGATTAAAATATTTTAATTATTTTTTTCATATGCATTTCCCTGAAATGAGAGAAGCTGTGGCCTTATCAAAGCTGTACATAGCCGACTATTTCCCAATGCTTGGAACAAGAGGTCCAGTTTCCCAATCTCTGACACAATACAACCGATTTTATTTTTACTGCATTTTATCTTTCCATTTACAGTACTTCCTTCTGAAGACTTCACTCTGAATGCAAGAAATTGACAAGAGGTAGCAGGATGCCAGTTAATATATAAGATGGATAGATAGATAGATAGATAGATAGATAGATAGATAGATAGATAGATAGATAGATAGATAGATAGATAGATAGATAGATAGATAGATAGATAGATAGATAGATAGATAGATAGATAGATAGATATGATGGATGATAGACAGATGATAGATAGATGGATGGATGGATGGATGGATGGATGGATGGATGGATGGATGGATGGATGGATGGACGGACAGACAGACAGACATGATGGATGATAGATAGATGATAGATAGATAGATGAGAGAGAGAGAGAGAGAGAGAGAATAGATATGATGGATGATAGATAGATAGATAGATAGATAGATAGATAGATAGATAGATAGATAGATAGATAGATAGATAGATAGATAGATAGATAGATAGATAGATAGATAGATGAGAGAGAGGGGGGGGTATATGATAGACATATGGGAGTGAGACAAAGAGACAGACAGGGGTCCTCAGCTTGGCCAAAAGACACAAATCACCTATCAAAATCCCATCTCTTCATTGAACCAGTTAACTTTAAATAGTGTATTTGTGGCAATAAAGAAAAATATTTATAGCTCAGGGTTGACATGAGGCATCCTTGGTGCTCTCTGAGCTTGGTGGTTTTCTTGTAGACATTTCATGACCCAACTAGGTAACATTATCAGTGCTGGAAAGTGGTGATCAGTGATAGACAATGTTAGCACTGATGATGTTACCTAGTTTGGGTCGTGAAACATCTGCAAGAAAACCACCAAGTCCTGAGAGCATCAAGGACCCTTCATTGTACAGATAGCACCGCTAACCAGAAAACATATCTTTTCTTACAAAAAAGATGATTTAATCTTCCCTCAAGAACCATGATCGAAAACCTAGGACTGTTACTGGCAACTGTTACTGGGCATGCATAAGAGCACAATCGTGCCTACCGTTCCTGTCCTAATGTTCACATATATTCTTACCTCTTTTACTCTTATTCATGCTTGTACTATTACATATATATTCAATCATGTTTACTGTTTATACTTTGTTTATAATCATATATGCTTGACAAATAAACAAATACAAATACAAATATATTTCATCCTTCCTAGCTACCACTTGCTACGAAGGAGGTGTCTCTTCCTAACCAACTTTTCACCTAAAAGTTCCTAATAGAAAAAAGAAGCAGAACTAAGTGAAATAAATGTCTTATTGCCCAGGACAGATTTATACAGGTTCCTGCTTACTCTTGATCTGTAATTTTCATGTTTCAAAGAAAACCTTGTCAAGGAAGGTCCTTTAACAAAGAGTTCAAGCAAGGTATTTTCCCAGCAATCTGTCTTTCAACATCGGAAGAATGTTCTTTTAAAAGTTGATGGGTTTCACCCAGTTTTTAACAAGTCACCCAAGTTTCCAAGATAATCATTTTTAGTGTTTATTGCTCAGATATTCATTTTGTTTCCTGCTACTAGCTAAACCAAATACGTAGAAAAAGATTATTCATTGATTTATTAAAGCAAGAAGGCATAGCTGCCTTTACACCCACATTCTATTTGAGGGGGTTAACATAAGGAATGCAACAAAGGTAATCAGGGAAATCACACATTTTTAATTCTCATTCATCGAGTTCATCAAGTAAACTGAGTGTTCCTATTTGCATTTTGTAACAAACATCTTTTGCAGCAGCTAAAATGGGAGAGAACAAAAACGTTCAATCACAGCAGAAGATCTGTTGCAATACATACTTGAAAAGGCTGTGAAAATCACCGGGACTGGAAGACTCTCCTTGGCATGCAATTCTACCTAGGTTAGACCTGCTGCAATACATACTTGAAAAGGTTGTGAATAATCACTGGGGGGAGGAGAGTGTTTTTTCTCATGTTCCCACTAATGGCAAGAAAGCCTCAGCAACAATGTAAAAAGGCTGTTGAGACTCTAGAAAGAGTGCAGAGAAGAGCAACAAAGATGATGAGGGGACTGGAGGCTAAAACATATGAAGAACGGTTGCAGGAACTGGGTATGTCTAGTTTAATGAAAAGAAGGACTAGGGGAGACATGATAGCAGTGTTCCAATATCTCAGGGGTTGCCACAAAGAAGAGGGAGTCAAGCTATTCTCCAAAGCACCTGAGGGCAGGACAAGAAGCAATGGATGGAAACTAAACAAGGAGAGAAGCAACTTAGAGCTAAGGAGGAATTTCCTGACAGTTAGAACAATTAATCAGTGGAACAGCTTGCCTCCAGAAGTTGTGAATGCTCCAACACTGGAAGATTTTAAGAAGATGTTGGATAACCATTTGTCTGAAGTGGTGTAGCGTTTCCTGCGTAAGCAGGGGGTTGGACTAGAAGACCTCCAAGGTCTCTTCGAACTCCTATTCTATTCTATTCTATTCTATTCTATTCTATTCTATTCTATTCTATTCTATTCTATTCTATTCATGTTAGGAAAAGAGGGACTACAAAAGTAAACAACCTAAGGGTTACGTACAACTTAAATTTCATCAAGCAATTGTTAATTTCAATGGGAGCTCATGAAGCAAATGCATGCAAGCTTTGTAAATGTCTTCACACAATATGAGACCATTTTTACTGTTTTCTCATTCTCATATGAAACGGTGTTCGCGATCCATGGCTGGATTATGCTATTAATCTCATATTGCTTCATCTATCATCTAATATCGGGAAGAAATGCGCCCTTGAAGGTTTCCATATTTATGACTTCATTGGGGCTGTTTCAAATCAGGACTTTATATTCAACTCGGTTTTTCTTTTCATCCCTTTAGAGGGAAAATGACAGCTCTTAATAATCATGTGCGATTTGGCTGGTGAGAGAAAGTGGCTTGAAAAGGAGGTCAGTGTGTGATTTTTCCACTACCTAGCAAAATATTGAGGGCCTGTCTTAACAAACACAGTCAGACTTTTTCCAGAGTGTTG
Source organism: Diadophis punctatus similis (assembly GCA_023053685.1). Taxonomy (NCBI): domain Eukaryota; kingdom Metazoa; phylum Chordata; class Lepidosauria; order Squamata; family Dipsadidae; genus Diadophis; species Diadophis punctatus. Next base: position 12,530,312 of record JALIGW010000021.1, read on the forward strand.
AAGAATACTTTCACTTTCAAATTGTGTCATCTGAAAACCACAAATTCTAGGATAGGGAGGGTAGGGAGGGTAAGGAGCAAATACAACAGGTTACCCCAGGGGCGGGTTGCTCACTTACCTCGCTGCCGGAGCCATGCGCGTGCATCTCCACGCTTCAGGGGGGCGCACTCGCTACACGCACACATCCTCTCACGAGATTTTGCGGAAACAAAATCGCACCAAAATCTTGCGAGGGGACGCGCGCGCATGTGATTTCGTCGCAATTTTGCTTCTGTGCATGCGCGGAGGCAAAATCTCACCGAAATCCCCTCATGAGATCCCCACATGAGATTGCGTCCCCTCATGAGATTTCGGCGCAATTTTGCTTCCACGCATGCGCAGAAGCAAAATTGCCCAAAAATCACCGAAAATCACGGGGAGAGGGCTCCGGAGCGGTTGTGAAATACGCCACTCCCTACCGGAGCTGCGTACTGGGCAGCTCCGGCAGGAACCCACCTCTGGGTTACCCCCAGTGGGGAAATCCTACCGGTACGCCCCGGTTCGGGTGTACCGGTAGCGGTGGCCACTGGCGGATTGGAGAACCAGTAGCGGTGGCAGCGTGAGGCTCCGCCTACCCACCCAGACGTTGCCATTTTCTTGTTTTTAACCCTCTGCGCATGCGCAAAGCCTTCTGCACATGCTCAGAGAGTGAAAAGCATGCACAGTTGTGGCGGGCGTGCAAAGTGCGTGCTTCTGAACCCATAGGGAAGGTAAGTAGATTTCACCACTAGTTACCCCTGTGTTTCATCCTGAGCTCCAACATGACAACAATGCTATGTCTCTTGAAGCAATTGGCAAGGTTCAAGGCTCAAGATTTTGGTTCTGATGGTTAAGGCCCTAAGCAGCTTGGAATCGAGATATTGGTGGCCTACCTTGATAGCTATCGACCTAATCAATCACTGATTTCACAGAGAGAGATTTTACTGCTTATGCTTAGACCTTCAGAATGCCAACTTGCCATCATTCATGGGTGAGTTTTCCTTGTGCTGCTACACTACCTTCATTCTGGGATTAGTGAAAAGTATGGTTTTACATTTAGGCAAGAAAAATCAGGTGCACATGTATGGAATAGGTGGTACCTGGCTGAATAGTAGTAACTGTGAGAGGGATCTTGGAGTCCTAGTGGACAATCACTGAAATATGAGCCAGCCGTGTGCTGCAGCTGCTAAAAAAGCCAATGCAGTTCTAGGCTGCATTAATAGAAGGATAGAATCAAGATCACATGAGGTGTTAATATCACTTTATACTGCCTTGGTAAGACTACACCTAGAATACTGCATCCAGCTTTGGTCACCACAATATAGAAAAGATAGCTGAGATTCTAGGAAGAGTGCAGAGAAGAGCAACAAAGATGATTGGGGACTGGAGGCTAAAACATACAAATAATGGTTGCAGGAACTGGGTATGTCTAGTTTACTGAAAAGAAGGACCAGGGGAGACATGATAGCAGTGTTCCAATATCTCAGGGGTCAAAGAAGAGGGAGTCAAGCTATTCTCCAAAGCACCTGAGAGCAGGACAAGAAGCAATGGGTGGAAACTAATCCAGGAGAGAAGTAACCTAGAACTAAGGAGAAATTTCCTGACAGTTAGAACAATTAATCAGTGGAACAAGTTGCCTCCAGAAGTTGTGAATGCTCCAACACTGGCAGTTTTTAAAAAGAGATTGGATAACCATTTGTCTGAAGTGGTGTAGGGTTTCCTGCCTAAGCAGGGGGTTGGACTAGAAGACCTCCAAGGTCCCTTCCAACTCTGTTATTCTGGAATATTTTCACCCATTACATTTTCAAGTGCCTATATTTTTTAAGACCTCTTTTCCTATAGAACTTTTCTGTATGAATCTTTTGCTTTATACTGCACAGTGTTCTGTAAGCATTTGAGATGATTTTGTAAGGGGGGGGCATACTAAAATAGAGATGATGATGATGATGATGATGATGATGATGATGATGATGATGATGATGGCAATTCGAGCGTTCCAAAAGGCATCGCAGTCATGAGGGCTGAAGATGTGAAAACCTAAGCTGTAAATGTGCGGAATTGGAAGGGGGGAAAAAAAATAACTGTAGCAAGAAGAGGAACAAAAGAGTTCTATGAATGAATTAATAAGGAGCGGGGGGGAAAAAGACTTTCCTGGGGACATTAGGAAAGAACAAAAATGTATTACAGCAGTTCCGATGTTGTAATAACCATTGCACAATATTACTTTTGTATTTTCCCCCGTGCCGGTGTCCTTTTGCATTATTTTACGAATAATGCAATTTATTAACCCGAGAACAGCGGAAGAACCTGCAGGAGCAAATATGAGAACATTATTGCGTTAATAAAGAAGCCGAAACGGAGTACGATGAAGAACGATCAGTACAAGAACAAGGCACTCTTAGAGCCCCGTGGTAGCCTCAGGGTCACCACGGACATCGCCCTGGCTTCCTTCCAAAGCCATCGATCAAATAGGTTGGAAGATCTTCAGGGTTTCCAAGAAAGTCTCTTCCTCTCAATTAAGCTGCTTAGATATTATTAGAAGTTGTTGTGGATCCGTCCCCGGACCCATCTCCGGATGCTTGTTCAGAGGAGGAGGAGGAGGAGTTTGAGTCTGCAGAGGAAAATCTTGGTCAGGATCGGGCTCAGAGAGTGCTAGTCTGATGGAGCACCTCAGTTGGGTCAATCGGATGAGTGACAAGCTGAGCAAGGGGCTGCCACAGAGAGGAGTGGGTCAAGCTGTTTTCCAAGGGACCTGAAGGCCAGACAAGGAATAATGGATGGAAACTGATCAAGGAGAGATTCAACCTGGAAATAAGGAGAAATTTTCTGACAGTGAGAGCAATCAATCCATGGAACAGAAGTTGCCTTCGGACGTTGTGGGAGCTTCATCACTGGAGGCTTTCAAGAAGAGACTGGACTGCCATCTGTCAGAAATGGTGTAGGGTCTCCTGCTTGGGCGGACCTTCAACTTTGTTAATCTATCTATCTAAGGCAAGCTACAGCCACAGCAAGTTGGCCAGGAGACACCAGTCTAGGTCTACCCATTATCAATGAGGAGAAGGGGGAGTCCACAACTCCTCCTGATCCAAGGACACATAGGGCAGAGAGGAGACAGGCACAATGCGGGCCAGTTAGACTGCTCATGAGGAGGCAAACTCACCTCTCATGAAGGATCACACTGGCATTGCCTTCTTCATCCCACTCTGAGTGTTGCTGGAGTTCTGTGCCTTGTATGCTCGTGCCGGGTATCCTGACCCGTTTGAATCATGGATTGCTTTCCTGGACTTTTTGTGTGCCCGTTGGATTCGGTTACCCGGGGACTCTTGCCGTGCCTGAGCTCAGAATGCAGACCTGTGTGATGGGGGTGTTCTCTGAGGACCTGTTTGGAGGGTCTCGAATAAACACCTGTAGAACTCTTGCTGCATGTGGGGGTGGAGCAGGGCAGCACAGAAGTTCAGAATGCCCAAGGAGGACATCTACTTGCCCAGAAGAAAGTTAACCATTAGCTACTAGCAGTAGAAACGATAGCAATAACACTTAAAATTACAGTATAGATATCACCCCACAATGCTTTACATAATTCTCTGGACAGTTTACAGAATCAACAGCTTGCCTCTAACAATCTGGGTCCTCATTTTACCGACCTCAGAAGGATGGAAGGCTGAGTCAACCTTGAGCCTGTCAGGATCATACTCTAGACTGTGGGCACAGTTTGCCTGCAATACTGCATTCCAACCACTGTGCCATCAGAGTCATTTACAGGACTACAGGAACTACAGGCAGACTACCGGGACCATTAGCACTACTCAGGTGACCCTGAGGACCAGGGGTGGGCTCTAACTTACCTCGCCGCCAGTTTTCTTCCTCCCGCGCCTCATAGGCACACGCGCATTGCACGCAAGCGCATGCGCAGTGCTGAAAACCAAGCTTCTGCCCATGTGCAGAAGCAAAAAACAAGATGGTGGCACATATGGTAGCACCGAGAGAGCCGGTTCGGGGACATGGCCAACCAGCAATCGCTCCCGGTTCGGCGAGCGGGGGGAAATTCCCGCTACCGGTTCTAAAGAACCGGTCCGAACCGGGAGCAACCCACCTCTGCTGAGGACACAGATAAACCTCCAAGTGCTTCAAGGACCCTCTAAAAGGATGCAAATGACCAGCTGTCTGCAAGGAATATAAATCCTTCCAATTCCTCACCATCCAGTCAGAGCTGAAGAAGCTTCTTGGATGAGAAGCGAAATATCTTCAAAGAAAAAAAAACAAGGAAGTCCAGTTGCCTCCTGAAAAAGCACCTTTGGGATTCTCATCCAAATGCTAATTGGGTCCAACCTAGTTTAAAATAAACCTGTCAGGCACAAGTAACCAGGAAGGGGAGTTGAGTTCAAAGCATTTCAAGTTTATTTCATGCTTACCTATACACAAGAATCTGATCTACTAACGCTCAAGGCAAATTGACCCTAGATGAGAGTTAACGGAATTCAAGAGGGACTGGACTTAGGTCTCTTGTGGAAGCGTAGCAATTCCAAACTGATAACATGTTTGACCTCGCCTTTAGACTCCACCTGGTTATCTCCTACAAAAACATCAGACAAGGTCAACTACAGTATATTCTTTCACACAGCTGGGCAGACAATGTGTAGCTATCTCAGCTAGGTCAGTTGCCACCACTCCGTCTATCTCCCACCTCCCCAGGCATTCATGATGGTGATGTTTGTCCATCGTATTCGAAGAGGACCTTAACATCTATCATAGACCTGAGTCGCCTGTGTGCAGGTCCGCAGCTACAGCTCCCAGTGTATCCACACCTGCTGCTTTGTCGCTCGCCCATCACCACAGGACTTTTCACAGGAATCAGGGGGGATGTCAAGACTTGCGCGTGAATTGGATTAAAGTGTGGGAGAGGTGCGCATAGTCAGCCTCACTCTCTCTTCCCAGATTCCATCTTGCTCCAATAGCAGGACAAGAGTCGAGACAGTTGGAGATGGGCTGGGCGCAGTGGTTGACCAGGGCATCTTTCGTGCCTTGCTGTGCTCTTAGCGTACCACATCGCTTGCAGAGACCGCCTTCATGACCGTTGTCCTATTCTAGTAGATTTCAGCTGCTCAGTCCGCCGGAATCTGTCTTCACATGCTCAGGATAGACAAGTCCCTATCTCACCAAAGGTTGATGACCCAACGGCTACTCTCAACCTGGTTTGGCCAGCCTGTCGAAGCTGTTGCCCGGGGTGTGGCCACTGCGCATGCTACAGCTGCTAGGAGCCACAGGTGAGAGCTGAGTGACAGGTGGGGACCAAAGGTGAATGAGCTGCCCTAAAAGCTGCCCTAAAGTGAGCTGCCGTAAAACGACACGATATGCCCCTACACCAGAGGTGCTACCCCTCCCTGAATACCCCATACAGGCATTCATATACACCGAAAAACTCTATGTTATGACTCCTGAAAAACAATGCAAAAAACCTGGGCCCGATTTTTGCTTTCTTGGAACAGTTCATTCATCGCCTTCTTAATTTCCAGTAGGGCTGGTTAACAGAGAAAGAAATTCTTTAAGAAAAGCAGGAATAACCATCCAACAGCTGTGCCAATAGAACAGTTAAGAAAAAAATAAAGATCTTAAGATTTGCCACAAAGCTGCCACTATGTCAATAAATTTGTTTCTTTCATATTGCTGATAAAGCTCTTATCTAATAAAGCAAACACATTCCTTCTTTCCTTTATTACACTCCGGCCAAATTCAGCCCTTCACTTTATACACAAAGTCTTCAGAAATAAATCTATAAAGTGCACACGATAACATCTTATCTAGCGTTTACGCAATGCAACAGTAAACATGACCGTCCCAATGCCAACGTTTTTTTTATATAATTGGTCTAATTGCCTTCTTCTCCCGTCTGCCAGCTGGCATATTTATCCCTTTAAAATAAAATAAAAATCTCAATCTTCAGTTCATAACCGCCTTTCACAAATACATTTGTCTTTCAAGACCTAATACCATAAATTTATGGTACAGATCCATTTCAGATTGTTTGGTGAGCAAACTTTCATAAGTTCACATAAATATGAATTCTCATTTAGGCTACCTGAATACAGTGGATAATATATATTTTCCCCTGCGGTCCAAATTAACTCAAATAAATTATGGGGGCTTGACCGCCTCTAGAACAGTAAATCTATTGCTCCAAGAGAGCGCGGGGCATGAAATGACGCACGCAAAATGTATCCATTTCTGCGCATTTCATTTTCAATACCTGTTCAATAATCTTTTCTTGAGTGCTCTAGTAATTTTGCCAATATGCATCTTACTGTAAAGGTAAGTGATGCTGTAATTTATGTGAAATGCAATACAATTCGAAACATCCTTTAAAGTGCATCTTAAGCTGTTTTCTGGATAAATGATCTTTTTTTTTTTTTTTTTTTCTCAAAAAAGTTTTATTAGTACAAACTTACATAAGTGGTAACAAAATATTAAATCCAAAGTACAAACATTTTTATTTCCCCCCCCCCCAGACCCACCCCCTTCCCTCCCCACCTCCCCCCCCCCGGACTTCCCAGAGATAATACAGGGCATAATAATAAGTTTAAATTGTTAATAAAAAGAAAAAGGAAAAAGGAAAAAAAGAACACTATTTTTTAAAAAAAACTTCAACTCCAAACTATACAGTACTAATATATCGCATTTGTATACAATAGTAAAGATACAAAAAAGAGAGAGAAAAAAAAAGAAAGAGAATAAAAAAAAGAAAGAAAGAAAGAGAAAACTCTTTAACACTACAAACAAACAAACCTCCTACCTCCTCCCTTCAGTCCTCTATCTTATACAAGGTAAGTGTTACATAAGTAATAACTAAATATAAAATACACAAATCTTAAACTAATATTATTGACATTAGAAATAACCTCTAAGATAAAACTTAACTAAATGTTACATAAGTAATCATCAAATATTAAATTTCATCATGATATTCTAAGTTAATTCGCTAACTTCAATAAACAAAAAAAGAAAATAAAAGAAGAATAAACAATAAACAAATCTTCAACAAACTATATATATCTAATATTATCAACATTAAAAATAACCTCAAAATTATATAAAACTTAACTAAATATTGCATAAGTAATCATTAGATAGGGAAAAGATAAAATACAATCATATTAGTCTCTATCCATCCAATATATTTCAACATCACATTGTTTTGTATCTTGATAGTTCATCTTTTAATAGTTCAATAAATTCAAATTTGTCAAGTCGTCTCCCGTCTGCTCCCAAACCTCCATCTCCTCTTCCCCAGCTATCTGATTCAGGCACTCCTTTTGGATTTTTGAGTCTATTTCTTTTTGATCCATCGAAGGTGGCTTCCCCTCCTCCTCCTCTTTTATTTTCATACACCCTTCTTCTGGAATCTTGGATATATCAGCCTTTAGAACATTGACATAAAATTCAGTAGCTTTTTTTATCGTGTTGAGCCGGTATCTTTTTCCAGAAAATTTCACTGTTACTCCAACTGGTGCTTCCCATTTATATTGTAAATTTAATCTCTTAAATTCATCAATCAAAAAAGTATAGCTTTTCCTGGCTTTAAGCATTTTAGAGGGGATTTCTTTCCAAATCTTTAGTTCCTGACCATTCACCATAAGATTATTGTTAAACGTTGCTTGTATAATTCTGTTCCGTAGAGCTCTTGTGGTAAAATATATGACAATATCCCTTGGTAGATGCTTTTGTTTGGCGTACCACGAGTTGATTCTGTATGTTTTGTCGATTTGTGTAGCCAATTCCGCTTTAGAAATTCCAGACACCTGATCCAATATGTCAACCATCCTGCCTTTTAAATTTTCATATAATCCTTCTTTCAAACCTCTAATCCTTATAGCAACTTCCATAGATCTGAACTGAGTCATTAAGACCTCTTTTTCAAAATTTGCAATGTCATTTTGGATTTTATCTATGTAATTCACCGAAGTTGCCAAAGCTTGTTTATTTGTTTCAGTACGTTCTGCCAAAACTTCAATATTTGTTGCTAAGCCTTTGCAAACCTCTAACACATCAAATCTTAGTTGTTGATTCATATTCTTCAAAGCAGCCTGCATCTTATGGTCTATCTCACTTATTTTCTGGTTAAATTCCAAAGTAAGTTCATGTTTCATAATCTTTAAATTATTTAATAAATTTTCAGGTGTCAAAAGCTGTGGAGGTGTTAGCTCAGTGTTAAGTTGCATTTTAGAAATATATCCAGATGAATAGTCATTTCTTTTAGTCAAAACAGTCTTTCCAGATTTTGAAGCCATTATGGTGTTTCAAAAGAGTACAAAGAAAAAAGAGAAAGGAGAAAGAAAAAAAAGCCAGGTGTCTGATTAAAGTTCTTTCCAGTTTCAAAACCAGGTAGTCTTTTATTATTAAAAATCTTTCAATTATAACTTTAATCCAGGGTTAGGAGACAGAGAAAGAAAAAGCCATTTTTCCAAGTTAAAAGTTTCCATAAGAGAAAAAAAAAAAGCCTCTGGGAAAACGAAAGTCACTTTCACTTCTCAATCGCCATATTGTTACTTTGTTTCCTTTGTTTCCTTGCCGAAGTGAAAGCTTACCCAGGAGTTGAAAAAAAAAGAAAAAAGAGGTTTCAATACTTGCCCATCTCACGCCTGTTTCTCTCTGTCTGCTTCTATAGTTCAAAAGTAATTGTAAATCCCATTCTGGAAGCAGCGGCTGGTCACGACATCTAGCTCCGCAAAAGCGGAGGTTTCCTGATCCTCGGAGCTGGAGACAGGCTGCATGGGGAGCTCTCCCTTCGCGCCCCTAGATGGCTTCTAGGGCGCTGGGGGGGCTCTACCCCACCTGTCAGGCTCTCATCTCTCCCCTTTGCCCGGGGAAGAGATTTCAAAGCCGCCAGACAGCTGTTCTGGCGGCTTTTTACGAGGATCGGAAAGGCGTCCGACAAAGGGACGTCCGCGATGGCGCTCCAAACCGGAAGTCCTGGATAAATGATCTTGTTCGACTTCTGACTATGAAGACAGATGGAGCCTTTTACCTTTTAATGACCTATCAATTATTTCTTTAAGAGAGTGGTGGGTGGCCTAGTGGTGAAGACGCTTGCCTCCAGGTTGGAAGGTTGAGAGTTCAATCTTAGGTAGCAGCAGATGTTTCTCTCTCCTAGGGTGCAAAGAGAAAAATATCTGCTGCAAACTCCGTGTAGGCATCAGGAAGGGCATCCGGGCAGTAAATGCTCAGCTCCATTCAGTCATGCAGCTCCATTCAATTCTACCCCAAATAAGTGGATCCTGCCATGGCACATGGGAATAATGCTAGAAAGAAAAACAGTGAGAACAATCAACTAATGGAACAGCTTGCTTTCAGAAGTTGTGGATGCTCCATCACTGGAGGCTTTCAAAATGAGACTGGACAACCGTTTGTCTGGAATGGTATCGGGTCTCTTGCTCGAGAAAGCGGTTGGATTAGGAAACCTGCAAGGTCCCTTCCATTATTCTACGTTCTAAGTTTCGGTAAACTGTGTTTATTGTCTAATTCTCAAAGAATCTGCCACTTTGTCATGTCTGACTTTTCTGCAGGTAGGTAAAACTAAAATATCTGAAATAGTTTTAGAGAACTCTAATCCTAAAATAGTTGTTGTTGTTGTTTTCATGACAAACCTATCAAAAATCTAATAGAAAATGGTCATCAGGAGACTCTATAAGACTATGGAAGTGAAAATAATTAAATGTGCCCCCTGCTTCCCCATGCAGAACAGACATTTTCAAGGATTTGCATTTAAAAAATGCAAATGTGATCTGATTTATTCTTTCCTTGGTAAAATCTTTTGGTGAATAGAATAGAATAGAATAGAATAGAATAGAATAGAATAGAATAGAATAGAATAGAATAGAATAGAATAGAATAGAACAACAGAGCTCAAAGGGGACCTTGGAGGTCTTCTAGTCCAACCCCCTGCTCAGGCAGGACTACACCACTTCAGACAAATGGTTTTCCAATCTCTTCTTAAAAACTTCCAGTGTTGGAGCATTTACAACTTCTGGAGGCAAGTTGTTCCACTGATTAATTGATCTCACTGTCAGGAAATTTCTCCTTAGTTCTAGGTTGCTTCTCTCCTTGTTTAGTTTCCACCAATTGCTTCTTGTTCTACCCTCAGGTGCTTTGGAGGATAGTTTGACTCCCTCTTCTTTGTGGCAACCCCTGAGATATTGGAAGACTGCTATCATGTCTCCCCTGGTCCTTCTTTTCACCAAACTAGACATACCCAGTTCCTGCAACCGTTCTTCATATGTTTTAGCCTCCAGTCCCCTAATCATCTTTGTTGCTCTTCTCTGCACTCTTTCTAGAGTCTCAACATCCTTTTTACATCGTGGCGACCAAAACTGGATGCAGTATTCCAAGTGTGGCCTTACCAAGGCATTATAAAGTGGTATATAAAGATGGAAGGTCCTTCAGCATCTGTTGTAAATTGTGATACAAAATTTTGACTCCAGCTTCCAAATTAAAAATGGTTTAAGAAGAAATAAGGCATCTTTATTTACTAAGCCAATAGAGTTTATCTGGTGTCTGAACCAGATGTGGAAAAAAAATGTAAAACTCTGAAGCAGTCAGGCGTTTATTGATAAGAAAATCCGAGATCTTCCGCTGATATACCTGAGTTCCCTTATCTCTCATATTATAACCTTCAAAAAACAGAAAATTAAAAGCTCAGAACTGGTTGACGAATCAATATTTTATGATAAAAATCAGGAGAACTTCTCCAGGGATGTTTGAAAGAGAGAGAACTACCTCGTAGCCTAAAATACAATCGTTTCATGTTTTGTGTGAGCCCGTTGCATAAATCAAATGTGTGGTGTTTTTTTTCTTATCGCGTGTTGCTAGCCTAAGTTGCAGAAATAACCGTGCTTCGTTTTAAGCAAGTCCGAGGCTTTTTTTTGCAATCTTTTGCAAAGAAAAAAAAAGATTTCTGCTAAAGCACTTGATTTCTCCATCCCTTGTTTGAAGTTGCTGCTTAGCACACCAGTGGTCTGCTGGGGGGGTCTCGCCTTTGGCCTTCTCCTTTCTTGCAATGATATGGGCAAGGTCCTCTCTTGGCTCATGTGTCTAAAAACACTGAGACCTCTTTTGCGGTATATCTGTCTCTCTAATATTGGGTTTTCTGTAAGAATGTGTCTGTTCATTTTGGTTTTGCTAATCGTCACCAAAACGTTCTTCCCAGGGGTGAAATTCAGCAGGTTCTGACAGGTTCTGGAGAACCAGTAGTGGAAATTTTGAGTAGTTTGGAGAACCGACAAATACCACCTCTGGCTGGCCCCAGAGTGGGGTGGGAATGGACATTTTGCTGTATCCTTCCCCCAGGAATGGGGAGGGAATGGGGATTTTGCAGTATCCTTCCCCTGCCACACCCACCAAGCAGAACCGGTAGGGAAAAAATTTGAATTTCACCCCTGGTTCTGCCAATCGCAAATATTCAGAATAACAGAGTTGGAAAGGACCAAGAATATAGACAATTCCAGAACTGGTTGGTTTTGGTTGTTGAGTTTTGGTTGTTGTTGAGATATGATATATGATATGATATGATATGATATGATATGATATGATATGATATGATATGATATGATATGATATGATATGATATGATGATATGATATGATATGATATGATATGATAACATAACATAACATAACATAACATAACATAACATAACATAACATAACATAACATAACATAACATAACATAACATAACAAATAATATAATATAATATAATAATATAATAATATAATATAATATAATATAATATAATATAATATAATATAATATAATATAATATAATATAATATAATATAATATAATATAATATAATATAATATAATATAATATAATATAATATAATATAATATAATATAATAACATAACATAACATAACATAACATAACATAACATAACATAACATAACATAACATAACATAACATAACATAACATAACATAATATAACATATAATATAATATAATATAATATAATATAATATAATATAATATAATATAATATAATATAATATAATATAATATAATATAATATAATATAATAATACAATATAATACAATACAATACAATACAATATAATAATATAAATCATAACACACTATTATCAGCTGCATTTACAGAATACCAAATCCCGAAGGAGACTCAACAGTTTGCAAAATAGAAGACATAAAGAACCAATTAAGAAAATGTATGCAAGTAAAAGATCCCCAGAGGAATGAAACCAGATTAAAATTAAATTAAACTAAATTGAAATCAAGGCTCAAATACAATCAGAGTAGGAGACAACTTGAAGTCTACCACAAATTCGTGCCAAAGAACCAGTGCAAAAGAACCATCGGACCAGATGGACTATGTGCACACTTCCTAAAAAAGATCTCCACAGCCATTGCCGAGCCACTACGCATAATCTTTGAAAAATCCTACAGGACCAGTTCCCTACCAAACCTATGGTCATTAGCCACGGTCATCCCCATCTTCAAAAAGGGAGATCCCAGTCTAGTAGAAAACTACCGACCAATCTCTCTATGCTGCGTCACATGCAGAGTCATGGAAACAATCATAAACCAATCCATTACCCTCCACCTAGAAACTAACAACCTACTTTCAAACAAACAATTCGGTTTCAGGAAAAAACTATCCTGCAATCTACAACTACTACACTGCAAAAACATATGGACCACAAAACTGGACCAGGGCAAAACAATAGACGCAGTTTACATAGACTTCTGTAAAGCCTTCGACTCAGTGGTTCACGATAAACTACTTCTGAAACTGAAATCCTACGGCATCTCTGGACCCCTACATGACTGGTTAACTGCATTCCTGTCAAACAGACAACAAATGGTCAAAATAGGGAGCGCCCTATCAAACCCCGTTCCTGTTAACAGTGGTGTACCCCAAGGCAGCGTACTAGGACCCACACTCTTCATACTCTATATAAATGACCTTTGCGATCACATTACAAGCGACTGCGTTCTCTTCGCCGATGATGTAAAACTCTTCAACACCACCGACAACACTACTATCCTCCAAAAAGACTTAGACTTTGTGACAGAATGGTCTAACATCTGGCAACTCCAAATCTCAACCAACAAATGCTCTGTCCTACACATTGGCAAAAAAAATCAGAACATTAAATACAAGCTGAAAAGTCAAGACCTTACAGACGACCCTCACTCTGTCAAAGACCTTGGAATACTCATATCAAATGACCTAAGTGCCAAAGCCCACTGCAACAACATCGCCAAAAAGGCTTCAAGAGTTGTTAACCTAATCTTATGTAGCTTCTTCTCCGGTAATATCACACTACTAACCAGAGCATACAAAACATTCGCCAGACCAATCCTTGAATACAGCTCATCTGTCTGGAACCCACACCGCATATCAGACATAAATACATTAGAAAGTGTCCAGAGATACTTTACAAGAAGAGTCCTCCACTCCTCTACTCGCAACAGAATACCTTACGCAACCAGACTTGAAATCCTGGGCTTAGAAAGCTTAGAACTACGTCGCCTTCGGCACGACCTAAGCATAACTCATAAAATTATCTGCTACAACGTCCTTCCTGTCAATGACTACTTCAGCTTCAACCACAACAATACACGAGCACATAACAGATACAAACTCAAAGTGAACCGCTCCAAACTTGACTGTAGAAAATACGACTTTAGCAACAGAGTGGTAAATGCCTGGAACTCACTACCTGACTCTGTGGTTTCGTCACCAAACCCCCAAAACTTTACCCTTAGACTGTCCACTGTTGACCTCACCCGATTCCTAAGAGGTCAGTAAGGGGCGTGCATAAGTGCACCAGCGTGCCTACCGTCCCTGTCCTAATGTTCCCGCTTATCAGTACCCATCTTATGTATACAAACAATGTTTTATCTATGTATATTACCAACATGTACTTGACAAAATAAATAAACAAACAAAACAAACAAAAATACACTGGTTGAGTACAAAGTTCCTTTTCTACATAACCTGTTCAGAAATAAATCCATTAATCAAAGTACTTATGGGATTATCTTATATATATTTTACTGAGTCAAAGAGTAAATGCTACAATTGTAATTGCAGCTTCCTTGTATTTGTCCCTTCTCACAGAAGGTCTATTTGGCCAATAAAAACAAGAGTGTTTATCAATATTAGCTGATAAAAAAAAAATTTCCTCCACGTTGGGTAGATGCAGAAAGTTACTTCTTCTTGTCCTGAACCCAAATTCCTGAAGCTAAGAAAATCAGGAACTGAATGGAAAAACCCCAACATTGGCTGTTTTGAGTTTAAAGCTGAAAGATTATCAATCTATGCATGTACAAGCCATCAATCCCAGCTTAATAAACACGATGCTGATTAGACACCTGAGACAGTGGTTAAGAGAGTTTTGTCCCATTTTATGACCTTTCTTGCCACAGTTGTTAAGTGAATCTCTGCAGGCGTTAAGCTAGTGACACCATAGTTAGGTGAATCTGGTTCCCCGTTGACTTTGCTTCTCAGAAGGTCACAAAAAGAGATCATATGAACCTGGGACATTGTAACACATAAATAGATGCCAGTTGTCACATGTCTGAATTTAGATCATGTGACCATAGGGATGCTGCAACAATCGTAAGTGTGGGAAATATTTTCAAGTCACTTTTTGAGTGCTGTCGTAACTTCAAACGGTCACTAAACAATCTGTTGTAAGTCAAGGGCTACCTGTATTTCTCTATCTACCTATCACTTTAAAAAAAAACCTAGGCTAACAAACTGCTCCAATCATATCTGACTCTTATCAGGGTACCAACTATCAACGGTACTCTAACACAACTAAAAACTAAACAGTGCAACAATAAAAGCTGGGCGAATATGACCTCGTAGATGACCCGCACTCTGTCAAGGACCTAGAAGTACTCATCTCAAATGATTTAAGCCACAGAGCTCACTGTAACAGCATTGCCAAAAAGGCATTAAGAATTGTTAACCTAATTCTGCGAAGCTTTTTCCTCCGGTAACATTGCACTGCTAACTAGGGCATACAAAACCTTTGCTAGACCAATTCTCGAATACAGCTCATCTGCCTGGAATCCACACTATATATCGGACATTAATACAATTGAGCAAGTCCAGAGGTATTTCACGAGAAGAGCCCTCCACTCCTCTACTCACAACAGAATACCTTATGCCACCAGGCTTGAAATTTTGGCCTTGGAAACACCTAGAACTAAGCCGCCTACGGTCTGACCTAAGTGTAGTACACAGAATTGTCTGCTACAACATCCTACCTGTCAATGATTACATCAGCTTCAACCGCAATAATACACGGGCAAACAGTAGATATAAACTCAAAATAAACCGCTCCAAACTTGATTGCAGAAAATACGACTTCGGCAACAGAGTGGTCAATGCCTGGAATGCACCACCTGACTCTGTTGTTACATCCTCAAACCCCCATAGCTTTAACCTTAAACTATCTACCGTGGACCTCACCCCATTCCTAAGAGGGGGCATGCATAAGCGCACCAGCATGCCTACCATCCCTGTCCTACTGTCCCCATTTATTCAAACTCATTTCCTGTGTTCATGTCCATGTTTATACTTACCGTATTTTTTGGAGTATAAGACACAGCTTTTTCCTCCCTAAAAGTGGCTGAAAATTTGGGTGCATCTTATACTCTGAATGTAGCTTTTTCGGAGCTTTTCTCCAGCCCTAACTAGGTGCTAACGATCTTCCCAGCTCTTACCTTACTCTCTCCAAAGAATGTTTTTCCAGCCCTAAGTCTTTGCAGGGTTTTTTTCATTGCTCTACTTGCTCAAATAAGTTTTTTTTTAGCCCTAACCAGGTGCTAATGATCTTCCCAGCTCTTACTGGCTTGCAGGCTCTTTCATTGTTATTCTCTCCGAAGGAGGTTTTTTAAAGTCCTAACCAGGGGATAAAATAATGTGCTGAAGCTGACCAGACTAAGGATGCTAGCCAGATGAATACCTGGTAGGCAGATTTCCCCCCCCCCTATTTTCCTCCCCAAAAACTAAGGTGCGTCTTATACTCTGGTGCGTCTTATACTCCGAAAAATACAGTATACCTGTTATCTCGTATATGTTTGAATGAATGAATGAATGAATAAATAAATAATGAATGAATGAATGAATAATAGATAGATAGATAGATAGATAGATAGATAGATAGATAGATAGATAGATAGATAGATAGATAGATAGATAGATAGATAGATAGATAGATAGATAGATAGATAGATAGATAGATAAATAAATAAAACCAAATTACTAAACCACCAAGGAAGACGTGTTGTACACATTCAGCCTTCCAGGAGGAGAAAACCAACCCTTCTTCCCAACCAGTCTTGACTTTAAGCTTTCCAAAAAGCTAAATTGTCCCTTTTTAATGGCTGTGAAGATGGTTTGCTTCTAAAGCAGATCAAGAGGTTGGCTGAGGGTTTCCAAAAGAGTGGGATGAAGGTAGAACACAGTAGAATGAAGTAGAATACAGCAGGCGTCTCGTCTCCAAGCTTGACAACTTTAGGACTTGTGGACTTCAACTCCCAGAATTGGCTGGCTGAGGAATTCTGGGAGTTGAAGTCTACCAGTCATAAAGTTGCCAAGGTTGGACGTTCCTGGAATACAGCATATCCTGCAAGGGAAGATGTTGTTCCTCTTGAAATTTGTCTTTTGTGGGACTATGTAATCTGCAAGATCCTTCTTCTCTACTAGAACTGGCGATTCTGTTTTCTAACATCCAGCTTGTTCACTTCTTTTTTCCCCCAAAGATCTATTTCTGGGTTGCCTTTCCAAAGATGCAGAGGAAGAATGAAAATGGCAGAAGCAGGTGTGGAAGCAGAATTTCACCTGCCGACAAAGACCTAACGCGTTTTCCCAAAACTGCCGAGAGGTGGGAAGAGAAAAGCCAATTGGATGGATGTCTCACTACTTAGCAAAGCAACCTGGTAGGTAGCATGCTTATAATTTCCAAGCAGACATCCACAATCAACGTGTGTGCATTGATGTTGGCTGTCAATTCCCATGAAAGTGACACCCTTTAGGAATTTTCAACTGAGCAATTTCTAAAATGACATTTTCCCCTCATTAGCAAATCAGAATCCTCCTTCCTCCTGCTCCTCCTCTTCCTCCTTTATGGGGCTTCCTCCCTCTTTCTTTCCTGCACGTTCCAGCAACCATTTGCTAATTGGCTTTCTGCAGTCAAAGGGAATCAGGAATTATTACATCTGAGCAAGCAAAGTATCCTTTTGTTAGCACCAGTAGCATTTGGAACGAAGAACTTCTCAAAGGCAGCAACGGTCTCCGTGATGCCAAACTGAGCTCTCTTTCCCAGAGGTTTGCAGCTGGGTTGAATTAACTTCTGCTGGAAAGAAACACAATGTATGCACTCTGGGAGAGAGAGAGAGAGAAAGAGGGGGGGGAAACCTAAACTGGATTGCACTCAAAATCTGCCATTACATCTGCAGAATGAAAAGGGGTTTTGCTGCAGTGCGCAGCAACTCTGCTAGCTCAGAGTTAAAGAAGAAGAAAAACAAACAGTCCAAAATAGCTTCTTTTTTTCCCCTTTCGAAAGAGGGAGAACAAAAATACACACTCAAAAGCCATCAGGCCTCTATTCATCCATGGCGGTCTTCCTTTTGCTGGATGAAGGCAGGGAAGAATTGCTGTATTAAGGAGACAAAGGAAGACTACGGGAAGACACAAGAGATTTTCAGCTACGCTGCTACCTACAGTATCTCTGCTCTTTGGGTATATGCTCCATTCTGAATAAAAGAATAACAGAGTTGGAAGGGACCTTGAAGGTCTTCAAATACAGATCACGCTAGACTAATCTTATAGGAGCTGAAGTGGTGCAGTGGTTAAATGCAGCTATTGCAGGCTGACTGCTAGTTCAACAGTTCAGCTGTTCAAATCTCACTAGGCTCAAGGTTGACTCAGCCTTCCATCCTTCCGAGGTCGGTAAAATGAGGACCCAGATTGTTGGGGGCAATATGCTGAACTCTGTAAACCACTTAGAGAGGGCTGTAAAGCACTATGAAGCGGTATATAAGAAAAGTGCTATTGCTATTGCTATTGCATTCTTTGACAAAGTAACAAAATTAGTGGACCAGAGGAATACTGTCGATATAATTTACTTGGACTTCAGTAAGGCATTTGATAAAGTAGACCATAACCTACTACTAGATAAAGTAGAAAAATGTGGGTTAGACAGCAACACCACCAGATGGATTCGAAACTGGCTGTTCCAACCGCACTCAACGTGTAGTGCTCAATGGAACACCATATACATGGAGGGAAGTATGCAGTGGAGTACCCCAAGGCTTTGTTTTAGGCCCAGTACTCTTCAACATCTTCACCAATGACTTGGACGAGGGGATAGATGGGGAACTCATCAAATTTGCAGATGAAACTAAACTGGCAGGAATAGCCAACATTCCAGAAGATGGGCTCAAGATAAAGAAGGATCTTGACAGACTTGAACATTGGGCGCTATCTAACAAAATGAAATTCAATGGTGAAAAAAGTAAGGTTCTACATTTAGGCAAGAAAAACAAAATGCACAGGTACAGTATATGTGGTACCTTGCTCAACAGTAGTAACTGTGAGAGGGACCTTGGAGTTCTAGTGGACAACCATTTAAATATGAGCCAGCCGTGTGCAGCAGCTGCCAAAAAAGCCAACACAGTTCTAGGCTACATTAACAGAGGGATAGATTCAAGATCACGCGAAGTGTTAATGCCACTTTATAATGCCTTGGTAAGGCCACACTTGGAATACTGCATTCAGTTTTGGTCGCCACAATGCAAAAAGGATGTTGAGACTCTAGAAAGAGTGCAGAGAAGAGCAACAAAGAGGATTAGGGGACTAAAGGCTAAAACATATGAAGAACGGTTGCAGGAACTGGGTATGTCTAGTGTAATGAAATGAAGGACTAGGGGAGACATGATAGCAATGTTCCAATATCTCAGAGGTTGCCACAAAGAAGAGGGAGTCAAACTATTCTCCAAAGCACCTGAGGGTAGAACAAGAAGCAATGGGTGGAAACTAATCAAGGAGAGAAGCAACTTAGAACTAAGGAGAAATTTCCTGACAGTGAGAACAATTAATCCGTGGAATAGCTTGCCTCCAGAAGTTGTGAATGCTCCAACACTGGAAGTTTTTAAGAAAATGTTGGATAACCATTTGTCTGAAGTGGTG
This sequence comes from Diadophis punctatus similis, assembly GCA_023053685.1. Lineage (NCBI taxonomy): Eukaryota > Metazoa > Chordata > Lepidosauria > Squamata > Dipsadidae > Diadophis > Diadophis punctatus. Next base: position 12,549,549 of record JALIGW010000021.1, read on the forward strand.
TAGGGTTTCCTGCCTAAGCAGGGGGTTGGATTAGAAGACCTCCAAGGTCTCTTCCAACTCTGTTATTCTATTCTATTCTATTCTATTCTATTCTATTCTATTCTATTCTATTCTATTCTATTCTATTCTATTCTATTCTATTCTATTCTATTCTACTCTATTCTATTCTAGTTCAACTCCTGCTGAAGCAGGATATCCTAGACCTAGACCGTTTCAGACAAATAGTTGTCCAATCTCATCTTGAAAATCTCCAGTGATGGAGCACCCACAATTTCTGAAGGCAATCCATTCCACTGATGAATTGTTCTCACTGTCAGGAAATTTCTTCTTAGTTCTAGGTTGGTTCTCTCCTTGATTAGTTTCCATCCGTTGCTTCTTGTCCTGCTTTGGAGAATAGGTGGACCGCCTCTTCTTTGTGGCAGCCCCTCAAATATTGGAAGACTGCTATCATGTCATCCCTAATCCTTCTCTTCATTAAGCTAGACGTATCCAGTTCCTGCAACCATTCTTATGCTTTATCCTCCAGTCCCCTAATCATCTTTGTGGCTCTTCTCTGCACTCTTTCTAGAGTCTCAATTTCTTTTTTTATAGCATGGCAACCAAAACTAGATGCAACATTGGATTCCAACGAGAACAATCTACGACAGATCCTGGATGGATCAGAGATAATGATTGCAGTGGGTTATGGTAGGTTAGAAGCAGCTGTGGACTTTGTGCTAGTTAAATACAATATTAGATTGTCAATAAGAGAGCTTTGCAGTTTAGCTTTGATGTTGGGTTTACCTGTTAATTTTTTTTTAACAGTAGATAGATTGTAAGGTAAACAAGGATGTAGAAGCTCATAAATTGTGGCCCTGCTTTGCAAGGGTGGGAAAACTATTATTGTTGAAATATATTTCTCCGTATTCAACTAGGAGGAACAATCTATATTGTGTGTGTTTTTTCTTTTTTTAATCCACTTTTTTTTCCTCCTTGACCTGTTTAGTTTTGCTGTGATGTTGATTTTTTTTGTTTTGTTTTGAAGTTTGCATTTTAACGTTGGAAATAAAATAAAAATTGAATGGGGGGAAAAGAGTCTAGGATAGTGTTGTTGTTTTTTAACGAAGTCATAATCTTCCAATGGCCTTATTCGAAGAAGGGGCTTGAGGAAAATAAACAAGTTAAACCTTATTTCTGGATTATGTCTATGTACGCCCACTGGCATCATTTGTTGTTTTGATCCAAGTTCTCAGTTTTCTTCCTTGCCATGTGGTGAGATCTTAATATTATAAGCTTGGCAGATTTATACACCGAGAAACAATCCTCTGTAGGTGTCTACGGAGATTCTCAGTCCTCCAGGTCATGGTTGTCCCAAAGGTGCTTTTTCAAGAGACAACTGGACTTTCTTGGTTTTCTTTGAAGACATTTCACTTCTAATCCAAGAAGCTTCTTCAGTTCTTCTTCTTCTTCAGAATTGAAGAAGCTACTTGAATGAGAAGCAAAACACTTTCAAAGAAATATCTATGGAGATTCTCAGTCCTCCAGGTCATGGTTGTCCCAAAGGTGCTTTTTCAAGAGGCAACTGGACATTCTTGGTTTTCTTTGAAGACATTTCACTTCTCATCCAAGAAGCTTCTTCAGTTCTTCTTCTTCAGAATTGAAGAAGCTACTTGAATGAGAAGCAAAACACTTTTTTTTCAATATCTATGGAGATTCTCAGTCATCCTGGTCATGGTTGGCCCAAAGGTGCTTTTTCAAGAGGCAACTGGACTTTCTTGGTTTTCTTTGAAGACATTTCACTTCTCATCCAAGAAGCTTCTTCGGTTCTTCTTCTTCTGCAGAATTGAAGAAGCTACTTGAATGAGAAGCAAAACACTTTCAAAGAAATATCTATGGAGAGTCTCAGTCATCCAGGTCATGGTTGGCCCAAAGGTGCTTTTTCAAGAGGCAACTGGACTTCCTTGGTTTTTCTTTTGAAGACATTTTGCTTCTCATCCAAGAAGCTTCTTCAGTTCTTCAGAGCTGAAGAAGCTTCTTGGATGCGAAACAAAACGTCTTCAAAGAAAACCAAGAAAGTCCAGTTGCCTCTTGAAAAAGCACCTTTGGGACAATCCTTTGTAGGGGATCCCAAAAAGTTTCAGATCAAAATATTGGGTGGTGCTGTTTTCAATGCTCAATTTCAATACTTGTGTCAAATGTGTCACAAAGGTTTACGAAATGTGAATTATAAGCCAATAACAGCCCATATTTTAAAATCTATAAAAAGAAGGACTCTTTTTAATAAGGTCATGTGTGGGTGTACAAGGATAGGTATCAGTGATGGGTTCTAACTTACCTCGCCGCCGGTTCGCTCCCTCCCGCGCCATGTGGGCGCATCACGCCATGTGAGTGCACTGCGTAGGCGCATGCGTATTGTGTGCCACGTGGCCGCGCCACGCAGGCACATGCATGCATGCGCAGTGCTGAAACCCTAGCTTCTGCACATGAGCAGAAGCAAGAAACAGAAGCAAAAAACAAAATGGCGGCACCTATGGTGCCGCCGAGCGAGCCGGTTCAGGGGCGTGGCCAGCCGGCAATTGGTCCCAGTTCAGCAAGTGGGGAGAAATTCCCGCTACTGGTTTTATAGAACCGGTCCAAACTGGGAGCAACCCACCTTTGATGTGCATCTTGTGATATTGTATCAACGCAGTGACAGTCAATGTACAGAAATGATTTATGACTTTGATAACCGAATGACTCTTCAATTAGTTTGTATTGCATATATGTATTTCATAAAAACTATGAATTAGCTAAGGATACCTGGGTTACAACCAAGGGTTTACCCATACGCACTTCTGGGAAAGAAATATGGATATTATGCTCTATTTTCAGAGTTCTCAAAGCATCTAATTAATGTTGTTGTTTTTTTGGTGGGGGGGGGAATAAGAAACTGGGCAAGGCCATTCTTCCTTCATTATAATCTTACGCTTGAATCCTCCTAGCAAAATTTCAGCGGTGTCATCCGTAACAGAGCCTGACCTACTTGCGAAATTGTAGTCAGGAATTACGCAATGTTTCAAAAATTTCACCTTCCTGAATATTCCAGTTTCTCTCATTTGTGTTAAAACTCTACCTGGGAGGGTGGGACTGAAGCTGGTGGCTTTTCAACTACAGTGTCAACACAAATACAGGTGGTCCTCGAATTACGACCACAATTAAACCCCAAATTTATGTTGCTAAGCGAGACATTTATTGATATATTTATTTTGTCGTGTTTATGTAGGGTACACTATATGGGAGGTGGTGACCCTTTGAGAGCTGTATGCAACGGAATTTCATTCTAAGTCTCAAGTCTAAGTCTCGTTGAATGAATTTTGCTCCATTTTACAGGAATAGCTTTCTTGCCGCTGTCATTGAATGAATCACTGCAGCTGGTAAGTTAGTAATTTGGTTGTTAAGCGAATCTGGCTTCCTCATTGACTTTGCTCGTCTGAAGATCGCAAAAGGGGATCATATGACCCCAGAACACTGCAACCGTCATAAGTATGAAGCAGTTGCCAAGCATCTGAATTTGATCACGGGATCTTCTTAAGTGTGAAAAATGGTCATAAGATACTTTTCCAGTGCTGTTGTAACTTTGAACCATCACTAAATGAACTGTTGTAAGTTGAGGATTACCTATTTGCAGTAGTGGGGAATATCTCTAGCTCAGGTGTAGGACGAGGGTGAAGGTTCGTACTCCGAGATTGTGGGTTGGTTTCTGTTAAATTGTGGGCAAAGATCGCAGGAGACAGACTTCAGAACAGCTCTTTTATTAGCTCACTCAAGCAACCAGCAGCTTGCAGTCTGACAGATAGCCCTTTTATAGGGAGCTGTCAGACACAACAACCAATAGCGTATGAGCATTCAAACACATGACCAGGGTGGCAACAACAGTTCAGGTAGAGTTCAACTATAAACATAACAACAACAGTTCAGTCAGAGGTCGTCTAGTCAAAACAAGTTCATGGTTCAGTTATAGGTCAGTCAGTCAGGTGTAGGCATTACTAGGCTATGCAACATCTTCAAGCAGACTTTATGTGAGTGTTAGTGTACTTCTGTTTATGAGGGCTTTGTGAGAGGTCAGGTCTTGTGATAGGACAGGTGTGGATATGTCAAGTGAGGTTCTTGTAATGGGTCTTGAGATGGATCCAGGTGTGAGTCATCAGTGGGAGTCTTGTGATGGGTTTTGAGCAGTGGTGAAATTCAAAAATTTTCCCTACCGGTTCTGTGGGCATGGCTTGGTGGGCGTGGTAGGGGAAGGATACTGCAAAATCCCAATTCCGTCCCCACTCCAGGGAAAGGATACTGCAAAATCCCCATTCCTTCCCCACTCCTGGGGGAAGGATACTGCAAAATCTCCATTCCCTCCCCACTCCAGGGGAAGGATACTGAAAAATCACAATTCCCTCCCCACTCCAGGGGAAGGATACTGAAAAATCACAATTCCCTCCCCGCTCCAGGGGAAGGATACTGCCAAATCCCCATTCCCTCCCTACTCCAGGGGAAGGATACTGCATAATCCCCATCCCCTCCCCACACCAGGGGAAGGATACTGCAAAATCCCCATTCTTCTCCACTCCTGGGGGAAGGATGCTGCAAAATCACCATTCCCACCCCGCTCCAGGGGAAGGATACTGAAAAATCACCATTCCCACCCCGCTCCAGGGGAAGGATACTGCCAAATCCACATTCCCTCCCCACTCCAGGGGAAGGATACTGCCAAATCCACATTCCCTCCCCACTCCTGGGGGAAGGATACTGCCAAATCCACATTCCCTCCCCACTCCAGGGGAAGGATACTGCAAAATCTCCATTCCCACCCCACTCTGGGGCCAGCCAGAGGTGGTATTTGCCGGTTCTCCAAACTACTCAAAATTTCCGCTACCGGTTCTCCAGAACCTGTCAGAACCTGCTGAATTTCACCCCTGGTTTTGAGATGGGTCGCATGTCAAGTGAGGACTTGTGATGGGTCAGGCGTGGGTCACATCAGGTGAGCTTCTTGTGATGGCTCTTGTGATGGGAAAGTTACATCAGGTGAAGGTTGTTGGGAGGTGAACTGCTGGTTGGGGGTCTTGCATGGGTTGGTGACATCTCTGGTTGGCTGTGTGGTTGATTTGGATTCTGAGGGGTTCGTAGGCTGGTTGTAGGTCAATGTGTCTGTTGGTGGGATGGCTTTGATGAAGTCATGAGCATGGCGGGCGGTAATGTGGCCAATTATTTTTGTGTTGTTCCAATCGAACCGCTGCTGTTTGGTGTCGGTGTGGGTAGAGATTTGGGATTGTAGCTTTTGACTGGCAGCCGACGTTTGTGGATCCTGGTTTTTAATAACTACCTGTACATAATTGTTCAAGGGAATGTTTATTGAGTTTATTGAGATGTTGTTTCAACTTCCTTCTCCTTCACTTTCTCCACCGACCCCTGTAACGATTTCCCTCAGCTACAGGTTTACAGAGAGAGACCAGGGAGTTTTAGATCTTGGTTAATACCTGTAAGGCGTAAGTGGGGAATTTTGAATATTGCTACCCAGAGAGTCAAAACAGACCATCCCTGTAGATTTATAGCTCAGGTAATCTACTCAGTCAACCTGGTAGGGACTAATTTGCATCCTTAGGAAGAGAGAACCAGGGAAGGGAAGTTTGAGCAATCTGTTAGTCAAGATTGCAAAATACCTGTAACTCACGTCAGCTCTCTTTGAAATAGAGAGAGACCAAACTTCCCCTTACACACCCACACACCCACCCCGCCCCCAATACCTGAGATGCTTGATGAAACTAGTTCTTGCAAGACATTGTTGTGATGACCCATGGCACGGCACAGAGATGACACAAATAGCTGGCAGTTAAAACTGGCCCTTTTATGCTCCAAATCTCCCCCAAACAAACCTCAAACAGCCTCTGGTTGCAGTTAGTCCAGCCCAGCGCTGTCTGCACCAAGGCTGCATGGCAATAAATCCCAATTTTATCTAGCAAAACGAGAACAAAGCAAGGAGTTCAGGGGGCAAAAGATACATTCAGTCCAGAACGCCACACAGGAATGCAAGGATTCTTGGCAAGTTCAAACATCGGCACACAACACTCCAGGAACTCAGCATTTCTCCCCGACAAATGCCCCTCCCCACAGTGTCTCCTTAAGACTCATTCCCCAGGTGTGCCTGGTGAAGCTGGGTGGGGCACTCTCCTCATGAGTGGCCTCCTCCGTCTGACCTGATCCCGCCTCCTCTGCACTCTCCAAGCTCTTGCACCAGAAGGGGGTGGTTCATGATCCTGGACTGACTCTGCCCTTCCCCAATTTCCTCCAAGGCCAATGGAACTGCCCTCTCACTTGCTGTCAGTTCCTTGTTCCAGCTCATCTTCCGCTGCAGTGACAGACTATGACGGGGGCATAACAATTGTGTTGGCAAAATAAATATATGATTTTTTTTTAAAAGGACAGGGGATCGACTTTGAAAAAGGAAGATGGAAAGCAAAGAACAACCTGGATTTTGTCGAGTTTAATCTTCTCCCAAATCTCCCTAAAAGTACCTTGTGAATATAGGTAGTCCTGGACTCACATCCATTCATTTAGTGTCCGTTCAAAGTTCCAACGGCACTGAAAATAGTGACTTATGACCATTTTTCACACTTATGACCATTGCAACATCCCCGTGGTCACGTGATTTACATTCAGACGCTTGACAACTGATTCACATTTATGACGGTTGCAATGTCCCGGGGGTCACACAATCCCCTTTTGTGACCTTATGATAAGAAAAGTCAGGGGGGACCAGATTCACTTAACAACTGTAT
>JALIGW010000021.1:12558833-12578833 GCA_023053685.1 Diadophis punctatus similis
TTCCAGACAGTGAGAAGAATTAACCCGTAGAATGGAAGTTATGGGCGCTCCAACACTGGAGGTTTTTAAGAGATTGGACAACCATTTGTCTGAAATGGTATAAGGGTTTCCTGCCTGAGCAGGGGGGTTGGACTAGAAGACCTCCAAGGTCCCTTCCAACTCTGTTATTCTAACGAAGTTTATTTAAAGACCAGAAACCAGCTGATTGCAACGTTTATAATAAGGGAACCCAACCAGAGATTCTATCAATACTGCAAATGACTCTATAGCCGGAGGAGCTCTTCACAAACATTCAGCTACACAATTCTTCCTGCTGTTCTGGGGCGGGTGGGGGGATTGCAGGGAGAAGAGGAGAAAAAAGGAGACCAATAGAACCCACACATTGTCATCTGGAGAACCTCTGAGCAGCTGGCTGCTTTGGAATTCCAGGAGCTCCGTCCTTAATTGCCCACCGCCTTTCTCGCTTTCTCTGCGGAAGCGAAGTCTCCAACCTTGGGAGCCGGCTTAGGCCCTCGTGCCTGTTCTGACATCACAACGGTTGTACACAAAGTAGAAACACCCGGCGCTCATTTGTCAGCACTTCTTTATTCCATCTGAAGCTGCCCACAATTCCCCGTTCAGTAGGCAGGAGAGGATTGCAATCGACAAATCCTACAGCTGTCTGGCCCGAGGTCACTTGAACATATTCCATTTCGTTCTACTGGGAAAGCTTTGTTCTTTTTTATGTGCGCTACCATCAAAATGCCTTCAACTTCTGTTTCTGTGTTGCTTTTCTTTCCTTTTCTTTTTTCCCCATCTGTGCCTTGATCTTCTAGATCCTTGCTGCAGAATTGAACAGAGGTGGGAGAAGGGGAAATAACGGGGAAAAAAACATAGCATGACTCCAGTGGTCTCTATTTTGTTTGAATGGTGGCTTGGAAATATTATTTTTGGAGAGGGGGAAAAACGTCAGCATAATCATTGCCTTATCAGAGATTACGATCAGGTATTTTGTCCACCTCGACTGAAAGACAAAATGAACCCCTTGCTTCAGAAGCATCTCGTCACCTTCACAAGCGCGGCCAAAGGGCATTTCTTGAGAGTCGCTTCAGATCTTCTAAAGCCTGCTGAGATAACAATTGCTCAGCGAAGTTAAAGCTGTTACTGGATTGACTGAATTGGATTGGACAATGGTAGGGTTAGGGTACATTTCCAGAAAGGTAAGAGTCACAAAGAACTGTAGACGAGGAGGAAGAGGACCAGGGAGGAGGGAGGAGGGAGGAGAGAGGAGGAGGAGGAGGAGGAGGAGGAGGAGGAGGAGGAGGAGGAGGAGGAGGAGGTGAAAGAGGAAGAAGAAGAGGAAGAGGAAGAAGAGGAAGAAGAAGAGGAAGAAGAGGAAGAAGAAGAAGAAGAAGAAGAAGAAGAAGAAGATGAAGAAGAAGAAGAAGAAGAAGAAGAAGAAGAAGAAGAAGAAGAAGAAGAAGAAGAAGAAGAAGAAGAAGAAGAAGAAGAAGAAGAAGAAGAAGAAGAAGAAGAAGAAGAAGAAGAAGAAGAAGAAGAAGAATGGTTGTTTTCTTGCAGATGTTTCATTACCCAACTAGGGAACATCATCAGTGCTAGAAGGCAATGGGGCTTGAGGAGCAGGAGGAGGAGGAAGAGAAGGATATTCATTCAGTTGTGTCTGACTCTTGGCAATTCCATGGGCCAATCTCTTGCACTGCTTCTTTGACTTGTTCTATGTTCTGGGTGTTGTGACTTTGGATGGTGTCCAGCCACCATGTTCTTTGGTGGCCTGGATTCCTTTTACTGCTAAGTCTTCCAGACATAATTGCCTTCACCAGCGAATTCCCCTGCACGACATGGCCAAAATAAGTGAGGTGCAGTTTTGCGATTTTGCCTTCATCGCTGGCCAAAACTATCTAGGGTTCGTTTTGCTCGTCTCATCCGGTCTCCCAAAGGTAAGGCGGTGCCTTATTCCAATTTAGAATCTGGGTCCATTTAGTGCAGTTTTATTTGTGACACCGATTGGCGATGGCACTTCAGGATCATTCCTCCCTTGTGTTGGAAATGCCAGGGATCATCTCTGGAAGCTGTCCACCTCAGGTGCCCTATTCTGGATCTACGGGACCTTCCCTTTCAGACATACAAGTGGACATCAGGAAATGCTTTCAGGTGGAACGGTCAAACTGCAGGGATCCTGTGCTTCCCACTGGCCACCTTTGTCACCAACTACAAAGGTAACTGCAGCTGCAGAATCGAGTTGTAGGAGATGTCGGCCATACAAGCAGCAGGGGAGATGCAATTAGCAAAAGTGGAAACTAGTGAAGAACAAAAAATTGGAAGCCCTCCAAGAACAAATACCCAGCAAAAGCTACCAAGTAAAACCAACCTAGCACTAGTGGGTTTCAAAAAAAAATTGCTACCAGTTCTGTGGGCGTGGCTTGGTGGGCATGGCTTGGTGGGCATGGCTTGGTGGGCATGGCAGGGGAAGGATACTGCAAAATCCCCATTTCCTCCTGATCAGCTGGGACTCAGGAGGCAGAGAATAGATGGGGACGGGGGCCAGTCAGAGGTGGTATTTGCCGGTTCTCCGAACTACTCAAAATTTCTGCTACTGGTTCTCCAGAACTGGCCAGAACCTGCTGAAACCCACCTCTGCAACCTAGTGTCATGCTTGTAAGCCATCTTTTGTATTGGGCCTTCAGACCTGCCACATTTACTACTCTGGGAAGTTGGGAGGGGGTCTCCAACCTTGGCAACTTTAAGACTTGTGGACTTCAACTCCCAGAATTCCACAGCCAGCTTTGTTAGCTTTGCTGGCTGAGGAATGCTGGGAGTTGAAGTCCACAAGTCTTAAAGTTGCCAAGGTTGGAGACCCCTGAATTGTAAAGCATGAGAGATATATAGTCACAATAACATTCCTTCCTCAGAGGTTCAAGGACATCTTGCCTTGCACCTGGGGGGCTGGAGCTGGGAGGCACCTCCAGTTGGGACGGTGCTCTGATTGGACCATGTGATGGACTTGTGGGTGTTGGGCAGGGACTTGAACTTTCCTTTGGGTGACGGAAACCCTGGAAGCTTTCAGATTCGGGTTTCCCCAGATGTGCCAATATGACATCTCTAATAAAATCTAGCTTTGAGGAAATCCAAGCCTCGGAGTTTTCTTTCGTTAGGGGTGTTACTTGGAACCCTGACACCTAGAACGAAGGAGAAATTTGACATCCTGACAGTGAGAACAATCAACCAGTGGAACAGCTGGCCTTCAGAAGTTGTGGGTGCTCCATCACTGGAGGTTTTTAAGAAGAGATTTGACAAGCCATTTGTCTGAAATGGTAGAGGACTTCCTGCCTGAGCAGGGGGTTGGACTAGAAGACCTCCAAGGTCCCTTCCAACTCTGTTATTCTGTAATTTTGCTAATCTCCTAGCCTCCATGCAGCTTTGCGAGAAAGCTTCATTCTGCAGTTTTTCAGCAGGGGACGCTCTTCCTGTTGATTTTTTTTTTAATCTTTCTCTTTTTTTCCCTTCTTCTTCTTCTTTCTTTCCCTTCCGTTCACTTCTACTTGGTATGCAGCAGAAATCTCTAAAGTAAAACTCTCTCATGCAAGCCATTCCTTATTATTTGGAAATTAGCAATCTCTGAACTGTTTCTAAAACAAATTGTTTCCATTAGCTGAGCTCTTTCCATTGCCTTTTTCAGCTCACGACTCTCTCTCTCTCTCTCTCTCTCTCTCTCTCTCTCTCTCTCTCTCTCTCTCTCTCTCTCTCTCTCTCTCTCTCTCTCTCTCTCTCTCTGTGTGTGTGTGTGTGTGTGTGTGTGTGTGTGTGTGTGTGTGTGTGTGTTTAAAAAAAAAACTTCCAAGAGAAAGGAATTAGAAAAGGGGGCCAGGAAGGGTCATACCATTACTCTGTTCCTGATTGCGCTGAATTTTCAGCCTCCAAGAAGTCAGAAAAAAATTGTCATCTTTTTCACATCCCCCAGGAAAACACCCTGAACCTTTTAATTTTAAAGGAAGGAGAGGATCAATTACAGAAGAACATGAAGTGAAAAGGTAACCACAACCTCTTGGAAACAGTGCGCCATGGTTTGGAAATAAAAACTCTTCCTACTAATAGTAAATTCTATCCTGAATTTCAGTGATATTTTACCAATAGAAAGGTGTAGGACGCCCTCTCCCCAGATTAAAATATTCTATATTCTTAATATTTTTTAAAAAGGCAGGATATAATATTTCCCATAAAGAATAGAATATTTACCATAAAGGAGAAGAAGAAAAAAACTTAACAAAGGCAGAAAGCAGTCCATGTCTTATTCTTCTAGGAAAACAGCCTCAAGCAGAAGCAGGAAGAGGCTGGTCTTTAGGAATGGAGATTTTGTATCAGTTCGGAAAGACTGGGCCAACCTATAAATAAGCAAAGAGACTCCAAATAAGCAACACAATTAGGCAAGCCAAAGCTGACAAGATTAGCTCAGACAAACACCTAGGGCTGTGATGGCGAACCTATGGCACGCGGGCCACAGCTGGCACGCAGAGCCCTTTCTGCGGGCACGCAAGCCACCACCCAGCTCAGCTCTATCGTGCAAGCACGCGCTCGTGCCTCCCACCGGCCAGCTGATTTTTGGGAGGGGGGCAGGGGTGAAATGCTCCCGGTTTGGGCGGGCCAGTCGGTTGTCACAGAGCCAACAGAGCCAGTGGTGGTGGCAGAGGGCAAAAGAACTCAAATGGCGGGGTCCAGGCGGGAGGGGGAAGCGGGTGGGGGAAGCCCTGCGCCGCAACCGCCACCGGCTCCGGAGGCTCTGCGACGACTGACTGGCCCACCTGTACCGGGAGCATTTCACCACTGGAGGGGGGGTCACATGCGCATGCATGGGGGGCAGAGGGGAGCACGGTGGGCATTTTTGGTCCCAGAAGGCTGCAGGTGTTTCAAGTAGTTTTAATCAAAATGCAGTTAAAATGCTATACAAGCCATTGAGAACATACATACATACATACATACATACATACATACATACATACATACATACATACAACAGGAACGGGAAGTGCCTCACAGGAGCAAATAGAGGTAAATCCTAGAGAGGCAGGAAATGCATCACAAAACAATGGAGATGAATGCTAAAGAGGAATAAAGCTGCATACAAGGCAGACATAACACCTGTAACAGTAGGGAGGCCTGCTAGGCCCAAAACGGGGCATGGGAGGTGCGGTGTCCCCCCCACATGACCTTTTTGGTCCTAAGAGGCTGCAGGGAGGCGTGCTAGGCCCAAAATGGGGATTGGGCAGTCATGTGTGCATGCGCAGGGGGCGGCAGGGTGTTGGGGGAGTCATGTGCACGTGTGCAGGGGTGTGTGTGTCGTGCATGCATGCACAGGGGGCACATTGCATTATGGATGCCGGCACATGCGCACGCTGTTGTGCACGTGCTTTTGGCACACGACAAGAAAAAGGTTTGCCATCACTGACCCAGGGTTTGCATTTCTTTTTTTTTGCATGTAGAGCAGAGGTGGGTTTCAGCAGGTTCTGACCAGTTCTGGAGAACCGGTAGCGGAAATTTTGAGTAGTTTGGAGAACCGGTAAATACCACCTCTGACTGGCCCCGCCCCCATCTATTCTCTGCCTCCCGAGTCCCAGCTGATCGGGAGGAAATGGGGATTTTGCAGTAACCTTGCCCTGCCACACCCACCAAGCCACACCATGGCCACCAAGCCACACCCACCCGACCGATAGTAAAAAAAATGTTAATCCCACCACTGTAGAGCCAGTGACGATCCCTACCCCATAGAAACCTGGCAACAGCCATTAAAATATTGAAGGAGATATTCTTACACAGGTATCTCTATCACAAAGCCCCAAAGAATCTATAAAAACCCACCCACTCTCAACTCCCTTTTGTCAGCCACCCCAGAAACATGTTGCTGTCGCTAGTTTCTGGCTACCAAATAAACGGAGACCTCCTTTCCTGCAGCCTGCCTCCATTTTATTTCCAGCGTCTTTCTCCCGGCCTCGAACCGGACTGGCTTTTTCTTTCAACAAAGGTATGTGGTCAAGGCTGTATTATTGAATCCCAATGTGCTTGCTTGTTTCATATAACATTTTAGAAATACTGATACTGGTTTAGTAGCTGCTTGGATTCTTTCCAAGCATGTTTTTTCACACATTCCCTTTTAGTAAGATTTATTGAGAAGAACAGTCTACTTAACATTTATATAGCATACGGAATGCTTGACTCCTTTGTTACAAGAATTCCGGCCACTGAACCATTTCTTATTTAGAGCAATATTTCCCCAAAGTATGTCAGAGGATAAACGTCTATATTTTCCTTCAGTCTTCGTGTGAACTAGCAAACGGTTGGGTATATTTGCTGTTAACAAAGGAGCTTGCAGCTCTGGGTTTATACAATAGCCTCCTGTATCTTTATCTGTCAGAAACCTACCTGTTATATTCAGGTAAGCTCAGCTAGCATGTTCCTAAAGTGGATACATTCTGAATGGCCTGTAATTTGTTCCAGGAAAACTTAAGTTCATTGAAAGTGTCAGGGTTGACTAGCTACCGTCCTTCTCCAGGAGTTGAAAAAGATTTTGCCTGATATTTTGTGAGCAGAAAATAAATTCATACACCATCTGACTTCCTCGGGGTATGGTGGTAGGACAGAACTCATGAATTTTTAGATACTGAGATTCTGTAAATGGAAAGCCACCCTGCCAATTTTTCATCTTTCTCACTGTCTTCTGGATAGAAGTGACCTCGAGGTCTGTAGCAGCGGTGGGTTGCTATCGGTACGGTAAGGTTCTATGAACTGGTAGCGGTGGTGGGAGGCTCCACCCACCACCCCAGATGCTTCTGCGCATGCGCAGAAGCATTGCGAGTGCGCGAGCGCGTGAACCAGTAGTGATGGGGTTTAGAACCCATCACTGGTCTGTAGAGATTCTCAGTCATCTAGGTCAGAGGTCTCCAACCTTGGCAACTTTATGAGGTGTGGACTATGCTGGCTGAGGACTTCTGGGAATTGAAGTCCACACCTCATAAAGTTGCCAAGGTTGGAGACCTCTGATTCTAAGTCACGGTTGTCCCAAAGGTGCTTTTTCAGGAGGCAACTGGACTTTTTTTTCCCTTGGAGACATTTCACTTCTCATCCAAGAAGCTTCTTCAGCTCTGACTGGATGGTGGGGAATGGAAGGATTTATATTCCTTGCAGACAGCTGGTCATTTGCATCCTTTCAGAGGGTCGTTGAGGCCACTTGGAGGTTTATCTGTGTCCTCAGAGTCACCTGAGTGGTGCTCCTGGTTCCTGTAGTCTGCAATATTTTTTCCCTCTGGAAATCCATTCCTACTCCCACCCCATTCCAAGGGTGTTCATCCCAAATTGTATAGCTAAAAGTCTATTCTCAGGCTTCAAAGAAAAAACAAAAAAGTCCAGTTGCCTCCAAGAGGCAAGTGATCTCAAAAAAAATTTTTCAATGTCTATGGAGATTCTCCCTCCTGCAGGTCATGGTTGTCCCAAAGGTGCTTTTTCAAGAGTCAACTGAACTTTCTTTGTTCTCCCTTGAAGGTGTTTCGCTTCTCATCAAAGAAGCTTCTCATTCAGCAAAACGTCTTCAAGGGAAAACAAAGAAAGTCCAGCTGACTTTTGAAAAAGCACCTTCGGGAATCCCCCCCCCCCCCGATGCTTACCTAAAATTAGTGCCCAAAATTATATCAGGTGCAGGAGCGGGTTCTAACTTACCTCACTGCCAGTTCGCTTCCTTCCATGCTGCGTGGCCATGCATGCACAGTGGCAAAAAATCCAAAAAAATCCCCCCCTCAAAAAAGCCAAAAACAAGATGGTGTTGCATGCGCAGTGCCGGAAACTCAGCTTCTGTGCATGTGCAGAAGAAAAAAAACCTGGGGAAAAATTTAAAAAAAAATTCAAAAAAAAAGTTTCAAAAAAAATTCAAAAAAAAAAGATGGCGGCCCCCACAAACCAGCACCGACCAAACTGGTTCTGTGACATTGTCGTGATGTCACCAGCAGTTTGCTACCAGTTCGGGCGAACCGGTCCGAACCGGGAGGAACCCACCTCTTCCAAAGGTTGATTGTCATGGAAAGACCATAGATTAGTAATATTCAATAAAGTCTAAAACTATTGGTACTGAAAGGGAATCACAGCCACAATCTACACAACTGGAAAAAGATGAGCTCATAATGATCAACTCTGGTTTAAATTGGTATTTGGAGGGTGAGAAATACATATCTAACTCAACTCTTGACAATGGATCTTCAGACTTCTAAATTGACCCCAAATTGTGAAGAACATTTTAAGTGGATCAGATTTGATAATAATGGGGCGTTTGATCTTCTGAGTGAAAAAGCAAGACAATCAACAAGTGGTGAGCTACCCCACATATGTCCAGGCGAAGCAATCTGTCTCAAAGTATTGTTGAGACGGATTGCATCACAAATATAATATCTGGGAGCCATTATTCTGTGACATAAAATCTCCGACCATCATTCAGTTATATAAGATGAAGTTTCCTTCAAGTCAAGGCCAATGCCCTGCGATTTTTATGAGCGTGGCCTTGCAGCCATACCAAAGTGATTTGCTATTCTTTTTCTCTCAAGGAAATTTTATTTCGAGAACTTTGCGGAATCTCCTTCCTTGCACAAAGTTCTTAACAAATGAACAACAAAGCCTGGGGGAAAAAAACTGGTGTGACATTTGATGGCACGTCTTCCTTAAAGCTACAGGTGACCTGGTGGCTTCTGGGTTTGTGGAACTACAAGTCCCAGAATCTCCAAAGTACCCGAAGGCAAGACAAGAAACAATGGATGGAAACTAATCAAGGAGAGAAGCAACCTAGAACTAAGGAGAAACTTCCTATCAGTGAGGACAATTAACCAGTGGAAGAGCTTGCCTTCAGAAGTTGTGGGTGCTTCATCACTGGAGGTTTTTAAGAAGAGACTGGACAGCCACTTGTCTCAAATTGTATTAGGTCTCCTGCTTGAGCAGGGGGTTGGACTAGAAGACCTCTGAGGTCCCTTCCAAGTCTATTCTGATTGATTGATTGATTGATTGATTGATTGATTGATTGATTGATTGATTGATTGATGTAGTATGATCTGACTCGTCTTTTCTTATAGATGAGTTCAGAAAACAATGCTTGGACAAAACAGCAGCAGAAGTCAACAGTCAGCAATGCCAACTGAATTCAACTGTTAATTCATAAAGATACCTAAACCCACAATAATTATAATTACACAATTATAAAATTGGCAAGATCTGGCTGGCTGGCAGACAGATGCAAGAGTGATGGGCTATTGTCAAGAACCACAGAGACATCTTCAATTAACAAGTGCCAGGCAGTAGTTCTATAACTGTCTGGTTTCCTACAGCAACCAAAGAGGACAGACACAGACTTCAACGGATAGTAAGGGCTGCTGAAAAAATAATTGCAACCAGCCTGCCTTCCATTGAGGACCTGTATACTGCATGGGTCAGAAAGAGGTCTGAGAAAATATCAACAGACTCCTCACATCCTGGACACAAACCGTTTCAACTCCTCCCATCTGGACGCTGCTATAGGATATTGCATACCAGAATAGCTAGTTACAAAGACAGTTTTTCCCATGCCATCACTCTGCAGAACACCTAATTCCCACAGCATTGCCTTATGCCTAAGGATATTTACCCATGTAGTAGGTCTGTACTACTATTATCCTTCTCATCTTTCCTATTATCTCTTCCTATTGTTAGCTTATGACCATATTACTTTGTTTTTTTATGTACACCGAGAGTTTCTGCACTGGAGACAAATTCCTTGTGTGTCCAATCACACTAGGCTAATAAATTATTCTGTTCTGTTAAGTTCTATTCTGTTAAGTTCTATTCTGTTAAGTTCTATTCTATTCTGTTTTGTTCTGTTCTGTTAAGTTCTATTCTGTTTTGTTCTGTTCTGTTAAGTTCTATTCTATTCTGTTGTGTTCTGTTGTGTTCTGTTAAGTTCTATTCTGTTCTGTTCTGTTCTGTTCTGTTCTGTTCTACTCTACTCTACTCTACTTTACTCTACTCCACTCCACTCCACTCCACTCCACTCCACTCCACTCCATTCCATTCCATTCCATTCCATTCCATTCTATTCTATTCTATTCTATTCTATTCTATTCTATTCGCTACACATGATTTAAGCCCAGAACAGGAAGCGAACATAAGAAACAAATTCAAACTCCCCCTACCTTAACTCTCTTGAGTCTAAGAGGGAAAGTAGGAAAACATGTCAGCCTTTCAAAGATTGTGTTACTACGGCCTACAGTATATCAATAAAGTTGAGTTCCAGCTATTCTTGTAAAATTCATTTCCTGACCTGCTTCACCTCAAAGGATTGGCAAGCATTGTGCCAAACCTCTCCCGGGTCCTGAAGATTAAGACATTAGGGTCATCCTTGGGATTAAGAATGTTCTCTTTCGTAAATTGATTTGATCCATTTCTCTTCCACTCTTATCGTGGCTGTTTACCAAAAACTCTGCCTCCCCACCCTCCCAACCCCAGCCATGCATGTTCAGCACATTGCTCACTGGGTTGAATAATCAGACTAAAGCTGCCTATGATGACAAATTCCATTTAGCCAAGAGTTGTTCCTTTTTATAACCAACGCTGTCGATTCCCATAACAATCTAATTCTTCACTAAGATTCAACACGCTATTTACTGCAGCCTTGTTCTCTTCATGCTACCCTGATCTTCATATTAATGTTTGCATTTCTAGGTGGTTACTAGGCTGGCAGCTCTGGACTGGAAATGGCCTTTTATTAAAAAAGAGACCCTCTACCTCCCTTCTCCATCCGGATTGCCTTCAAGTTGTAATATTCTTTATGACACGGGAGGCAGAACGTAAGGTAGCTACCCAATGGGTCCTTCCTGAATTATAATTGCACAGATGGCCACTTACCGTGCGTGTAGCCACCCAGCTGGCTGTCTGGAAGGATTCTGGCTACCTTTTAATCACTCCTGGATTTGGAACGGTTGGCAGAAGGCCACAGGAATCTAATGCTGAAAAGCCCAATTAGCTTGGATTTGTTTTTCTTCGCCCAAATCTCCTCCAAAGTATACGCACCACACCGCTCTTTCCAAACCTTGTATCTTCTATCCATGCTGGAGTATCTGCTTAAATGTACGTTGTAAAAAGATGTTGAGACTCTAGAAAGAGTGCAGAGAAGAGCAACAAAGAGGATTAGGGGACTGGAGGCTAAAACATATGAAGAACGGTTGCAGGAACTGGGTATGTCGTTTAATGAAAAGAAGGACTAGGGGAGACATGATAGCAGTGTTCCAAAATATCAGGGGTTGCCACAAAGAAGAGAGAGTCAAGCTACTCTCCAAAGCACCTGAGGGTAGGACAAGAAGTAATGGGTGGAAACTAAACAAGGAGAGAAGCAACTTAGAACTAAGGAGAAATTTCCTGACAGTTAGGACAATTAATCAGTGGAACAGCTTGCCTCCAGAAGTTGTGAATGCTCCAACACTGGAAGTTTTTAAGAAGATGTTGGATAACCATTTGTCTGAAGTAGTGTAGGGTTTCCTGCCTAAGCAGGGGGTTGGATTGGAAGACCTCCAAGGTCCCTTCCAACTCTGTTGTTATTATTATTATTATAAATTCCCAACTAGCACAGCCTGATTTCCCAAGGATGTTTGAGATTTGGAGTCATTGTGATTGTGCATAAGAGATTGTGCATAAGCGCACAATCGTGCCTACCGTTCCTGTCCTAATGTACCCATATATCCATACCTCTTTTACTCTTATTCTTGCTTGTACTATTACATATATATTCAATCATGTTTTATTTATTTATTTATTTATTTATTTGGAGGTTCTTCTATGCCGCCCTACTCCCTAAGGACTCAGGGCGGTGTACAGCATTTTAAGAAACAACCAAACAAATCATTAAAAACAGTTTAAAAACAATTAAAAACACATATAACACCATATATACATTGGGGGAGACATCAGATGTAAGGTTGTCTCAAAATCACCCCGCCTGCAGGAAGAGCCATGTCTTAATAGCTTTTCGGAAGGCCAGCAAGGTGGGGATAATTCGGATCTCTGGGGGTAGTTGGTTCCAGGTAGCGGGGGCCCCTACAGAGAAGGCTCTCCCCCTAGGCCCCGCCAGTCGGTGTTGTTTGGCTGACGGGACCTGGAGGAGATCCACTCTGTGGGACCTAACCAGTCGAAGGGAAGTATGAGGTAGAATGCAGTCCAGGAGGTAACCTGGTCCTAAGCCATGTAGGGCTTTAAAGATGATGATCAACACCTTGAATTGCACCCGGAGACCAATGGGCAACCAATGCAGCTGGCGGAGTATGGGTGTTACGTGGGTGTATCTTGAGACACCCACCACAGCACACAGTTTTACTGTTTATACTTTGCTTATAATCATATATGCTTGACAAATAAACAAATACAAAATACAAATACAAATACAATCCAATTAACTAAGACAAAGGCGTCCCTTGCTGGTCCTACTTAAGGTCATCAGGACTTCTGTCTCAGAACTCCAGGACTTTTCCAAGTGTTGAACATCGTATCCCATTTGGAGCAATGGTTTGAACTAAGCTAATAAATCAATAAAGGAGAATATTTGTAGCTCAGGGTTGAAACGAGGGGCCCTTGGTGCTCTCTGAGCTTGGTTGTTTTCTTGCAGATGTTTCATTATTCGAAGTCTAGCACTGATGATGTTACCTAATTCAGGTGATGAAACATCTGCAAGAAAACAGTACCAAGGACCCCTCATAACCTTAAAAAAAATCCAGTGCCTTGAAGATATAATGGATTGCACCCCAAATAATTTCAAGGGGAAGATAAGGACTGATGGGCATCATAAACCAGCATGGCTGCTCAAAGAACTGTCAGATGCGCTGAGAGAAAAAGAGAATGAATACAAAAAAAATGGAAAGAGGGACACATAAATAAGGCAGAATACAACAAATAGCTCAATGCAGAGGTGAAATCCAGCAGGTTCTGGAGAACCAGTAGCGGAAATTTTGAGTAGTTCGGAGAACCGGCAAATACCACCTCTGGCTGGCCCCAGAGTGGGGTGGGAATGGAGATTTTGCAATATCCTTCCCCCAAGAGTGAGGAGGGAATGGGGATCTTGCAGTATCCTTCCCCTGCCACGCCCACCAAGCCACGCCCACCAAGCCACGCCCACAGAACCGGTAGTAAAAAAAAACTGGATTTCACCACTGGCTCAATGTCTATGGAGATTCTCAGTTATCCAGGTCATGGTTGTCCCAAAGGAGGCAACAGGATTTTCTTCATCTTTCTTTGAAGACGTTTCACTTCTCACCCAAGAAGCTTCTTCAGCTCTGACTGGATGGTGAGGAATTTGAAGGATGGAAGAACAACAAACAGCTCAAAGCTACAGAGATGACGTTAGTAAAGCTAAGGTTTTGAACGAAGTAAGACTTGCAACAAATGTCAAAAACAATTTTAAAAAGTTTCTTTCAACGCATAAAAGAAAAAAGAAAAAAAGTCAAAGAAACGATTGGTCCACGAATGAGAGAAGATTGCAAAGAAGTAGCAATAGCATTTAGACTGATATACCGCTTCACAGTGTTTTTACAATCCTCTCTAAGTGGTTCATAGAGTCAGCACATTGCCCCCCAAAAATCTGGGTCCTCGTTTTCCTGACCTCAGAAGAATGGAAGGCTGAGTTAACCTTGAGCCAGTGAGAATCGAACTGCTGGCAGTGGGCAGAGGTATCCTGCAATATTGCATTCTAACCACTGTGCCATCATGGCGTAATGGAATGGAATGGAATGGAATGGAATGGCGTGGCATAGAATAGAATAGAATAGAATAGAATAGAATAGAATAGAATAGAATAGAATAGAATAGAATAGAATAGAATAGAATAGAATAGAATAGAGAAAATATGGCATGGCATGGCATGGCATAGCAATAGCAATGGCAATGGCAATAGCACTTAGACTTATATATCGCTTCACAGTGCTTTACAGCACTCTCTAAGAGGTTTACAGAGTTCAGCATATTGTCCCCAATGATCTGGGTCCTCATTTTACCAACCTCGGAAGGACGGAAAGCTGAGTCAACCTTGAGCCAGTGAGAATCGAACTGCTGGCAGTCGGCAGAATTAGCCTGCAATACTGCATTCTAACCACTGCGCCACCATAGCTCTACGACAGTAGAGAGAAATCTTGTAACCCAACATATCTGGAAGGCCTCAACATGAAGGCACAGCTTTCAACTCTTTCTCGGAGCCCTGATTTGCAACTGAGAGTTTCTGTATCTGTCGGGGGTTTTCCCCCCTTATGGTTCTCGCTAACAAGTTGACATGGTCCCAAGGTAGCTGCGTTTTGTCCCAGTGCAACACCTCAGGCAACCCACAGAGCTGCAGTAACTATTCATTTACCTCAGCTGAATTACCTCCAGCTGCCGATTAGATTTAGCAGCACTACTCGGAGGTCAAAGCCACAGCTGCTACAGCAACCAAGATGGAAGCTAGGAAGACAAACCTTCTCCGTCTCTCCGGCGGCTCTGAAAATCGCTTCGTGCAACGGCAGATCTGTCTGTCTCTCCGGTTGCGTTGAGAAATCAGGCTTATGATTCATTTCAGGGGCTAATAGGGCTGAACAAGAGTTCTAATGATGAGCAAACACGATACGAATGAGGTTAATTTCGCTGCTGTTCCACCACTGGCCCGGCGACAAATGAATGGAAGTGAAAGAAAAAATTTATTTCTGCAGGATTTCATAAAGAGAGAAAGGGTTTGGTGTAGGGAGGGAAGAAGCCGGTTTCTCTGAGGAGTTGAGGGGCTTCTGTAAGGTTAAACAAAGAGGCTCTCAAACAACATCTGCAATATCAGAATAGAGCTGGAAGGGACCTTGGAGGTCTTCTAGTCCAACCTCCCATGCTCAAACAGGAGACCCCCATACCATTTCAAACAAATGGCTGTCTGAATATGGGCATCGTTGTTTTGACTCATTGGTAGGATCAAGTATAAATAACAGAATAACAGAGTTGGAAGGTATCTTGGAGGTCATCTAGTTGAACCCCCTGTTCAGATAGGAAACCCTATACCATTTCAGACAAATGGTTATCAAACATCTTAAAAACTTCCAGTATTGGAGCATTCACAACTTCTGGAGGCAAGTTGTTCCACTGATTAATTGTTCTAACTGTCAGGAAATTTCTCCTTAGTTCTAAGTTGCTTCTCTCCTTGATTAGTTTCCACCCATTGCTTCTTGTCCTGTATTCTAGTGTTTGGAGATTAGGTTGACTCCCTCTTCTTTCTGGCAGCCCCTCAAATATTGGAAGACTGTTATCATGTCACCCCTGTTTATTAGAATGTCACGTAGTGAATATTGTCAGTTGTATGTCTATGCAGGGTGATGCACCCCTATCCTAATATTATGGTACATTCCAATACAAGCAGGACATGTGATGTGATCTTCTGCGCATGTGTGCATTCCTGATTCTCCATTATTATTATTCTGCCTTTGATTCTGACTGGAGCGGAATATATTAGCAAGATGTAACTATTCATGATTTATTGTTTTTGTACCGAAATAAATATTTTCTATTAGACTTTTAACCTCGGCTTTATTTCTAAATGTCTGAATTCCAAGAAAAGATCCACATCGCCTCTATGAGATTTATTCTCACCTTTAACAAGTCATACCCAATTCCTGCAACCGTTCTTCATATGTTTTAGCCTCCAGTCCCCTAATCATCTTTGTTGCTCTTCTCTGCACCGTTTCCAGAGTATCAACTTTTTTTAAAATATCATGACGACCAAAAATTAGATGCAATATTCCAAATATGGTCTTGCCAATTGCTCCTAAGTAGTAACATTGGCTGCCTGCAATAAAGATGTGTATTCTGTCCATATTGTCTTTGCATAGCTGACCCTGCCTTATTTCCAGATGAATTTGGAGTTATTTTCAGCTTCTGCTCCAAACTTACCTTTGAAGTATTATTCCTATTGAAATCTGAATGTCTAGCTAAAAAATGAGTTTCCCTCCAAAAGCATTCAGAGAGTTTCTTTGATTTATGGAAGCTGGAATGATATTTTTGGAAAGATGAAAAATGGTGGACACCTGAATTCTCACTTCCATGGTAGTTCAAGATACTCAAATCAGCTCATTGATTATAAAGTCATTGATAAAGGAGCTTATTTGCCAATCACTGATGTTACCTAGCTTGGGTAATGAAACGTCTGTAAGAAAACAACCAAGCTCAGAGAGCACCAAGGACCTCACAGTCCTCCTCCTCCTCCTCCTCCTCCTCCTCCTCCTCCTCCTCCTCCTTCTCCTCGTCCCTAGAAACACCAGACCCTTCTAGCACTGATAATGTTCCCAAGTTGGGTAATGAAACATCTGCAAGAAAACAACAAAGCTCAGAGAGCACCAAGGACCCCACAGTCCTCCTATGCCTCTTCCTCCTTCCCCTCCTCCGCCTCTTCCTCTCTGCAAACCCCATTTATTTATTTATTTATTTATTTATTTATTTATTTATTTATTTATTTATTTATTTATTTATTTATTTATTTATTTATTTATTTATTTATTTATTATTGGTTCTTCTATGCCGCCCTACTCCCGAGGGACTCAGGGCGGCGTACAGCAAATTATTCAAGAACACTTGTATACAAAAATTATACAAGAACACATTCCCTTCTAGCACTGATAATGTTCCCAAGTTGGGCAATGAAATGTCTGCAGGAAAACAACCAAGCTCAGAGAGCACCAAGGACCCCTTATTATAAAGTCAATTTTCTGACTTGAGCTGGTAGTGACTTCCCTGATTCATCCCTGCCATCCTTCTGAAAACAGAATGGAAGTGGTTTGCTGGTGTCTTCTATTGGTTGGGTAGATTTTCCAACCTAGAAGTTCCCAGCCAATCCTGTTTTAATTTGGGAGCAGAACACAACCCTGCTCAGCTTCCAAGCCTAGGTAGACAACGTCAGCTAAGTTCTGCCACCTGCTGGAAAGACACCACATAAATCCTGAGTGTGTATTAGGCAGGTTTGGATTTTAGTTATAAATTGCTCTGTCTGGGGCCCTACCAAGATTGAGCTGGTGGTTATAAATATGCAGAGAGAGAAAGAGAGAGAGAGAGAGAGAGAGAGAGAGAGAGAGAGAGAGAGAGAGAGAGAGAGAGAGAGAGAGAGAACCAATCAAGCCATTGTTTCAGTCCTAGGGTGGTCTTTCATGTGTAAGGCCATGCTGAGGTGACTCTGCCATAATTGGTTTCCTATCCTGCTAAAATTTACTCCCTGTGTTTGCCTTCTCTCTCTCTCTCTCTCTCTCTCTCTCTCTCTCTCTCTCTCTCTCTCTCTATCATCCTATCTATCTATCTATCTATCTATCTGTCTGTCTGTCTGTCTATCATCTGTCTTTCTGTCTATCATCTATCTATCTATCTATCTATCTATCTATCTATCTATCTATCTATCTATCTATCTATCTATCTATCTATCTACCTATCTATCTATCTATCATCTATCATCTATCTATCTATCTCTATCATCTATCTATCTATCTCTATCATCTATCTACCGGTATCTGTCTGTCTGTCTGTCTGTCTGTCTGTCTGTCTGTCTGTCTATCATCTGTCAATCTATCATCTATCTATCTATCATCTATCTATCTATCTATTTCTATCATCTATCAACTGGTATCTATATCTATCTATCTATCTATCTATCTATCTATCTATCTATCTATCTATCTATCTATCTATCTATCTATCTTCTATCTATCTATCTATCTATCTATCTATCTATCTATCTATCTATCTATCTATCTATCTATTTATCTATCTATTTATCTATATCTATCTATCATCTATCATCTATCTATCATCTACGTATCTATGACAAAAGGGATTGGATTTCATTTTGCTTATTATCCATAGGGGCCACAGAGTTCATAGACACTTCCTGACCCCCAATTAAAATAGGTGGAGAAGGTATAATGCAACCCAGCATGGTTACATGTTTAAGAAGATCAGTTAAGAACTTAACATTTCAGCTACAATGCTAAGCATGGTTAGCTTTGTTGCTTCAATAGTTACAACAAACACCATCTTCTGGATGAGATTAGGATTTTTAAAAATGTAAAAAATCCTTTTGATATTTTTTTTGTTACTAACAGATGGAAGCTTATCAAAGAGAGATCCAATCTAGAACTAAGAAGAAATTTCCTCACTGTGAAAACAATTAACCAGTGGAACAACTTGCCTCCAGAAGTTGTGGGTTCATCACAAAACCTTCATCACTGGAGGTTTTCAAGAAGAGATTGGACAACCGCTTGTCTGAAATGGTATAGGTTTTCCTGCTTGAGCAGGGGGCTGGACTAGAAGACCTCCAATGTCCCTTGCAACCCTATTATTCTGTCTTCCACATTTTTAAAAAGGAGAGCTCTGGTAAAATTATTGCTGGATTAGAAGTGTCAGGACATAAAGATCCAAGGTGCAGCTTTCGCTCTACACAATCCTGATCCTGAGGGGGCTGGGTTTTTTTTTTTTTTTGACTGCAGAATTTGGGGACAGATGTTGCCATGCTGGCAGATGTACAGCTTGTGCTGGCGTTTGCTTCAAAATCCCTAATGAGGCTTCCAAGCACTTAGAGTCACTCTGGGCCACTTCACGGGCTCCTCCCCACTTCAGCTCAAATCTGGCACTGCAGTGGAAGCCTTTCAAGACATTTTGTGAGGAAACTACTTGTGGAGAAGGAAGCGCCTGATGTTCGAGCCGCACCGCCTGCCATCCTTAAATTCCTCTACGCTGAAAAACAAAACAAAATGAAATTAGCAAAATAAATATTTGTCAGATAGGACTTTTCCTAGCAGAGGCGATCTTAGGATCTTGCTTCCTCGAAGTCATTCGTACCTAGAAAATAAAACCGAGATTCAAATCTAATTAACAAAATATTTATTTCAGTACAAAAGTAACAAAAATAAACCCTTAATAAGCTACATCTTCTCAGCTAATGGATTCACGTCTGCCTTCGGGCAGGCATCAAAAAAGAAGGAGAGTGGGAGTTGACAAAACTCCTGGAATGCATGCATGCGTAGTAAAACATGTCACATGTCTGCTTGATTAGAAATACAATAAACCTTAGAAAACAGTAGAGATGCACAACTGGCAATTATTCACATCGTGACAATATTGTTTCAGGAGGGGGAGGTTTGTCAGTTCCAAACAAGCCAAAGGGCCTACCGGTACCTGCTCATTCCCACAGCAGGCATAGTTTCATTTTTCTTACTCTAATTGTAAGTCTCCGGCTTTGTATCAGGACCTCCGATGGCATAGGTTTTCTAATAGGTCTATTCCAGATCTTTCTTGTCCTGTCGCTCTTACGGACTGCAGACGTACCTCTGCAGCAGAACTGGGTGTGAAAAACGAATAACAGAATGACAGGGTTGGAAGGGACCTTGGAGGTCTTCTAGTCCAACCTCCTGCTCAAGCAGGAAATCCTATACCAGTGATGGCGAACCTGGTGCCAAAAGGGTGCGCGTGTGATAGCGTGCGTGTGCCCAAACCCATAATGCAATGCCTTCGCTCCTGCACATGCGCACAACCCCTACTCTGTCCCTCCTGCGCATGCACACAATCCAGGGATGGGTTGCTCACTTACCCTTGCCGATGCGCT
Source organism: Diadophis punctatus similis (assembly GCA_023053685.1). Taxonomy (NCBI): domain Eukaryota; kingdom Metazoa; phylum Chordata; class Lepidosauria; order Squamata; family Dipsadidae; genus Diadophis; species Diadophis punctatus. Next base: position 12,578,458 of record JALIGW010000021.1, read on the forward strand.
GCGCGCGCATCTCCACATTTTGGGTGCGCGCGCCCCCTCGTGAGATTTTGGGAACATGTGCGCATGCGAGATTTTGGTGCGATTTTGCTTCCACACATGCGCAGAAGCAAAATTGCGCTGAAATCTTGTGCGCGCGCGCGTGTCCCCTTGCAAGATTTCAGCACGATTTTGCTTCTGCGCATGTGTGGAAGCAAAATCGGCCAAAAATTGTCAGAAAAAGATGGCAACGCACGCAACGGACTGGCGAAAATGGCTCCGGTGATGTCACGCGCAAATTGCGCAATTGGCTGCTCCCTACCGGAGCTATGCACCGGACAGCTCCGGCAGGAACCCACCACTGGCACAATCCCCCGTGCTGCCCCCAGTGCATGCGCAC
>JALIGW010000021.1:12586333-12611333 GCA_023053685.1 Diadophis punctatus similis
CTGTCATCATCTTTCTTTCGTGGCTTTCGCAGACACCATCCTGTGATTTTCTGAGCCAGGAAAGATAAAAGCCGGTTGCTATGTAAATTTCTCGTCCACCTCTTTGCCCTGAGTTTGCAGGTCCAATTAACAAAATCTTAAGGATTTTTAATACTGAGCAGCAAACAGATTTTTGCACTCTTTTCTTTCACCTTTAATCAGTGAAAGATGGTTCCACCTTTGCTTACTTCCTTTTCTTTAATTTTATTCATTCCCATTTGCTCGGCAAACATGGCATTGAGTCACTAACACAAACGACATCTATGGCTGTTATTCCAACATGAAGGCCACAGTTGATGATGATGTATGGAAGTGACAGAAGCAGCAACCCAGGTACAAGGACATAGGTAAGCGGAGGAACAAGCCATAGATATACTCTTTTAAATATTTAGGATTGCAGAATCCACAGTCCCTGGGCTGGTTGAACCTGGTGAGAATTGAAATCCAAGCCAAGATTCCTATCCAGGACAAGAAACAACAGATGGAAACTAATCAAAGAGAGAAGCAACCTGGAAATTAAGGAGAAACTTCCTAACAGTGAGGACAATTAACCAGTGGAACAGAAGTTGCCTTCAGAAGTTGTGGGTGATCCATCACTGGAGGTTTTTAAGAAGAGACTGGACACCAACTTGTCTGAAATGGTATAGGGTCTCCTGCTTGAGAAAAGGGTTGGAGTAGAAGACCTCCAAGGTCCCTTCCGGCTCTATTCTGACTTATCCATGAATAAGAAAAGAGGAGTTGGTTCTTTAGGAGATGGAGGAAATCAGCACCTTTTCAAGACGGTCAGTGGGTTACCAAGTTTTCAGCCAGCTCAGATCCATATGAATGGGAACCAGTCAGGCTGAGTTATTCAACCTTTTAATTCCGGAATTGGTGGCTCTTCCATCACTGGAGGTTTTCAAGAAGAGACTAGACAGCGATTTGTTCAGAATGATATAGGATTTTGTGCTTGAACAGGGAGTCGGACTAGAAGACATTCAAGATCCCTTCCAACCGTATGATTCTACGTTCTAAGTTCTATGAAATGGAAGTGCCATTACCTCTTCCACTGGAGCAGCCGTGATGTGTCTCCATAGCCTACATCTCCCTCCATAACACACTCCTGTGAGTGTCCCCCACCCTTGCTGTCAGATGTCCCCACAGGACCGATAATCCGGTATCTTTATAAATGACCTATATGAGGGAATAGCGGGAGAACTAACCAAATTTGCAGATGACACCAAGCTGGCGGGAGTAGCAAACACCCCAGAGGACAGACTCAAAATCCAGAGGGACCTCGACAGACTCGAACACTGGGCCCAAACCAATAAAATGAAATTTAACATGGAGAAAAGCAAAATTCTGCACCTAGGTAAGAAGAATCAAAAATAAACATACAAACTGGGCGAAACCACACTCAATAGCAGTGATTGCAAGAGGGATCTCGGAGTATTAGTAGACAGCCAACTAAATATGAGCCAGCAGTGTGCAGCAGCAGCCAAAAAGGCCAACGCAGTCCTAAGCTGCAGAAATAGAGGGATACAATCAAGGACCAGAGAGGTACTAGTACTACTCTATAAAGCCTTGGTCAGACCACACTTAGAGTACTGCATCCAGTTTTGGTCACCACACTACAAAAAAGACATTGAAACTCTAGAGAAAGTGCAGAAGAGAGCAACCAGGATGATAAAGGGTCTGGAAAATAAAACATACGAAGAGCGGTTGCAGGAACTGAGCTTGGCCAGTCTGGCGAAGAGAAGGACCAGGGATGACATGATAGCAGTGTTCCAATACTTGAGGGGATGCCACAGAGAGGAGGGGGTCAGGCTGTTCTCTATGGCACCAGAAAGCCAAACAAGGAATAACGGATGGAAGCTGACCAAGGAGAGATTCAACCTGGAAGTGAGGAGAAACTTTCTGACGGTGAGAGCGATCAACCAGTGGAACAGCTTGCCAGCGGAGGTTGTGAGAGCCCCAACACTTGCGACCTTCAAGGAGAGACTGGACTGCCATCTGTCTCAAATGGTGTAGGAACTCCTGCTTGAGCAGGGGGTTGGACTAGATGACCTACAAGGTCCCTTCCAACTCTAATAATAAATCTAAAATCGCCAGAAATTCTTTCCTGATCCTTTGAGGAAGGACTAAACATTTGAATTCCTATTAACCCAACGATGGGGCAATCACAAAATGGATGGAATTAAGTCTCCGATGAATGAAGTCCAGAAAGGGGTTCCCTTTTTTTTCATGGTTTGGGAAGCATTTTCAGCATCCCAAGATGTGATCCTATACTCCAATGTCTTTCAGAGCTAACCAAGCAATTCCAGCCAAGAGATCTTTGCTAAATGACTTGTCCTTTCCCCCAGTGATTTGGCTGAGTGATAGGAGAATGTAATCTATTTGTTCTCTTCCCCAGAGACTGCCTTGAGGTTCATCGGTGCCCATTAATAGGAATTAACTTTGCCCCTTAGTTAACAGGCTCACATTTTGACACGTATCTGGAAAAAAGGCCAGCGCATCGTTGAGGTCCAATTAAGTCTTTGCTAATCAGAGGGCAAGCATGAATTATTGATATCCTCCCTCATCAGCAACGAGGCCTTCCAGCATTCAAGGCTTGCTACGATTTCTGCCTTTTGAGGTCTCTCGGAGAAAATCAAACAAGGTTTCTCATGACTTTGTAATTCCGTTCTCTTTACAGTAAGTGCAAATGACATAAATGTTGCTTGAGAAGGGAGGGAAAGAAAGAAGGGCTCATCAAATATATTTTCATGGAGGTTGGCTGCAACGCTGATTCGTATCAGAGATCAGGGAAGGGAGAAAACAAGACATTATTTTTGCAAAAAGGAGAGATGGAGATACAGATGCAGACGCAGATGGGGATGGGGATGATGGAGTTGGTGGAGATGGCTTCCAACCCAGCACTGCGGGCCAAGTTCCCAGAGTGGCACCATTTCCACCAAGGGCTGCCTGCCCACTCACTGGCCAGGCCAGACTGGACGCCGACCTCGGAAGGCAAGTGGGCGTGAGGGACCGCCGGGAAGCCACGTGGAAGGCCGCCAAGCATGGCAGGGCTATGGGGAAGGGAATAGGCTGCTACCTCCCTTCCCCGCCGCCACAACATGCATTCTTGCCTTCCACGTGGCCTCTTAGCACCCCCTGCCACCCCATTGCCTCTTAGCGCCCCCCTAAGTCATCCCACTGTCCCCCCAGGGGGCGGTACCACCCACTTTGGGAACCACTCATATAGAATCTCCTGCTTGAACAGGGGGTTGGACTAGAAGACCTCCAAGGTCCCTTCCAATTTGTTAATCTGTTCTGTTTTTCATTCAGTGGTTTTCAGTCAGTGGGTATACATATCATGAGAGGACTAAGAAGTAGTGTCGGTAGGACAGAATGTATACTATTATAACTTTCCACAAATGAGTATTATAGTAAAGAATGACTGTAAATGTATATGTGTGTTCATCTCAGAGAAAGCGGACTTTAGAATTCAATATACTATGAAAAAAAAATTTTTTTGACTACTCTTAAAAGGTTTTGAGTTATACGGAATTAAAGATCTAGAACAGTGGTGGCGAACCTTTTTAGGCTCGCGTGCCAAAAAAGGGGGGGCGCGCTCGCGCGTGCTCGCGCGCGCTCGCGCGTGCTCGCGTGCCCACACCCATTCCCTCCCCCCCACGCATGCGCACAACACCCCCCCATGCTGCCCCCTGCGCATGCGCACACCCCCCCACCCCCGGGGTCTTACCGGAGCCTGGGACGACGAAACCGGCAAACCGGAAGTGCGAAAAAACGCACTTCCGGTTTGCCGGTGTGCTGTTTTTTGCACTCCGGAGGGTTCAGGGAAGCTCCCTGAAGCTGCGGAATGCAAAAAACTACAAAACGGACAAACTGGAAGTGCAAAAAAGTGCACTTCCGGTTTGTCCTTTTTGTAGTTTTTTGCATTCCGGAGCTTCAGGGAGCTTCCCTGAACCCTCCGGAGTGCAAAAAACAGCTCACCGGCAAACCAGAAGTACGTTTTTTCGCACTTCCGGTTTGCCGGTGGGAACCCTCGCGTGCCGGCCGCTATAGCTCCGCGTGCCATCTGTGGCACGCGTGCCATAGGTTCGCCACCACGGATCTAGAATAATTGTGAAATTAATAATTTGATATATTGGAGTGTTAGTTTATTAATGATATATGCCTAATTTTTAGATTATGTTTAAAAGGTTTTGAGTAACAAGGAGTTAAAGAACTAGAGAAATTTTGAAATTGATAATCTGTTAGTATATTTTAATTTTATGTTTATTGAATACTATACCCTGTGCTTTTTCTGGGAAGTTGGGGTGGGTGGGTGAGAGGGGGGAGGGTAAGGGGGTGGGGAGAGGTCTGGGGGGAAGGGGGGAAGGGGGGAGAAAAGAGAAAAATGTTTGTACTTTGTACTAATAAAACTTTTTGAATAAAAAAAAATACTATGATCCATATTCTTTGATCTAACAATCTTCCCAAGCTTGTTAGATCAAAGTTGCATCTCCTTCTCAAGTTTCATTCCTTCAAGGTCCATCCCCTTTTGCAATGCTCTCATCAACCTCAGTTAAAAAGCCATTGAGTTGTCCATCACGCATGCACTGCCACTCTGCTAATTCAAACCAAGGTCAAACCAGCCCTTATGGAAAATTATATTCACAGCAGAGGGAATGCATGCAGCTGAGAGAAGGTGCACTAGCCACCTTAAAAATGTTTTCTCCTTTGAAGCATTAATTGGAGGAAGGGTGGAAAAGATAACCAACATGGGAACTAGACAGAGAATAGCGTTTGGTTCTCTTTTATTATAAACAACGTTGCATGAGAACAAGGACTGAGAGGTGATATTATCAAACCACAATCCTGATGCTCTTCACAGAATCCTAGGTTCATAGGGCTGGTTGGGACCTTGGAGGTCTTCTAGTCCAACCCTTTGCCCAAAACAGGAGTCTTTATACCATCCCAGACAATTCTCTCCTTGAAAACCTTCAGCGATGGAGCATTCACAACTCAAGGAGATATTCCATTGCTTCACTCCACTCCTCTTCTCGCAATAGAATCCCTTATGCTCCCAGACTTGAAATTTTGGGCCTGGAAAACCTACAGCTATGTCGCCTACGGTCTGACCTAAGCGTAGTACACAATGTCTAAGCGTAATACAATGTCCTACCTGTCAATGACTACTTCAGCTTCAATCACAATAATACACGGGCAAACATTAGATATAAACTCATAATAAACTGCTCCAAACTCGACTGCAGAAAATACGACTTCAGCAACAGAGTGGCCAATGTCTGGAATGCACTACCTGACTCTGGTGTTACATCCCCAAACCCCAAAAACTTTAACCTTAGAGTGTCTACCGTTGACCTCATCCCATTCCTAAGAGGTCTGTAAGGAGGCGTGCATAAGCGCACAGGCGTGCCTACCGTCCCTGTCCTACTGTCCCCATTTATTCGTACTCATTTGTTATGCTTATACTTATACCTGTTTATACTTATACATTTATATGTTATGTTTATACTTATACTTATTTTCAAATAAATAAATAAATAAATAAATAAATAAATAAATAAATAAATAAATAAATAAATAAATAAATAAATGAAAGATTAGATAACCATTTGTCTGAAGTGTTTGTAGGTTTTCCTGCCTATGCAGGGGGTTGGATTAGAAGACCTCCAAGGTCCCTCAAACTCTTTTATTCTATTCTATTCTATTCCTGATAGTAAGAATGATTAATCAATGGAACATCTTGCCTCTTGGAGATGTGGGTCCTCCATCATTGAAGGTTTTCAAGGAAAGAGACCCTCCTCTCTGTGACAGCCCTTGGAAGACTGTTGTCTTGCCTCCACTGATCCTTCTCTTCAATACACTAGCCAGGGATGGCCAAACTATGGCTCTTGGAGGACCTGTGGACTTCAACTCCCAGAATTCCTGAGCCAGCCATGCATGGCTGGCTCAGGAATTCTGGGAGTTGAAGTCCACAGGTCCTCAAAGAGCCATAGTTTGGCCACCCCTGCACTAGACATACCTAGTTCCCGTAACCTTTCATAGTCTCCAGACTCTTTATCATCCTTGTTGTTCTTCTCAGTGATCTTTCTAGGCTCTCAGCACCTTATGACAAATAGGAAGCTGGGTTTAAGAATCAGAGTACAGAACCTTCCGGATGGGGTCGAGTTCCTCAGAAACAACAAAAGAACAAAGATGGCACCTGGGGTGTTTTTCCAACTGCCACTGTCATTGCATTGTCAGGTGACAAAGAACAACATTTGCTGAACAATGTTTGATTTCCAGCCACAGCAAAGGTGGTTAGATCTGGTGTGAGTTATCTACACCTTCTTACATCCCGGGTTGACGATTTTACAAGGTCGGCAAGTGACCAGTTGGATAGAAAAAATAGACTGAGAAATGCAGCACTGAGGTTACTGTTGTGTTCTAACTGACCTATAACTGAACCATAAACTTGTTTTGACTAGACGACCTCTGACTGAACTGTTGTTGTTATGTTTATAGTTGAACTCTACCTGAACTGTTGTTGCCACCCTGGTCATGTGTTTGAATGCTCATACGCTATTGGTTGTTGTGTCTGACAGCTCCCTATAAAAGGGCTATCTGTCAGACTGCAAGTTGCTGGTTGTTTTGAGTGAGCTAATAAAAGAGCTGTTCTGAAGTCTGTCTCCTGCGATCTTTGCCCACAATTTAACAGTTACCAATAGGTACAAAATGACAGAGGAGATTACAGCAGGCCCTAATTCAAGCCTGCTGAGATTTCGGAGTAGCGTAGTAACAGCTCCTCAGCTGCCTCCAAAGAAGGACGGGTGTTTTCAACAAAACGGTTGTGTTGCTAGTGCTGATTGTTTCTTTTCCTGGAAGAAGTTAAAGGCCTTTTTTTTTTTAAATCCTCACGTATCAAGAAGATGGGCATCATAATCCCAGGACTTTTTCAAAGACCGATTAGCCCATTGAACCATATTCTTTGGAGCGGCGGTTTTCAAAGGCTGCGCGTACATCATAAATATGGTATTTAGTTTCTGACATTTTCTAAAGCCCCCAAAGACAGTTCTGCAAACCTCAGGCAGGAATCATTTCAAATTGGCTGGAATAATCACAGGTCTCAAAGGTTTGCAGTGACAAGATACACAATTAAGGTTGTATGAAGGCGGGAGAGAGAGAGAGAGAGGCTGCCTGAAGTTTCTTTCACAGCTCAGCTTGCTATGGAAGAAAGCTTGCGAAACGGCCCTCTCCCGACAGCATTAATAATATCTGAATAGCCAAAGAAAACTTCGGAGCTGCAGAGTTCACACAACACACTCCTTCGGCGGAGCTGCCCTGCTGATTGAGAGCTGGGGGCTTTTCCCTTCTGACATATCCTTTCTCTGCTCCTTGAAATTCCGCCCCCCTGCACACACACACCTGCCCCACCTTCCTGGAGACCAAATAAATACCCAGTGTTTTTGCTGTCAAAATGCTGGCAGAGGGCAAAATGAAGGACTGCCGTTTGTCAGAATCAAGCAAATGGTGTCTGAAATAAAACCAAACCGAATCCTGGATCAGCGGAGAGTTGGGGGACTTCCTAGGGCCAGTAACCAGGTATGAGGTCTGTGTGAATTCTTCTCCCTATTAGTTTGCATGCCACATCCGGCCCCAACCTGTAACTGGATGACTGTGAGGGCTGCAGGAAGGAGATTCACCTTCTGCGCACATACACACTGGCATAGGGTTGAATTCTTAAAAGATGGTGAGGGAAGATGAGAAATCAGAGAGAGAGAGAGAGAGAGAGAGAGAGAGAGAGAGAGAGAGAGAGAGAGAGAGAGAGAGAGAGAGAGAGAGAGAGAGAGAGAGAGAGAGTAGATAGTAAATAGATGGTAGATGATAGATAGATAGATAGATAGATAGATAGATAGATAGATAGATAGATAGATAGATAGATAGATAGATAGACAGACAGGACAGACAGACAGACAGACAGACAGACAGACAGACAGACAGACAGACAGACAGACAGATAGATGGTAGATAAAGAGAGAGAGAGAGAGAGAGAGATGGAGGGAGGGGGAGGGAGGGAGGGAGGGGGAGGGAGGGAGGGAGGGGAGGGAGAGAGATGATAGGATGGATAATAAATAGATGGTAGATGATAGATAGAGAGATAGAGAGATAGAGAGATAGAGAGATAGAGAGATAGATAGATAGATAGATAGATAGATAGATAGATAGATAGATAGATAGATAGATAGATAGATAAAAAAAGAGAGAGAGATGGATGGAGGGGGAGGGAGGGAGGGAGGGGGAGGGAGAGAGATGATAGAATGGATAATAAATAGATGGTAGATGATAGATAGATAGATAGATAGATAGATAGATAGATAGATAGATAGATAGATAGATAGATAGATAGATAGATAGATAGACAGACAGACAGACAGACAGACAGACAGACAGACAGACAGACAGACAGACAGACAGACAGACAGACAGACAGACAGACAGATAGATGATAGATAAAGAGAGAGAGAGAGAGAATAGATAGTAAATAGATGGTAGATGATAGATAGATAGATAGATAGATAGATAGATAGATAGATAGATAGATAGATAGATAGATAGACAGACAGACAGACAGACAGACAGACAGACAGACAGACAGACAGACAGACAGACAGACAGACAGACAGATAGATGATAGATAAAGAGAGAGAGAGAGAGAGAATAGATAGTAAATAGATGGTAGATGATAGATAGATAGATAGATAGATAGATAGATAGATAGATAGATAGATAGATAGATAGATAGATAGATAGATAGATAGATAGATAGATAGAGATAGACAGACAGACAGACAGACAGACAGACAGACAGACAGACAGACAGACAGACAGACAGACAGACAGATGATAGATAAAGAGAGAGAGAGAGATGGATGGAGGGGGAGGGAGGGAGGGAGGGAGGGAGGGGGAGAGAGAGAGATGATAGAATGGATAATAAATAGATGGTAGATGATAGATAGATAGATAGATAGATAGATAGATAGATAGATAGATAGATAGATAGATAGATAGATAGATAGATAGATAGATAGATAGATAGATAGATAAAAAGAGAGAGAGAGATGGATGGAGGGGGAGGGAGGGAGGGAGGGGGAGGGAGAGAGATGATAGAATGGATAATAAATAGATGGTAGATGATAGATAGATAGATAGATAGATAGATAGATAGATAGATAGATAGATAGATAGATAGATAGATAGATAGACAGACAGACAGACAGACAGACAGACAGACAGACAGACAGACAGACAGACAGACAGACAGACAGACAGACAGACAGACAGACAGACAGATAGATGATAGATAAAAAGAGAGAGAGATGGATGGAGGGGGAGGGAGGGAGGGAGGGGGAGAGAGATGATAGAATGGATAATAAATAGATGGTAGATGATAGATAGATAGATAGATAGATAGATAGATAGATAGATAGATAGATAGATAGATAGATAGATAGATAGATAGATAGATAGATAGATAGATAGATGATAGATAGATAGATGAGAGAGAGAGAGAGAGAGAGAGACAGAGACAGAGACAGAGACAGAGAGACGGTACATAGATGTTAGATAGCTACGGTACAAAGCAAGGCAGAGAGGGAGAGAGAGAGACAGAGAGACAGAGAGACAGAGAGACAGAGACAGAGACAGAGACAGAGACAGAGACAGAGAGACAGAGACAGAGAGAGCGATCAGGGGGTCATACTAGAAGACCTCTATGGCCCCTTCCGACTGTTAATCTGCTATTCTACTCTGTTATATCCCTCCTGCAGCAAAGACTGCCCAGATCTCAATGGACTGTCACATCCCCTTCGCAAAGCTTTAGAAGTAGCACTTGATTAGGGACACGGTATTGTTCGAAAGGTTTAAGTAGGGGCAGGTAAGAATAGAACTACCACTAAAAATCGTGTGTGTAATTTGAGAGTGGAGTCTAAGACCCAAAGCAACATTTTGACACTAAATTGAACTAAGCCGCAAATCAGTATGCCGGTGGAAAGTTGCTTTTATAGCATTGTCTTCCTTTATATATTAGTATTTTCTCCCTGTGGTTCTCTTTGGTGCGAAGGGAATTACACAAAGAAATTCTGAGATATGCAGAGAGAGGAAAGAAGGTGAGGAACAAGAACCAATTAAGTATTAATACTAGACGGCTTATTGGCTGACAGAAACAGGAATATACAGTAAGGTCCACAGCAAAATAAGAATCCAGTAAGCCTAGTCCCAATCACAACATCAGGAAATGCAGTTCCATTATCAGAATCCAAAACAGCTATAGCTATAAACAATTATAATCAGAGCCAAATCATAGACGGTGTACAAATGTATTTTTTTGAATGAGTTTAATCATCGCCAACATCTGGAAGGTTGATCATCAAATAGGCCAGCGAGTTATTCCAGAGCATTGATGACATCGAGGAGGAGGAGGAGGAGGAGGAGGAGGAGGAGGAGGAGGAGGAGGAGGAGGAGGAGGAGGAGGAGGAGGAGGAGGTGGAGGAGGAAGAGGAGAACTGTGCGGTCCTTGATGCTCTCTGAGCTTGATTGTTTGGTTGCAGACATTTTATTACCCAACTAGGTAACATATTCAGTGCTAGAAGGAAGTGGGGTTTACAGAGAGGAGGAGGAGAGGAGGAAGAGGGGGGAAGGGCAGGGGTGGGTTCCGGATTCTGCTAGTGCCGGTTTGCTCAGGGATGTGTCATGCAGGCGAGTGTGCATTGTGCGACCCACACGTGCTTTACACGCACGCATGCGCATGCGTAGTACTGAAAAAAAGTAGATGATGGCGCCTACGGCACTGCCAAGAGAACCGACTCGGGGGCGTGGCAGGCCTGGGTCGCTGCCGGTTCCAACGACCCAGGCCACAAAGTTACTAACAGTTCTATAGAACCGGTCCAAACTGGTAGGAACTCACCTCTGAGGACAAGGAGGAGGGGAGAGGAGGAGAACTGTGGGGTCCTTGATGCTCTCTGAGCTCGGTTGTTTGGTTGCAGACATTTTATTACCCAACTCAGTAACATATTCAGTGCTAGAAGGAAGTGAGGTTTGCAGAGAGAAGGAGGAGGAGGAGGAGGAGAGGAGGAGGAGGAGGAGGAGGAGGAGGAGGAGGAGGAGGAAGAGGAGGAGGAGGAGGAGGAGGAGGAGGAGGAGGAGGAGGAGGAGGAGGAGGAGGAGGAGGAGGAGGAGGAGGAGGAGAATCTTGATCACATAATAAGCTAGACTTGGAATTGAAAAATATCCTGGAAGAAAGTAATGGAAAATCACTCCTACCATTACTAAGGAAACCTTCTGGAAGTATCTATGAAGTCACCAGGAATCCAACCAGTGATTTTGTCACGATGTGAATATTGCCAGTTGAGCATCTCTACTATTTCTAGGTTTACTGTATTTTCTAATCAAGCAGACATGTGATATGTTTTACTGCGCATGTGTGCATTCCAGGAGTCTCCTCCTTTCCTTCTTCTCCTGTGAGCCTCGCCCGAGGCAGACGTGATTTCTTAGCTGAGACAATGTAGCTTAATAAGGTTTATATTTTTTTGTTACTTTTGTACTGAAATAAATATTTTGTTAATTAGAATTGAATCTCGGTTTTATTTTCTAAGTAAGGATAACTTCAAGGAAGCAAGATCCTATATCGCCTCGATAGGATAATTCTTATTCCGTCAGATTTAGAATTATAAATGTAAGGATAAAAGTACCTTGGACATCAGCTATTTAATCTGATACTACAGTATCTCATCCAATCTCTATTTAAACCCCTTCAATGATTCCATTATGATGGAACTTACTATTCTTTTATTTTTTTTCCCCTGATCTTCAACCTAAATCTTTGTAATTTAAAGCCATTGATTCTTATCGTGTGTTCTGGAGCAATTCTGAACCAAGATTCCCCTATTTTCTACAGGATGCCTCTTGATATACTTGTTGATGGTCATTATGTCCTTCTGAAGATTTTTTTCCCCCTCCAAGTTAAACATAGCCAACACCTCCAAACTTCACAAGACATGGTGATATAACTAAACACAAATATTTACATCATATACTAACCGAATGAACATTTTTCAAAGGTCAGCTCTCTCGTAATATGAAGCATTGAAAGACATTTGCTTATTTCTTTGTGGATTCTATTGTGTCCTGAGAAATATATTTATATATTTAAGTTTTTGTATATTCTCTGCTTTCCATTCCAAGCCCCACCCACGAGAGCAAGCTTTCCAAAAAATAAAATAGATGGAGAACCAAAATCGGTAGAATTTTAGCAACAAAAGCTGTTTGATCAGAATTTTGTTGTTGTTGTTGTTGCTATAGTTGTTGTTATGGAAATCATATTCCTGAAAGATTCTGTCATAAACAATCGAGGAAAAATAATGTTTCCTCCACTTAGTATGTAAAGGACATTAGCTGAGATATTAATTAAAGGCTCCCTCTCAAATTAAAAAGGCTCATTCTTTGATTTTCGTTAATCATACTTGACATGCTAAGCCATTGGAGGCAAGCTTCCGATCACAATGGCAGCCCAACTAGGATGAGTGTAGATAGCTTGGAACAATCCGTACAGGATCTATACACATCCGTACAATCCAATAAAATGAAATTAAATGTGGAGAAAAGCAAGGTTTTACACCTGGGCAGGAAAAACCAAAACTACAAGTCCAGATTAGGCGAGACCTGGCACAAAAACAGTCACTGTGACAGGGACCTTGGAGTCCTCATAGACGATCCCTTAAACATGAGTCAGCCGCGTGAAGCAGCAGCCACAAAAGCTAACACAATCCTTGCAGGGGTGGGTTTTAAACATTTTTACTACCAGTTTCTGTGGGTGTGGCTTATTCTGTGGGGTGTGGTTTGATGGTCACGTGACAGAGTGGCATGGCCAACCTGTCACTCACGCACACTCAGTCACAAGGACCCACCACCACCAAGCCACGCCCACCGAAATGGTGGCGAAAATTTTTTGGGACTTTTTGATGAATCGGGAGGAACCACCTCTGAATCCTTGGTTGTATAAACAGAGGCATAGAATCACATGAAGTATTAGCACCGCTTTATTAAGCCTTAGTAAGGCCACATCTGGAATACTGCATCCAGTTTTGGTCACCACATTACAGAAAAAGACGTTGAGACTTTGGGAAAAGTGCAGAGAAGAGGAACTAAGATGATCAAAGGCCTGGAGACTAAAACAGATGAAGAACGACTGCAGGATTTGGGTTTGGCTAGTCTAGAGAAAAGAAGGACTAGGAGGGGGGACATGATAACGGTCTTCCAGTATTTGAGGGGCTGCCACAAAGAAGAGGGGGTCAACTTATTTTCCAAAACACCTGAAGGCATGGAAAGAATCAATGGATGGAAACTAATCAAGGAGAGAAGCAACCTGAATTGAGGAGAAAATTTCCTAACAGTGAGGACAATTAACCAGTGGAATAGCTTGCCACCAGAAGTTGTGGTAGCTTCATCACTGGAGGTTTTTTAAGAAGATTCTTGTTTGAAATGGTACAGGATCTCCTGCTTGAGCCGGGGGCTGGACTAGAAGACCTCCAAGGTTCCTTCCAGCTCTATTTGGTTCTGATTTATTTATTCTGATTCTGACCTTCTGCTATGCTCAACAGAAGGATGGGAATCTGGTTGGCTGTCTTCAGCAACCACTGTCACTTTCGAATTACCGTATTTTTAAGAGTATAAGACGCACCTTTTTCACCCCTAAAGAGGGTGTAAATCTTGGTGTGTCTTATAGAATAGAATACAGCCATTTTGGCTTCCTGAAGCCCCGCCCCCGCATCCCATTTTTGCAAAAAATGGGCCCATTTTTGCGAAAAATGGGGCGCGCAGAGGGTTTGGGAGGCTTGCAGAGTGCTTCTGGGGGGCTGGGGGAAGGCAAAAATTGCCCCCGTTTTTGTAAACAACGGGGAAAAAACGGGCCATTTTTTGTAAAAACAGAGGCGCTTTTGCAAAAAATGGGATGTGGGGGTGGGGCTTCGGGAAGCCAAAAATGGTTGTATTCTATTGTATAAGACGCACCAAGATTTACACCTTCTTTAGGGGTGAAAAGGGTGTGTCTTATACTCTGAAAAATACGGTAATTCAAAAAAAAACAAAAAACGGGTGAAAAAACAGGCCCGTTTTTGCAAAAAAAAAACATGGGACATGCAGAGGGTTTGGGAGGCCTGCAGAGTACCCCTGGGGGCCGGGGAGGACAAAAACTTTTTTTCCTTACTTACCTCTTTGAAATCTCGGTGTGTCTTATACACCGGTGTGTCTTATAATCTGAAAAAATACGGCACTTTCCAGGACAATATCCCATGAAGCTACCAGGAAAAGGCAGCCCAAGGGATATTATGACCTGAATAAATGGGTCAGGGCTATCTCTATCTATAAAGATGTAGTTGGCATCAGCAGATGATGTTCCACTTGTGACATTGGAGCATTTTTGCATCTCAGCCGGAGAAAATTGAATTCCAGGAGAGGACAACCCTTTGAGGACCATCTGAATTCTCCTAACCGGACAACCACGAATCCATCATATGTCAGGACAAAAACCACTTATCAAACCATCTCCATCTTCCAGTACATTAATTTCTACTATTCTCAACAAAGAATGTTCTTTCTGCGCCAACTCAGGAAGCTCAAACTTCCCAAGGAGCTGCTGATACAGTTCTACAGAGGAATCATTGAGTCTGTCATCTGCACCTCTATAACTGTCTGGTTTGGTTCTGCAACCCAACAAGACAGACACAGACTTCAGAGGATAATCAGAACTTCAGAAAAAACAATTACTGCCAACCTGCCTTCCATTGAGGACCTGTATACTGAGTCAAAAAGAGGGCTGTGAAATTATCTACAGACCCCTCACATCCTGGACATAAATTATTTCAACTCCTACCCTTCAAAACGAGGCTATAGGAGCACTGCACACCAGAACAACTAGACACAAGAACAGTTTTTTCCCGAATGCCATCACTCTGCTAAACAAATAATTCCCTCACCACTGTCAAACTATTCACTAAGGCTGCATTACTATTACTATTAGTTTTTCTCATTGTTCCTATCACCCATCTCCTCCCACTTATGACTGTATGACTGTAACTTGTTGCTTGTATCCTTCCGATTTATATTCATATTGATTGTTTCCTGATTGCTTATTTCTACCCTATGACAATCATTAAGTGTTGCACCTCATGATCTTGACAAATGTATCTTTTCTTTTATGTACACTGAGAGCATATGCACCAAAGACAAATTCCTTGTGTGTCCAAATCACACTTGGCCAATAAAGAATTCTATTCTATTCTATTCTATTCTATTCTATTCTATTCTATTCTATTCTATTCTATTCTATTCTATTCTACATGGACAACCTCAGGAGCCACCCTTGTGAAACATTTTCTGCCTAAATATTTGCCTACAGGGTAATCTCGGCTTACAACAGTTCCTTTAGTGACCTTTCAAAGTTAGAAGGGCACTGCCCCCAAAAAAAGGGACTTAAGACCGTTTTTCACACTTATGGCCATTGCAGCATTCCCATGGGTCACGTGATCAAATTCAGACACTTGGCCCCTGACTCATATTTATGACGTTTGCTTTGCCACCAGGGTCACGTGGTCCCCTTTTGAGACCATCTAACAAGCAAAGTCAAGATTCATTTAACAGCCATGTTACTAACTTAACAACTGCAGTACTTCACTGAACAACTGTGACAGGAAAGGTCGTAAAATAGGACAAAGTTCACTCAATGACTGCCTCGCTTGGCAACAGAAATTTTGGCCTCCATTTTGGTCGTAAGTCAAGGACTGCCTGTATTAACAGTCCCCAACGAAGAAGAGATGTCAAATATTTTCAGAAGTTGAGGTGGCCTTCCATGGAGATCTTCCTCCATTCTATTTTCACAGCCATAATCCGATGGAATTGGTTGGACTGAGAGAATGAGGTTGGCTTAAAGTCATCCACTGAAATTGCCCTGGATGAAAAAAAAGATGTAAAATCAGCCTTTAGGATGACTTACCACTCCCTGTACTGCCTTTTGAGCTCTTTATAAGGAGCATATCTCAGCTAAAGACTCAAAAAATGATGTTTGTGTCAATAAACAGTGGCCTCTGTGCCACATCTGCCAAGGATATATTCCATAAAATGACTTTATTTTCGATTTAAGGAGGAGGGAAGGGAGGAGAAGTCTACGATTAACCTGATTCTAAAAGCTTCTCTTAAAATTGTAGGCACCCACGGGAACTTTTAACTTTATAATTTCCCGTTATGAATTCATTGGTTTTCTCCCTTCCCCCCTCCCCCATTTCTTCTTATGGCTTTGAGAAAAATATGTATATATATATATATATATATATATATAATATATTATATATATATATATATATATATATATATATATATATATATATATATATATATATATATATATATATATATATATATATATATATATATACATCGGCTTAGCACATGTGACAGAATTCAAGAAGAAAACCATAATTGCATAGAGACATAAGGAGAGAGAGAGAGAGAGAGAGGAGAGAGAGAGAGAGAGAGAGAGAGAGAGAGAGAGAGGGAGGGAGGGAGGGAGGGAGGGAGAGAGAGAGAGAGAGAGAGAGAGAGAGAGAGAGAGAGAGAGAGAGAGAGAGAGAGAGAGAGAGAGAGGAGAGAGAGAGAGAGAGAGAGAGAGAGAGAGAGGTTAATGTCACATAGTTTCGGCAATCAGTTTGCTGTTTACTGAAATTTGTAATTCAATCTCTGCCAGACCAGCTGCTACACTGTTCGGTACACACAACAGCCACATGTGCTCCCTCTTGCAGTTGTTACTGCCAGAATATGATACTCAGCGTGTGATTAATACAAGGCAAAGGACTTAATTCCATGTATTGTGAAAGGCAGTCTGGGTTTGTCCCTAGTTTTTATTTTCTTTATAATGATGGCACATTGAAATGGCTCTCTGTAGCTCTTGGAGAATTCATTCCACATGGAATGAAAAAGGGAAAAAAGGTGGAGGACTCCATGATAATAATGCATTATGCAAAGAATGTGACACTGTGTTGAAGCTTCATTGGATGCTCCTAAGGATACAATGTTCTTCCGTTCAAAGGAACTAGACAAATGCTTGTTTTTTAGCGATGTGTGTCATGTTGCTCCATCTCATTGGTTCAAGACCTGCCAACCAGTGGTGGGTTCCTGCCGGAGCTGTCCAGTGCGTAGCTCTGGTAGGGAGTGGCCAATTGTGCAATTTGCACACGACTGCACCGGAGCCATTTTCGCCGGTCCGTCGGATGCGTTGCCATCTTTTTCTGACAATTTTTGGGCGATTTTGCTTCTGCGCATGCACGGAAGCAAAATCGCGCCAAAATCTCGTGAGGGGATGCACGCGAGAGAGAGATTTCGGCGCGATTTTGCTTCTGCACATGATTAGCGCACACCCGAAATGTTGGAGATGCGCGTTGCAGCGCACTGGCATGGGTAAGTGAGCAACCCGCCCCTGCTGCCAACATACCATCAAATCCAAGGGGTGCTCCCCAGGGTTGGGTTTCTCTTACCTTCCCTACCTGTTCGGAAATGCGCGCAATCACATCTGGGTACTGACCCTCTGCACATGTGCAGAAGCCTTTGCGCATGCACAGAGGGGTTATTTGCCAGCCGCTTTCAAGCAGTGGCAACCAGGGAACTGGTTCGGGGGACATGGCAGCCGGCCTTCACTACCGGTTCGGCGACCGTGGCCAAATTTCCGCCACCGGTTCGCACGAACTGGTCAGAACCCCTAGCATCCCACCACTGGTGCTCTCTGAGCTTGGTGGTTTTTCTTGCACTGATGAATGAGTGGAATGTCTGCAAGAAAGTCTATCTTTGTGCTTACCGTCCCTGTCCAACTGTCCTATTGACCTCGTTTATCTGTACTTACTTTGCTTATGTTTATGTTTATACCTATACCTGCTATCTTGTACATGATTTAACAAACAAACAAATAAAAATAATAAAATTAAATAAAATGTGAGTTTTTCCTCCCGAAGGATTCAGAAAATATCTTTTATGTTTTATGGTAACTGGAATGATATTTTTGGAAAGATGAAAAATGGTGGACACTTGAATTCTCACTTCCAAGATACTCAAATGAGCTATGGATTATAAAGTCATCGATAAAGGAAAATATTTGCTAGTCACTGATGATGTTACCTAGTTGGGTCATGAAACATCTGCAAGAAAACAACCAAGCTCAGAGACCACCAGGGACCTCACAGTCCTCCTCTTCTTCTTCCTCCTCCTCCCTGTAAACCCAACTCCCTTCTAGCACTGATGATGTTACCTAGTTGGGTCATGAAATGTCTGCAAGAAAACAACCAAGCTCAGAGAGCACCAACAACCCTTCATTTCAGCCCTGAGCTACAAAAATTCTCCTTTATTGTCAAATCTCTCAGTCAGGGGGAGAAGCCACGCAGAGAGATGGGGAATTGGGTGCAATATATAAAATGATGATGATGATGATCTGTTGCACAGTCAGGCAGATGTTTAGACTGGATTTAGCATTTCTATCCACCTATCAAGTCCTTCCCAAGGACCTGGAATAGACAGATGTTGTGGTCTGATAGCAATAGCACTCATATACTGCTTCACAGGGCTTTACAGCCCTCTCTAAGCAGTTTACAAAGTCAGCCTCTTGCCCCCAACAATCTGAGTCTTCATTTTACTGACCTTGGAAGGATGGAAAGATGAGTCAACCTTGAACCGGTCAGGATCGAACTCATGGCAGTGGGAATGGTTTTTATAGCAATAGCACTTAGACTTATATACCACTTCACAGTGCTTTGCAGCCCTCTCTAAGCAGTTTACAGAGTCAGCCTCTTGCCCCCCCAACAATCTGGGTCCTTATTTTACCAACCTCAGAAGGATGGAAGGCTGAGTCAACCTTGAGCTGGTCAGGATCAAATTGCTGGCATTAAAAGGTGTCATTGCAGGATGTAAGCTATTCCAACTAAAGCTGCCTTTTGCAATTGACTGATGGGGATTTTGTCAATGCCAATAGTGTTCAAGTGGTGCTCCGGATGTTTTGGGATTGCATCCAAGGCACCTATAACTATTGGTGCCATCTTTTCTTTTGCTTTTGTCACGGCCATTCCACTTCGATTTGCAAACCTTTCTATTTTGCAATTTTTCTCCCATCCTTTCTCTTCTATTATTATTGTTGTTGTTGTTGATCGCCCAGTCAGCCAGAGTTTAGACTAGATCTGGCATTTCTCTCTGCATATTGTGTCCTTCCGAAAGGCCTGGGATAGACAGATGTTGTTTGATGGTGTTATTATTATTTTACACTCCAGTTGGACAGATCCCTACACAAAGTATTCTAGGAAACACTTCCCTCAGTCAATTCAGCATTGCCAGGGGAAACCATGTGTTGCTGTAATTTTTTGGCAGAATTGCTACATCAAATGTTTGAAAAGAAAAACAGAAAGAGGGAATGGCTTTTCAACAGCCATCACTAAGGAGTTTATTTCTCTTGTGGCAGTAGACATTCCAAAATACCAAAAACCGAGTTGAGGACATCTAAGAAAAGATGACTTATTTGGGGTCACTTAAATTATAGGATAATCTCTGTCATTGAATAAATCACATCCATGTGCCCACCAGTCTACTAACAAAACTATATTAGTTGAAGACCAACCCAAATATCTTTATTTTTACAGGAGCTGATTGAGATTTGCATTGCTTTTAGTACACAGGGAAGCTGTAAGTAAAATAAAATAAATAAATTGTGTCCAAAGCTGCAGATCTGGGAAATATTATTATGGGATGAGGTCTCATGAAATGCAGTAGGATTCACTGCCTTATAAATATCCATAAGGGCTGGAACAGTGAAATCACATCCCGCATAAGAGCATTTTCCATCTTGAATTGCTATTGATTTTTGACATTGCCAGTTGAATCTAGAGATTTCTGCTGGGGAGAAATGACACTCAGGAATTCAGAAAGAACCAACGTTGAGGAGGTTTAGATTTAGATTTATTAGAATTGGAAGGGACCTTGTAGGTCATCTAGTCCAACCCCCTGCTCAAGCAGGAGTTCCTACACCATTTGAGACAGATGGCAGTCCAGTCTCTCCTTGAAGGTCGCAAGTGTTGGGGCTCTCACAACCTCCGCTGGCAAGCTGTTCCACTGGTTGATCGCTCTCACCGTAAGAAAGTTTCTCCTCACTTCCAGGTTGAATCTCTCCTTGGTCAGCTTCCATCCGTTATTCCTTGTTTGGCTTTCTGGTGCCATAGAGAACAGCCTGACCCCCTCCTCTCTGTAGCAGCCCCTCAAGTATTGGAACACTGCTATCATGTCACCCCTGGTCCTTCTCTTCGCCAGACTGGCCAAGCTCAGTTCCTGCAACCGCTCTTTGTATGTTTTATTTTCCAGACCCTTTATCATCCTGGTTGCTCTCTTCTGCACTTTCTCTAGGGTTTCAATGTCTTTTTTGTAGTGTGGTGACCAGAACAGGATGCAGTACTCTAGGTGTGGTCTGACCAAGGCTTTATAGAGTGGTAGTAGTACCTCTCTGGTCCTTGATTGTATCCCTCTATTTATGCAGCTCAGGATTGCGTCGGCCTTTTTGGCTGCTGCTGCACACTGCTGGCTCATATTTAGTTGGCTGTCTACCAAGACTCCGAGGTCCCTCTTGCAATCGCTGCTATTGAGTGTGGTTACACCCAGGTACATCTGTGCAATCCACCATTTTCCAGCGCTTTGAAGAAATCACCAATTCATTCAATCTCTACAGCCCAAGACAAGTTGCTATTTCACCCCTTTGTCTTTTCGAACATATGGAGGGGGAAAATGAAATAGTAATACAATTTATTGGAACGTAGAGACAATTATAGGGGGTCCTTGGTGCTCTCTGAGCTTTGTTGTTTCCTTGCAGACGTTTCATTACCAAACTAGGTAACATCATCAGTACTAGTGATGGCATGGGTCAGGCACTGATGATGTTACTTAGTTTGACAATGAAACATCTGCAACAAAACCACCAAGCTCAGAGAGCACCAAGGACCCCACAGTTCAACCCTGAGCTATAAATATTCTCTCCTCCTAGAGACAATTATTTTTCTGAATGGCCTTCAACGCAAAAGCAACACAAGCAAGAAGTCCTGCCAATAGAAAGTATAAAAAATATCACATTTTTTGGGGAGAGCTATGGTGGCTCGGTGGTTAGAATGTAATATTGCAGGATAATTCTGCCCACAGCCAACAGTTTGATTCTCATTGGCTCAAGGTTGACTCAGCCTTCCATTCTTCTGAGGTCAGTAAAATGAGGACCCAGATTATTGGGGGCAATTTGTAAACTGCTTAGAGAGGGCCGTAAAGCACTGTAAAGCGGTATATAAGTCTAAATGCTACCACTATTTTTGTTTGTGGTATTCTTCTATTAAGTAATCCTTCTGAGGTTTTTTTCCCCAAAAGGGAACACTCAGGGGTGGGTTCTGGTTTTCTTCGCTGCCGGTTCGCTCAGTGGCTTGCTTCACGCACGCGCACTTGGATGCACAGTGCTAAAAGTACAGCATCTGCGCATGCGCAGAAGCAAAAAACAGCTTCTGCGCATGCGCCACTGAGAGAGCCAGTTCGGGGGCATGGAAGGCCAGTTCCAGGGACCCAGGCCTCCAAGTTACTACCGGTTCCATAGAATTGGTCCGAACCGGGAGGAACCCACCTCTGGGAACACTAAAAATCACATTGATCTAGGATTAAAGTCTATTTTACAAGCATCTGCATCAGTGATGAAATCCAAAAATTTTCTCTATCCGTTCTGTGGGCGTGCCTTGGTGGGCATGGCTTGGTCATGTGACTGGGTGGGCATGGCCAACTTGATTGGTCTCACCCTTAGGAAATTTCTCCTTAGTCCAACTCACAATAAAATAGCACAATAAAATAGCACTGTTCCAATATTTAAAATAGAATAGAATAACAGAGTTGGAAAGGACCTTGCAGGACTTCTAGTCCAACCCCCTGCTTAGGAAGGAAATCCTACACCAGGGGTGAAATTCAGCAGGTTCTGACAGGTTTTGGAGATCTGGTAGCGGAAATTTTGAGTAGTTTGGAGAACCAGCAAATACCACCTCTGGCTAGCCCCAGAGTGGGATGGGAATGGAGATTTTGCAATATCCTTCCCCCAGGAGTGGGGATTTTGCAGTATCCTTCCCCTGGAGTGAGGTGGGAATGGAGATTTTGCAGTATCCTTCCCCTGCCATGCCCACCAAGCCAAGCCCACAGAACTAGCAGGGGAAAATTTTGAATTTCACCCCTGCCCTACACCACTTCAGACAAATGGTTATCCAATCTCTTCTTTAAAACTTCCAGTGTTGGAGCATTTGCAACTTCTGGAGGCAAGTTGTTCCACTGATTAATTGTTCTGTCAGGAAATTTGAGGTGCTCCTACAGAAATGAGGGAGTCAATCTATTTACCAAAACACCAAAAGACACAACAAGAAACAATGGATCGAAACTAACCAAAGAGAGAAGCAACTTAGGACTAAAGAGAAATTTCCTAAGGGTGAGACCAATCAACCCTTGCCATCACTAGAGGCTTTCAAAAAGAGTGAGGGAAGTACACCCCAAAAGGACAGTGCCAGGAACCAGTAAAACAATGCAGAAAACTTAAAACAGTCATTCCCCATTAAAAAAAAAGTCAACCCCAAAGCAAATGCAGCAGCTGAGATGGAAACTAAGAGCAGCTGCTCAGGCTAATTGAAAGCCTGGGCATGCTGCCAAAAGCTATTAACCCTTCCAACTCTATTATTCTATGTTCTCTATGTTCTAAATTGGGTGCTTCACAGCAGAACCAATACAGCTGGCTGGACCACACATGCATTAAATACACGGCCTGGATGATCAAGCTGCATCATTGGCCCCTCCTGTATCTTTTTCCCCCTGGAAGAAACAAGAAGTAACCAACACTGCAGCAGCTATAAAAGGTCTTGGAAAACTCCAGGGAGTATCAGCTGATCACAGAAGTGTTACTTAATACTCTTTATAATGAAAATGTTTGTAATCTTGTCCTTCTTCCTGAAGGGAAGAGGTTAATCCCATCCTTAGATGGTGATTGATGGGTTTCCCTGCCCTAATCCTATCAGTTTCTGTTGTTTATTGATTTGATTCAGTGTGTATCAGTATGTATTCAGCTGCAACTGTTAAGTGGAGCTATTAACTGAAGGGAGAGGGGGGGAACCCCTCTCTTGCACTTTATTTATAACCGGTTCTCCGAACTGCCTAAGCAATTTACTAACGGTTCGGGCAAACCGGTGAGAACCGGTTGCATTTCACCTGTGATCTACATTTGCCAACAGGCCAACGAAGGCCTACCACCAGTGTATCTTGTTTTAAAGCTTCACCTTCCCCAGCCTCAAGGGCTTCCAAGTATAGATTATTTGAGAGATTCCTGATAGGATGCATAAGGCTGCAACTCAACCCTTTTCATTCCAGAGTTTAATATTACTCACTGCTGACTAAGTGTAATTATGGATCTGGTTGATTTTTATAACCAACGATTTGTAGGGCTGACATGCCGTCACATCAACCTCTCCTCAGGGGCTCAAGAAGGCTAGAAACCTGCTGGCTTTTCACATCTGCCAAATCTCCTTTCCCGACACAAAACAAGAAATGAGCAAACTAGCTCTCTTCCTCCTGGTGTTGTTCGTCCTTTCTTTCAGTTCTCTCTCTTGACCAGCATAATAAAGTGGTGGGGATTTTCCCCCCCTTTTTTGCTTCCTACCCCGACAATGCAACCTAGCGCATGTCATTAAAGAGCATTGCCATAAATCAGCAGAGGCCCAGTTTATTCTCTTTTGATCCACGAAGCATGCATAAAAGAGCTACTATATTAATTCCCCAATGGACTTGCAGCACGAACAACTGTACATTTTTCTTTCGGAGGAAAGAGGGGGAAAAAAATATCAGAAGAATTTTTTTATCACAAATTCTCTCCGGCTTTTTAACAGGAAGGGGGTGGGTGGGATCCAAACATTTCAAGGTAGACCTTCTTAGGGTGAGTAACTCCTGTGAGAAACGGAGGGGAAAGGGGGGAGGCGTACCTCTTTTTTTTTTTAACAACGGATTGATAATCGAAGCTGAAATCCTGGAAGAAAAGCTAATTTAACAAGTGGGGAAGGAGGGAATCCATGCAAAAGCGAAGGAATAAAAGAAAGATTGATTGTCAATCCGGACGTGACAAGAAAGGAAAGGGGGTGTCAACCCTTCTGCTGACTCTCCAACGCAAAGGCAGGTTCGCCCGCGCACCCTCCTCAAGTCTCCACACTGAAGTAGGTAATTTAAAACACCAGAACAAGCACAGATGGAGAGAGGAAAATCTCTCCTCCGATGCTTTTATTGCAAACAGACTGCCTTGTCGTAACAGAAGAACCTGGCTCGGACACTGAGTGAGTGATAGACTTGCAAATAGGAACAAACAAGCTAGAAGTCTCTTTGAAGAGTTTGGTTACATGTCCTTGATACGGAAAAATCCTCTGTCTGCTTCGCGCCCTAGAAGCAACTAGGGGCTAAATGGGCTGGAAGGCAAGGTCCCAAACTGTCCGAATCTCTTTGTTTTCCCAAAGATCTATTCCTTGTGATTTCTACACAAGTGTGCTTGTGTAGACACTGCAGAGAACAAAGCAAAAGGCAAATGCTTAGAAAAATTGACAGAATAACAGAATTGGGAGGGACCTTTTCAGGCAAACGATTGTCCAATCTCTTCTTAAAAACCTCCGGTGATGGAGCACCCACAACTTCTGGTGGCAAGGTGTTCCACTGGTTAATTGTTCTCACTGTCAGGAGATTTCTCCTTATTTCTAGGTTGCTTCTCTCCTTTGGTTAGTTTCCATCCATTGTTTCTTGTCTTGCCTTCTGGTGCTTTGGTGAATAATATTGACCCCTTCTCCTTTGTGCCAGCCCCTCAAATATTGGAAGATTGCTATCATGTCACCCC